>CARXXK010000002.1:53169851-53670522 GCA_949089665.1 Macrosiphum euphorbiae
ACATTTTAGTTTGCTTGGAAGTGTACTTACCATTATTAATTTTGATGTAAAAAGTAAATGATTTAACTCTCCGATTGGGTACAATTTTGTTTTTTTTTTAATGTTACAAAAATAAATAATTAATTTACATAGGTAAATGAAATAAATATAATAATATAATATGTTTACAAAAAATTATGAAATAATCAAACTATCAAATAATACCTAATTAGCTCCATAATAGTAATATACAATTTAATGCATATCTTAATGACACTAACTGAGTTCCATTTCCTAAAGTCCTATTGATGGTAAAAGGAGGATTGGAAAAATCTGTTATGTATCAACCACCAATTTATGATTTGCAACTTAATTTTACTCAATATAAACAAACAATTAAAATATTAACTTAACTATGTAAAATAAAATAAAATAAATTATTACACCAATACTTCATAAGATATAAATTAATTAGAATTAATATTTTCGTTTTGTTCTTTTTCTTCACGAAACTTGGCATTAGAAATATAAAATTTCATATATCGTGATCAAAACAATTTTTGTGATTTCTTACATTACTTATGGTTTCTGAAACACACGAGTAAAATGTAAATACTTATTAATTATGTATTATATTAAATTAATACAGAAAAGGTACAGTAGGAGTGTGTATTACTATTTCAAGCTTAAACCAATAAATTAAAACGCATGTTTAAAGTCCGCGACACGAAAAGTGGCTGCCGTGTACCGAGACCTGTCACAGCTTCCTTACCTGCTAGCCATTGGTTCTCAACCTATGACAATATTATTTTTTTTTCGACATTAAGCAAGGACTAAGGAGTACAAAAAACAAAAACTATGATTACTTTTGGATTCTAAACCTTTAAGTTACAAAAAGATTTAATTTGCAACAATAAGTTTTTGAACAATTGAAAGCAAACAAAAAATGATTTGCATACAGGAAGATTAGAATCCTATCATAACTTAAGATTTAAGTATGTCCCCAAACATATATATTTTTATTATTTTAAAGCCATATATTTAAAATCAATCATTGCCATAATGACCATATATAATTCTAATTTAAATAAAGAAATAATTGGACTATCCACACTAAAATCTCTAGCTGAATATTTGACAAGCAAGTGACATTTTGATTTTTTATCTATTAATCTACATTACATTACATAGTATTGCATAAGTTTGTTTCTATCATACTAACCTTAACCTCAATTTGATAAATATACTCATATTTAATATACTCATAAATATTCTCATATTTTTTTAACTGGTCTTGAGCAGATTCTTTTAGTTTATCTTGTTTATTGAATATTGAGTGGGTAAAAAGTGGGTGTCACTCTGCTGTACAGTAGGTTACAAGTGGGTCACTGTATAATGGATGGTATTACATTTGAATTCAATGATATTATATCATTGTATAAGAAAAACGATTCTGAGCGGAGACGGTATATGTCCTTCTAGGTATAAGACATATTATATTATACTTATCTATGGTATTAAAAAAAATGACCTATAATGAATTCCAAATTAATCATATCACAATATCCATTAGGTATCTACTTATAACACGTTATACACCAACAAAAAACCCTGATACTATCATAGATATATAGTAGTATACTTTAGATTTAGAAGTTTCAAGTACCCACGAAAAATATTATACAATCACAACAAAATAACTAAAATATGTTATTCTAGGTTTTTTATTATGTAATTTCGTCCAAATTTGAATTTAAAATGTCTGTAAAAAATTACTGTGTTCATATTTTTTTTAGATTTTTGGTTACAGTATGAACTATTTATGAGAACCTTTGTTTTAAATTTGCAATCTTTAGCTATGAAAACTGAACATTTTATAATTTATAAATTTTTAAATTTGATACATTTTGTCAAAATTCGATCTTTTAATGCTTATAAAAAAAATTGTGCCAATGTATTTTTAATATTTTTCAACTGCTATTGTGATAATATATCAGGAGCATTGTATTAAATTTTTACACTTTTTGACCAACAGATAAAACTTTATTGATATTTATAGAAAAAAAAACTAAAAAAATTGAACACTGTAAATGTCCGTAAACAGCTCCAAAAGAGTCAAAATATTTTCAAAATTGTACAGTGTATAGAAAATGCTAATATGAACATTAAGTGAAATTTTCATGTATCTACAGTTATTTGTTTTTGAATTACAACAAAATAAGGAAATCGCTACATGAGAAATCGAGTGAATATCCAATGTTGTAAAAATTTGAATTTCAAATGCTCATAAAAATTTAATTTGACTTTCTTATAGTCTATAGACATTTTTGTTTTGATAAAGGTAGATAATCTTATAAGAAATATTGTATTACATTTTCAAATCTTAGATGTAAAAAGAAAAATTTTTACGAATTTTTAACTCAAAATAATTTGCTAATTTTCGTGATTTTTCCATATTTTGTCAATTTTTGCACTTTAAATGCTTATAAAAAAAACTGTGACTAAAGATTTTTAATATTTTTCATCTGCCTTTGAAACAATATACTAGGAGCCTTCTATTAAATTTTCAAGCTTTCTAAACCAACAAATACAATTTTATTGATATTTTTAGAAAAAAAACTAAAAACAAATGGAAAATGAAAATGTCCCTAAACAGTTCAAAATAAATCAAAATATTTTAAAAATGTTATCGTGTATAGAAAATGTAAATATAAATAACCAGTGAAAATTGCATGTATACAAGGTGATTCATTAAGCGTAAAACACTCATTATCTCAAAAATTATTAATGTTTTTTAAAATATTTTTTTACATAATTTTAAGTTGTTAAAAAAACAACGTTTTTATTAAAAAATTATATTTTTAAATATTTTTTATCCTTATATTTTTTTAAGTTTTTTACTTTTTGAATGACAGCATAGAGTTTTAATTTCATATTCCAAAGTAGAATATTTTTCTTCTTATTTTGATACATAAAAATCGAACTTAGGACGAGTAGTTTATGAGTTATAAGTATTTTAAGTTTAGATGGGCGGTGTAGTGGATAAACATTTTGCGGGGTAACCCCATACCACTCCACTCCGCCCATTGAAACTTAAACTACTTATAACTCATAAACTACTCGTCCTAAGTTCGATTTTTATGTATCAAAATAAGAAGAAAAATATTCTACTTTGGAATATGAAATTAAAACTCTATGCTGTCATTCAAAAAAGTAAAAAACTTAAAAAATATAAGGATAAAAAATATTTAAAAATATAATTTTTTAATGAAAACGTTGTTTTGTAAAAACTACTAGGAAATTTTTACTTTTGACCCCCCAAAGTACCAACTAGATTCACTTTCCTATCAGAAAAGCTACTGTTGAAGAAAATCCAAGCACTTTTACGGTCCTAAAACGTGATGACAGGTACAAAAAGAATAAAAAATAAAAAAACAAAAAAAAAACACACATCATTGTAAAATCAATACATTCATCGTTTCACTCAGAATCTAATAATGAATATTGGGTACCTAAATAAAAAAAAAAAAGTTAATTGTAAGTCTGGTGCCTAAAAATAGCCTAAATACTTTAGGTATTGCTACTACAAAAGATCAGTAGGTACAAACCAAAAGAAATGTTGTTAATATTTTATTAATATTGGCTGGATATAGAATTTGTTATTAATAGCAGAAGTTTAAAAATTCTTTACTAAACTAACACTATTTTTTTTTTAATGAAATTAATTAAATGTATCAATATGAGGTAAATGTACAAGGTATAATAATATAAGTTATAAGAACTAGTATAAACTACTTGTCATTTTACAGTTTTTATAAATAAATTTTAAGTAACATACAACATTTTTTCTGTAATTGTAAAAAAAGAACATAGTAAGGATTTTTAATTGGGTTGAACCCACCAAAACGTATAGTGTGTAAATCTGGCCCTTAGGCCTTAATGTCATTGTAAAATAGGGGGAACTCTGCTAGGTAATGCTTCGGAGCTATCACCCCAGAAAAAAAATCCTTCCCCCTAATAAAAACCTATCACTTAATATATTTATAAATTTTCATAGAATAATAAAACGAATTTATTAATAATCAAAAAGTAGATTTGTGGACCATATTTTATGATTTTAATTTAAACGCCTTGGATTTGGCAACAATTTAGGTGAACATTTTCAATTTGAATATAATCTGGTAATTAGTTATTTCAAAATTGTATCCATGTCATAGGTTTTACAGAACATACACAATTTGCATCTTAAAGTGTGGTTGTTGTATATTGTACATATTGTACAATATTAACACGTGATAATAATTAAGCATATGCAATAATAAATAAATGGGGTTCAAGCCCCTTCAAATAGGTTTATCAAGCTAAGTGTATGGTTAATATATTTAATTTAGGTACGAACTACTCCTAAGTAACAGATTTTATTTTAACATTACACAATTTTATCCCTTTTTCAACAGCCTAATGAATATACTCTATCATCTATATTATACGTAATAAATAATTAAACATTTTGATCAATAAATACAATAATACATACATGTTTTATTTTTGGCAATCTAAAATTTTCTTTGATGGTAGGATTTACATCAGCGGCATGTTTTTCAAAATTATTGACCGGTTGTCTTTTTTTTCAATTGTCAACTGATTTTGCTATAATTAATCCTATTAACACATTTTGAATAATTAATAATAATATTTTCAATTATATTTATTCAAAAACTATAAATCAAATTACATATTTATCTTAATTATGCAAATAAGAAATTAAGTACCTAATTGAAAGTGTAAGTTATATAATTTTAACTAACAATTAATTAGATATGGTTATTATATAATACCAAAATGAGAAGTTAATAAAAATTGTATAGACAATTCATAAAAATATGAATTAGTAAGTAATAAGTATTTGTTCAATAAAGACATAAATATTTATACAAATGAATTTAAATTACAGTTTATACTCTGTATTTAAATATTATAGAATATAAATTACGGGATTAATTACATAGGACTAAATATAAAAACAATGTTTTCATAATCTAAAAAATTTAAAAAAAAAATATACATAGTAAAATGTTATAAACTTACCATAGAACTGCTGTAGCTATTGTAGGTATAATTAAAATTCTTAAATGGTACCCCACGAAACTTAGATTTTGATGATTAGACTAAAATAAACAAACAATTATAAAAATTACAAAATTATTAGATGCAAAGTATACATTAATTATTTCAGTTGTTGACATTTCACATAATGGTATAAAAAGGTCTACCATTCTTTTTGAAATGTATGAATTATCCATTGACCATTATATTATTAGAATAGGGACTGTAAAATTTATATTATATATATTTTATATTTGGACAGTATATAAAAAAATGTATAATTACTCATGTTTAATTTCCAAGAATGTAGTTTTGTGGTCCCACAATATTATAATTGATAAAATTACAACATAAACATTGTGAAGAAGAGTAACCATAAAATAAATTTATGGTTTTATAAAGCTAGCTATATTATATATTTTGAGTATGCAAAGAAAAAAAGGTGGGCAAGTGGGTGTCGCTCTGCTGTACAGTAGGTTACAAGTGGGTCACTGTATAATGGATGGTATTAAATTTGAATTCAATGATATAATATCATTGTATAAGAAAAACGATTCTGAGCGGTGATGGTATGTCAGTCTATGTATAAGGCATATTATATACATATCTATGGTATTAAACAAAAAATTGACCTATAATAGGTACCTATAATAAATTCCAAATTAATCATATCACAATATCCATTAGATACTTATAACGCGTTATACATCAACAAAAACCGTGATACTATCATAGATATATAATAGTACACTTTAGAAGTTTCAAGTACCCACGAATAGTATTATTCAATCACAACAAAATAACTAAAATCGTAATTCTTGGTTTAAATATGAAATTTTGTCTAAACTTGAAATTAAAATGTCTGTAAAAAATAAGTGTGTTTATATATTTTTTAGATTTTTTGGTTACAGTATGAATTATTTAAGAGAATCTTTGTTTTAAATTTTCAACTCTTAGTTATAAAAACTGAACATTTTATAATTTTTTAATTCCAACGATTGATAATTTTCGAGATTTTGATAAATTTTGTCAAAATTCCAACTTTAAACGCTTATAAAAAAAAATTGTGCCTATGTATTTTTAATATTTTTCAACTGATATTGTAACAATATATCAGGAGCCTTGTATTAAATTTTTACACTTTTTGGCCCAACAGATAAAACTTAATTGATATTTAAAGAAAAAAAAAAAACTAAACAAATTCAAAACTGAAAATGTCCGTAAACGGCTCAAAAAGTGTCAAAATATTTTCAAAATTGTAGGGTGTATAGGAAATGCTAATATAAACATTCAGTGAAATTTTCATGTATCTACAGTAATTCGTTTTTTAATTACAACAAAAAAAGGAAATTGCCACATGAGAAATCGAGTGAATATCCAATGTTGTAAAAATTTGAATTTCAAACGCTCATAAAAATTTAATTTGACTTTCCGGTAGAAATTTTTTTATTGATAAGGGTAGACAATCTTATGAGTAATCTTGTATTAGATTTTCAAATCTTAGATTTAAAAAGAAAAATTTTTACGAATTCTTAACTCAAAATAATTTGCTAATTTTCGTGATTTTTCCATATTTTGTCAATTTTTGAACTTTAAATGCTTATAAAAAAAATTATGACTAAGGATTTTTAATATTTTTCATCTGCCTTTGAAACAACATATTAGGAGCCTTCTATTAAATTTTCAAGCTTTCGCAACCAACAAATAAAATTTTATTGATATTTTTAGAAAAAAAACAAAAAAAAAATGGAAAATGAAAATGTCCCTAAACAGTTCAAAATAAATCAAAATATTTTGAAAATGTTATCGTGTATAGAAAATGCAAATATAAACAACCAGTGAAAATTTCATGTATATACGTTCATTTGTTTTAGAGTTACACCAATAACCAAAATCGATTTTTTGGAAAATCAATTTTGCGTAAAAATTCCCGTTTTTCCTTAATTTTTATGTTGTTTTTCCCGGCGCTTGTGAAAACTACTGGAAAATTTAAATTTTGACCTCCCCAATGCACCAACGATATTCACTTTCCAATCGAACAAGATACTGAAGTCGAAAATCGAAGCATTATTTCGACTACTTATCGTGTACACAGATACAAAAAAAATAAAAAAATAAAAAAACACACATCATTGTAAAATCAATACATTCATCGTTTCACTCAGAATCTAAAATGGGTAGGTTAGGTATTTTATTATAAATGTGTTTTATACAATCATACCCATACATTTATTTACCAAGTGTAAATACCACTGTACAATGGTAGATATCCACAATATAAAATAAATACATAAAAGTACCTACACATAGTTCGTAAAAAATAGGAACATTATTGTGATATTTTCATACTAATATAAGTGACATATTTAATAAATTATAAATATATTCTACAGTTTTTGTCCCCACTTGACCCCCCTCCCATCCAAAAAAAAGTTTTCTATGTGGCCTGGTAATGATTTGAATGGCCTGCAAACGTTTTCGCACCAACAAATAAAAAGTTGAAATGATACCCCTGTCAAGACGGTACTTTAGAGAGGTAATTTTTCGATAGTTAATATTATGGAAAAAACCACAGACAAATTACTTAAATCGCAGTACGTATGAAGAAATGTTCACTGCAATATTCAATAAATGTTCCGAAAATAATGTTTATCCCGACCCTAAGATAATGAACATGGACTTTGAACAAGCTGTCATTCAAGCAGAAAAAACAGTTATTGGGGAACATTTGATAATACAAGGTTGTTTTTACACGTACGTGTCTCCAGCCCCCCCACATTAGAATTTTCCAAATTTTTGTAATTTGCATGTGTTTTGTTAAGGCGTGGTATCAAAAAATAGGTGGGAGGCTGTAGACACGTGTCTTCGACCCCCCCACACATCACAAAAACTAATTTTTTAAAACTCAAATTTTTTTTTACGCCAATATTTAGCATGTAATTAGCATGAATTTGCACGACAGACCCCGAAACTCTATCGTTATCCGTTGCTTCGCAATATTCATTTTTATGATTTGCACGTGTCCCCAGCCCCCCCCACTTTGGGAAATACTTGGAAATTCAAAATCGTTTCTACGCCAAAATTTAGCATGTAATTAGCATGAATTTGCACGACAGACCCCGAAACTCTATCGTTATCCGTTGCTTCGCAATATTCATTTTTATGATTTGCACGTGTTCCCAGCCCCCCCCCCCCACTTTGGGAAATATTTGGAAATTCAAAATCGTTTCTACGCCAATATTTAGCATGCAATTAGCACGTATTCCCAAGCCTGGTTTTAAAATTCGCCCGAACCTCATTCAAAAATATCAAAATTCATAGGGGGTAGGGGGGCAGCAATACGCCGTGTATTAAATATACATTTTTTTAATGAAAATACGTTTTCATTTGAATAAGCTTTTTTTGTTAATTTTATATTTTTATTCATATTACATTTAATCAAATTAATTTTTTTATTACATACAGTATTTAATTTTGAACTATGATAATTATTGAAATTTGTTTTAATAAATATCAAATATAGATTGTGTCAGGGTGCCATGCCATTTTTTTATATCCAATAATATAAATCTTATTTGAAAAAAAAAGCTCAGTTTAATAGAAAAAAGGTGGGCAAGTGGGTGTCGCTCTGCTGTACAGTAGGTTACAAGTGGGTCACTGTGTAATGGATGGTATTAAATTTTAATTCAATGATATAATATCATTGTATAAGAAAAACGATTCTGAGCGGAGACGGTATGCCAGTCTAGGTTTAAGACATATTATATACTTGTCTATGGTATTAAAAAAATTGACCTTCAATGAATTCCAAATTAATCATATCACAATATCCATTATGTACTTATAACACGTTATACACCAACAACAAACCCTGATTCTATCATAGATATATAGTAGTATACTTTAGAAATTTCAAGTACCCACGAATAATATTAAATAATATAAAATATAATATATTATATAAAATAAAAAACACAGTTATTTTTTACAGGCATTTTAAATTCAAATTTGGACGAAATTACATAATAAAAAACCTAGAATAACTTACTATTTTAGTTATTTTGTTGTGATTGTATAATATTATTCGTGGGTACTTGATATTTCTAAAGTATACTACTATATCTATGATAGTATCAGGGTTTGTTGTTGGTGTATAACGCGTTATAACTTATAAGTACCTAATGGATATTGTGATATGATTAATTTGGAATTCATTGTAGGTCAATTTCTTTTAATACTATAGATAAGTATATAATATGTCTTATACCTAGAAGGACATACCGTCTCCGCTCAGAATCGTTTTTCTTATACAATGATATTAATTTATATCATTGAATTCAAATTTAATACCATCCATTATACAGTGACCCACTTGTAACCTACTCTACAGCAGAGACACATCCACTTGCCCACCTTTTTTTTATTTAATATAGAATTTTAGTCCGATTTTTATTTAAAAATGACATTAGAATTTTCCAATTTTTTTTTGCAAATCATTAGCATGTATTTTCACGTGTTTTAATTAAGCGTGGTATCAAAAATAAGTTTGGGAGGGGGGCTGTAGACACGTGTCACCTTTTGGGGTAGTAAAAATACTTCACCATATATTTTTTTAAAGGAAAGTAAACCTATAGTTGTTATCAATAGATGGAAATTTAGGAAAAAGAATTCTTATAAAAAGCCTAATTGAATAAAAAATCTAAATAGAAAAAATTTGTACTTCAAATAAAAAAGCCAATAACATATTGTATTATTTAAATGAAAATTTTAATTCTTGTTAGAATTTTTTATTTATATTAGACTCTTATTATTAAATATATATATCTTTTTAATAAATTAAGTTTTTTTCATTCAAATTGGACTGTATTTCATAAATGTTATATGTATTATGTTTTTCAATAATTTTATTTTATAGTATTTAAATTGTTTGTGTGTTTATCATTATCATAAATAATATTTATTAATTTTAGATTTATACCTATTATTTTAATTAAGGTAATAGGAAGCAGTGATTTTCTGTCTTTGTCTAACACACGTAGAATATACCTATACGCCTGACAAAAATTAAGGGACTTCTGTTAGATTTAAAATATGTAAAGATGTTTGAATTGGTATACAAGATTACTTTGCATCGGTCGAAGCACTTTTTCAACTGTAGCAATATTTTGATAAGAATAAATATTTGGAAGTTTATAAATTTATAAATATATTTATATATAATTTATAATACATATATTCTAATATAATTTATAAATTTATTTATAAAAATATAAAAATATGCTTCGACCGATGCAAGGTAAACTTGTATACCAATTCAAAAATCTTTACATATTTTAAATCCAACTACTATAAGTACCTTAATTTTTGTCAGGTGTATAGCTATTTTTAATACGTTCCATGTGTGATAGACAAAGACAGGAAATCACATATTAAAATCCCTTTAATCATTTTTAAAAATTTTTTTTAGTTATTTTTATAAATAATTTTTAAGAAAAACACATAATAATATTATTTTATTAATAAATACAATAATATTTTTTGTATTTATTTGTGTTTATTAATTATTTTTCTTAATTATTAATATATAGGTACATTTTTTTTTGATAACAAATCAGAAAAATGAGTATTGCGAAGCTACGGATTACGATAGAGTGGCGGGGTCTGTCGTGCCAATTCATGCTAATTACATGCTAAATATTGGAGTAGAAACGATTTTGAATTTCCAAGTATTTCCCAAAGTGGGGGGGCTGGGGACACGTGCAAATCATAAAAATGAATATTGCGAAGCAACGGATAACGATAGAGTTTCGGGGTCTGTCGTGCAAATTCATGCTAATTACATGCTAAATATTGGCGTAAAAAAAATTTGAAAATAAGTTTTTGTGATGTGTGGGGGGGTCGAAGACACGTGTCTACAGCCTCCCACCTATTTTTTGATACCACGCCTAAACAAAACGCATGCAAATTACAAAAATTAGCATGCAAATACATGCTAATTATTTGCCAAAAAAAAATTGTAAGTGACTATGCGAGTATAAATTATAAACTAGTCTAGCCATCTAGGTGTTTGAGACTGGAGTTATTGGGGTACCCAATCTCACTTTGCATGAGGCAGCTGCCTCTTAAAATAACTATTCACACCGCCACTGAATTTTAGTTCCCATAAATTGTAATATAGGTGACAGGTAGCTAGTAGCTACCATATTTTTTCGAAAATTAAAAAAAAAAATATGTACCGTAACATTATGGGCTCACTTTCCACCAAATTTTGAATATTATTTGATAATTTCTGTAGGTATATAAAAAAAGAGTATTTGAGTTAGAACTTTGAAAATTATATTAGTTACTTTAGGGTACCTAAGACTATCCATAGTCAAATTACTTTAATTTTCATTATTAAACAATTTTACAATTTATTTGTTTTGATGCCAACTGCCAAGTTACCAAGTGGATGGGTTTTCTTTGTAGCACTATCAAAAATTGCTTGTTTTTAATAAAATATCGTCTCTGGTTTAATATTATCAATCATAACTTATTTAAGAAACAAAAATACACAAGTTGAGTTGCTTGTATTTAACTTTAACCTAAACAATGAATATACTCCTTGTATTGTATAAAAAATAACATTTTATATCAAATTAAAAATAAATATCAACAACTTTTAATGTATTGCTACAAATGTTACAAGTTCTGGATGATCCTTTACGATAAGTTATAAATCATTCTTTTCTAATGGAAAACCAAAATGACTCATCGAAGTAATACATTTTACGAAATAATTGTCTTCGTTATCTGTGAAAATATTGGTAAACCTATTTTAATATGAGGTTCATATTATGCTTTTCTTTTAATTTATAAAAATTAATAGTCCTACGAGTTATATTGTACAGTTTGGTTGTTTGGCACCGGTGCAAAGTGACCCTAAAGACGCATCACATTTGATAATACTTTAGAAATATTCCAGTGCATCACAAAGTTATTTAAGAACATTTATAACTTCTATGAATAGATCACTTATTTGTAATGATGTTGTGTATTCTTGAAAAATTAAGATGTTTCTGCACGCAATGATAACAACATGTAAATATACAGAAAAAAGTTTTATTTTATTATTTGATTACTTATAATAACAGATATCACGATCAGCTATTTCTAGAAACATAACCTAATCCATCATAAACAAGATGCCCACTCGAAGCAAGTACCTATTACCTACCAATCACAAATGTAACGCCAGATACTTAATATCAAAACAAATGTATTGTTGTTGCACTAAGATATGATATAGGTACATATATTTATTAGATATATTTGTTATGAGTAAGAATTAAATAAACTAATGTTATTATATGAAAAAATTTTAAATTTACCTACATCATTGCACAGTGGCCTACATAATTATACGTTTATACCTACACTTATTTTCAAAGTATAAATACTATTAACGTATGATATCAACCACAAAAAATAAAATTAGGAGATTTGTTGCTCTGGCCTCTGAGGTCTTCAATTGTTAAAATAAGAAGAAAAAAAATATTGTATGGCTCAGTGAAATATTGGCCTCGCAAATTTTGGTAAAGCGATTTCAGTAAAAATATAAATGCAAATTGTTTACTTACTCAGCGTCGTTATCTGCTACTTCAAGATGATCAGCAGCTTCAGGACCAGATACTCCTCTTCGAAGTCGATCTAGTTCGATATATTTTTTTTTGTGTTTAAATTTCAAATGGTTCAATAGATTGGTTGTATTTGAACCGGAGTTGATGTATAGTCCAGAACACTCTTTACAAATAACTTTAATTCCATTTTCATGTTTAGTGAAAACTTGCCACACTTCACTCATCTTGATTCTTGACAACAGTTAGTTCGTTTAACGAATCCTATTAAGTTAAAAAGTAGGTATGTAATTAGTTATGTTTAAATTAAGATACGAAAGAAAATAAATAATATTTAGGTTTATAAGCTATCGGCTATAGGTACTTACCTTTTTTGAATATAAAATATTGAAGTTAATACTCATTGGCCGTCACCACCGTACTAAACTAAACGTGCTCACAAATAACAAATCACAAATAAAATGTGCGTCCGTTCAATTCAACATTTGTGAGATGAATAACAACATATTATTTATATAGACGACGGTTTATTAATAATAATTCAATCAGATTTTAAAAATAAACACAACTCGTCCATGTTCATATTATTCTAATAGTGGTAAATGAGATATTTAAGCTATAAATATAAATACTCCAATAACAATACCGTGGACCATGACCGCTAACGAGAACATTTTATATTTTTATGTTGGGTATATTCGTAAAATTTTTTTTCACTATAATTTATAAATAAATTTCAGTTTATTTTCGATTATTTTCGATTATAATTAATTTTTCGATTATTCGATTATTTATAAGAAAATCGATTAATCAAATTTCGATTAGGTATATCAATTATTTATAAAGTATGAAAATAATCGATTAATCGATTAAAATTATCGATTAATCGATTAAAATTATCGATTATATAAAATAACCGCGCAGCCCTAGTACCTACCTATATGAAATGTGGCTGATTTCCATTTTTGGAATTATCTTGTTCATAAAGTTTTTTTAATAGAACTAAAATAGTTTTATTAGAAATATATGAAAATATTCTAAGCATCATGGTAAAACCCTTGATTTTATAACATAGTTACTATATTCCGACCCACGAGAGTCCATACATAAACCGCGCATCGACATAGTAATACCCGAAGTCTGTTTTCTCCCACCATGATGTCATTCCCACTATTCGGCAACATGCAGATGCGCAGAGACATACGCGTTTGGACATATGGACTCTCGTGAGCCGAAGTATAGTTGCCTACTAGGTTATGTTGCCTAAATACCTATTTAATTAATATATTGTATTGGTAATTTATACATTTTAATGAAATAATAATATTATACTCTCTGCTATAACCTACTACAATACTATATGAAATGTATTTAAAAATATTATAATACTATAGACACAAGGTTTTAAGCAGAGGTCCACTTTTCAGTAAAAAATCTTTATAATGAAACTTTAAAAAATTCTTTATACATGTAAAAAATTACATTTACATGTATAAAAAATAGTTATGTACACAAGATATAACGACGGTTATAATGTAGAGATCAGACGACAGGAATTTTAATTTTATACAATCAAAATAGATACTAAGAATTAGATGTTTTTATGCTATCGAAATATTCTTAGGCGTTCATATAATTATCGTATATTATAAATATTAAATACTCTCTATCGCTCTAATTTCCAATTAATAAAAAAAATTATTTTGCATCACTATGCGTATTTTAATGTCATCTACAAATTTAACTGTTTAGTGTTTACAAAGTATTGATTTGAATTCATAGACATATAACGATATAAGACAATAATATGTCTATGTTTGAATTAGCCAAAAATATCGATCTGTCTAAAAAGAAACCAATAATATACATCGTATATTTGTACAAAATTATTTTAACATAAAAATTCCCAATATATTGTATATTGTAGCATTGATTATAAATACTACCAAATACTAATTACTTTAATTAGGTACTATATAGTATACCTATGTACCTATGATAAATGCTTGTAGCCTGTAGGTAGGTATGTAACAAAAAGTGTAGGTTACCGTTTTAGCAAATGGCTCTAACCTAGCTCAAAAAAAATAGTAAATAAATAAATAATTTACAATTATTAGTATTTAATTTTTACTACCTATGTGTATTATCACCATATTTAGTTATTATTTACTATAACTTCCTTTATTATTTACCTACCTATATACCTAACAATAATTTATAACCGATGGTATTAGGTATCTACTATTTTAAATCTTGATATATAGTATATAATATTATATTAATTTGTAAATCTATTAAATAACTAATAAGTCAGTGTAAGGGATCTTAGGTATTCATTTTTAAGTAGTACCATTATTTTTAATTTATACATTTATAAATTTAAAATTATTAAATACAATCATGACAACGTGTTTAGCCATTATTGTAGTATGATCGATGGATTAGCTTTTTTGCCGATACAAAAAGTGATTGAAGGCATGAAGTACTTAAAATCAATTTGTGCACCCGATAATACGGATATAATTGATTGTTTTGATAGCACGTATGTTACTGGAACTTATAGAAAAGTCGGGGTTTAAAAATTCAGACGGATTAAGCCATTGTACCCCCCTGAAACATGGAACGTACAGACACCGTACAAATAATATTTGTGAAAGCTGGAACAATAGATTTGCGCATTTAATCGGGCATAGTCATCCAACAATTTGGAAGTTGATTAATAAATTTCGTGAGGAAGTGGGGGTGGATAAAGCTAAAATAGCATTACATGATTTGGAACCCGTAAGAAAAAAAAAACATGGATCAGAAAAAAATGTAAAATTACAATATTTATGTAAGAAGTTTGTTAATAACGAGTTAACATTTTAACAATACCAGAATTTTTAAATATTATTGGTCATTGCTTAAGAAAACGGAATGTAGAATAAATTATTATTGTAGACTAGATTTTTTAAAACGTATTACTTTTTTTAAACTATAATTATTTTGTTATTTATTTTATTTTAATTTTAATTTTGTAAGATTGCTGTAGGTAAGTATAATAAAAATCCTAGAAAAGAAGTCGCATGATTGTATGATTGGACTATCCCATTGTATATTGTGATATTGTGTCGGTAATCGCAGAAACAATAAGTAATAAAATATAAAAAAAAATTTAATAGACAATTTTGTATTTTCGGACGTTTTGTCCGACACTAAAAATGTACTAGGACTTTTTGTCCTGCAATCAAAAAATGAATCTGGACTTTTTGTCCAACTTTTTTCATACCGGACTTATTGACCGATTACCAATGATATTATATCATTGAATTTAAACTTATTACCATCCATTATACTGTGATCCAATTGTAATCTACTGTACAGCCTGCATAACAACATCGACTTACTAGCTTTTTAGTTTTTACTATATATACTCCGGCCCACGAGAGTCCATACGTAAACCGAGCATCGATTTAGTAATACGCGATGTCTGTTTTCTCCTACCATGATGTCATTCCCACTATTCGGCAACATGCAGATGCTCAGAGACGGACGCGTTTGGACAAATAGACTCTCGTGGGCCGGAGTATAGTTGCCTACTAGGTTATGTTGCCTAAATACCTATTTAATTGTTATATTGTATAGGTAATTTATACATTTTAATGAAATAATAATATTATACTCTCTGCTATAACCTACTACAGTACTATATGAAATGTATTTAAAAATATTGGAATACTATAGACACAAGGTTTTAAGCAGAGGTCCACTTTTCAGTAAAAAATCTTTATAATGAAACTTTAAAAAATTCTTTATACATGTAAAAAATTACATTTACATGTAAAAAAAATAGTTATGTACACAAGATATAACGACGGTTATTATGTAGAGATCAGACGACAGGAATTTTAATTTTATACAATCAAAATAGATACTAAGAATTAGATGTTTTTATGCTATCGAAATATTCTTAGGCGTTCATATAATTATCGTATATTATAAATATTAAATACTCTCTATCGCTCTAATTTCCAATTAATAAAAAAAATTATTTTGCATCACTATGCGTATTTTAATGTCATCTACAAATTTAACTGTTTAGTGTTTACAAAGTATTGATTTGAATTCATAGACATATAACGATATAAGACAATAATATGTCTATGTTTGAATTAGCCAAACCGGTAGGCGACCGTTCGAAGTTGTCCACATCGACCACCTTAGTCCTTTTGAAACCAGCGCCACAGATAACAAGTACTTATTGGTACTGGTGGATAATCTAACCAAATACACACATCTGTATCCGTGTCGTACCACGGATACCGCCGGTCGCGGTGTACTGAACAGGTTAGGTTTCTGCGACACGCGTGGAATTCCCGGACGTATCATTAGCGGTCGTGGCACCTGCTTCACCGGGAAAGCGTTTGGGAAATTTTGCCAAAGTCGAGGCATTCGCTATACGCTGAACTCAACTCGTCACCCGCAGGCAGGTCGAGCACGCGAATCGGACCATTGTGCCACTGTTAGCCATAATGACGACCGATAAAGCTAGATGGGACGATCGAATACC
Source organism: Macrosiphum euphorbiae (assembly GCA_949089665.1). Classification (NCBI taxonomy): domain Eukaryota; kingdom Metazoa; phylum Arthropoda; class Insecta; order Hemiptera; family Aphididae; genus Macrosiphum; species Macrosiphum euphorbiae. The sequence goes on from CARXXK010000002.1 coordinate 53,187,102, forward strand.
GGAGCTGGTATACCTAAACTCCACCGTAAACAAAACGAACACTCGTACACCCTTTGAGGCACTCCACGGATACCAACCTAGGTATGTGGGAGGCGTGGTCAACACACAGCCGTTCTAGTGGTGAGCAGAACGACCCGAATGACGTGCAAGACTCTGTAGGAGATGCTATTGCCACAGGCCAAGCAAACATGAAGGCCTATTACGACCGGAGCCGTTATCCGGGAACGAAGTACGAAGTAGGGGAGGTCGTTGTCATGTTACGACAACCGCGACCAGATAAACCTACGAAGCTGCAGGCAAAATATCGTGAGAAGCCGCTACACGTGATAGAGGTGTTACCAGGCGACACCTATAGAGTGGCTGAGATAGCCTTCGACGGTAAGCTAATAATAATAGGTATACTCTGGAATTATTAAAACAATATTGTTTAATCATTGATTGTTACATAATTAATTATTAATTTAATTGATAAATATTTAATATAATATTTACGTAAGACTCTTCGGCCTTCGCCTATAAACAGTGTACCTATAATACCTGCAATATAATATAACATAGGTAAGTGACAAGTGTATCCATGATTTATTCGATGACCCATTCACCATTGACCATTGTATCAAATATCTAATATACATTATACAATGTTCATAATATATCACTCTGTAATGATTTTTATCTGTCTCAACAATGGAAAACAACTCAAAACATAAAAAAAACGTAAAAAACTGTAAAATTTAGTGGCTAACAATAAAATAATCGCATCGAAGTATCGAACTATTATAATATAACAGGAACCAGTGTTTTTTTCGACTTACAAAAAGTTTAAGTATAATATATTATTATTCGTAGCATAGGCGCAAATAGCCCAATATTTTGGTGGGGAACTAAACCCTCACGATCTATATTATTTTCTAAAAATAATAATATGCTTAGTACTAAGTACGGACCTTTCAATTGGGGGATTAAGTCCCCTCCCCCCCTATTTGCACCAATGATTTGTCGCTTATAAGTTATAGTCGTTATAGGTACCAATATCATGTACCTACCTACCACAATATTAAATATTGTTATTAATATTTTTGGATTTATAAATCTATTACTAATAATTTGTTTGCTTGTAGCGGATATTATACATCAGACCAGTGGTCGGGACGCTACTGTTTTTTTGTAGCACGCTAACGCTAGGTACTGCTACTCCCCAAAAAAAGTAGCTCGCTATCGCTAAAGCTACTTTTTTTTAAATGTAGTGCTCTATTTCTAACGCTATTGTTTAAATGTAGCGTGCTACTTTTTCGATACATTTTTTTAAATTTTTTTTTTGTTTATTTAGATATTCATTTGAGTACTTGGTCATTATTTGTTAATGCCTACCACTATTTTCTTGTAATTTTGGAAGGCAGGTTTATTAAGTGTAACTCGTGTATTTTTGTAACAAAAATCAAAACAAATAAAAGTTTTATTGAAAATTGCCAATAATTAGTAGTTAAGGTAATTCGATACATTGAGATTTGAGTTATGTCATCATTATCCCCATATGACGTGGTGGCTTCAGGTTCTGTCATTTTTAATTCAACTATTCAAAATATTTAAAACTTAAAAGAAACACAGAAAAGTAGAAAACGCTGAATGCCGAAAACAAAAATAGTGATGATAAAATACTAATATATTAATTATTATGTATGGTTCTGTTTTCAATAATATAAAATATTACATTGTAATAATGCACTTATCATTATAGTCTTATATATCCGGTCTTATCTTAGTCCGGTCCGGGTTAAACCCGAAAAAAACAAAAATACACTCATCTTGTCATCTTAATTAAATAAATAAATATACCTACATCATAATATTTTAATTATCATGAAATAGGTTAGAAGTAGCGATAAAATAATGAACATTTTCGCTACGCTAACCGTAAATTTCTAGCGCGCTATAGTATTTCTCTACATAGTATATACTGTAGCGACGCTATGTTAATCGCGGATTGCTACCTTTTGTCCCACAAAATTTTTGTTCCAAATTATATTTGTTCCAACTATATAAATATCCACATTTTACTTTAGTTCCATATTTTTTTATTCCAACGGATCATTGTGCCAACCAATATATATGCCAAACAAACTTGTTCCAATACATATATATTCCAATCAACAAATGGTCAATAATATATTTGTTCCTACAGACTTTTTTCCAATCTATATTTATTCCAATAAATGTTTCTTCCAAATGATATTTGTTCCAATGGACTTTTGTCCCATGGTATAATTTTCATGCAGGTGTTCCAACTTAGAAATATAAAAATTCCCATTCCATTTCAATTTTCATCCCAAAATTATATATTTTAAAATTCAAATATTATTGTACAATTATTGTAGAGTTAGAAAAATTATACAAATTGCAGATATTATGAGTTGTTTTCCGGGAAATGTTCGCGTTCGACCAACACGAGAAACGGAAAATTTCCAAATTTTGAAAATGCCGCTTACGAGTTACGAGTTATATAAGTTAGTAGACATTTGATAGATATGAGGCCATACCGGAATTTGTGTACTGCACACGATAGTGATCAATGAACATTAAATTAAATAATTAATTAATTAAGATGCCATCACACTGCAGTGGCGTGCAGACAAGACGCAAATGGGGCCTAGGCTCCACTTGAAAATGGGGTTAGTGTGGGTTTTAATAAATATTGTGTTTAACCCTTAACTTGGCAAGCATTAAAATATTAGAAGGAAAATTTTAAAGTAGATATTTTCAAACTAATTTAAGGTCGCTGAATTCAAAAATGTTGTCAAAAAAAATATTGGACTTGAAAGTTCAAAGTTATGAGTTGTATCTTAAAAGATACATTGCCATAAACCAATACTAATATTCATGTAGGTATCTAAAAAGATACATTGCCAGAAATCATGTATAAAAAACCAAGTATAAAATTATCTAATTTTAACATAAAAGTACCTTTTATTATGTAAAATTTCAGTAACTTAAAACTTAAACTTTTAATATAACAATTCAAACTATATCGATAGGTATATAAGAATAAAATATTAAAACCTGTAAAATAATTAGTCAATTCACTCTAATATATTTATATTTGAGCTAACAACACAAAATTAGAACGGCTGGATGTACACTTTTAAATACTAGCTCCTTCAATATTGGTTGTATCGTCTTGAAATCTTTGAGGTTCAGCCCAGTTACCTAGATCCAATTTATGTTCTAAAAAATGAGCTAAATTATGAGCAGAGAAGAACCTGTAATGTGCCAAACCTGCGGAGAACCGGCCTATTACGGAGTATTGCCGTATTGGTACCCGTACCATCATGTCATCATAGTTCATAATACCATCATGATATACCAGTGGCATACATATATATTTTAAAGGTCCCATACTTTAATTATTATTGACTAATATATATATTATATGTTGTATCGTTTCAAGTACACAGACGCAAGAACCAAACACAACATACCTCAGAAATTGAGTGAAGCCCTCCAGCCCGATCTCCAATCAAATATTAACATAGTAAACTTTTTAAAAGAAACCAATCTTTATAATGTATTTAAGTACTATTTATAATGTAAACCACCAAAAAAAAAAATGTAACTCAATAACTAATGGACCAGTAACCGATGTTCTTTTGTTCAATAAAAAAAAAAAAAAAATGTTGTATACTGTATAGGTACACCGTTGTGTATCATGATATATCTTTATCGTATACACTATACGGTAAAAAAAGATTATTTTATTCCCCCCTTCACTAGTTCCCTCTCGAGGGTTTTGTACGCCGCGGCCGTTGTCGACACTCAACACTGTCTACAGCAGGGTACGCGTGTTCCGTAATTCTGCCATAAAATGTATAATATGTCTTAGGTACCGAATTCTTGGTATTATCATTGATTATAAATTTAATGGTAGCCGGTAGGTATTGTATTTTATGGCATATGAATTCAACTCCATATATCTAGTATACAGACTACCTATCTACACATATACTAAGGCTCATACAAAAGGTATATTAACGTTATATAGGCACCAGATGATTAGGCGCAGATTAAAAAGGTTGCACCCAAAAACCCAACACTTATAATTCAATACCAAAAAGGTGGGTAAGTGGATGTCGTTCTGCTGTACAGAACGTTACAATTGGGTCACTATATAATAATGTATGGTATTAAATTTGAATTCAATGATATAATATCATTGTATAAGAAAAACGATTCTGAGCGGTGACGGTATGTCGTCTATGTATAAGACATATTATATACATATCTATGGTATTAAACAAAAAATTGACCTATAATAGGTACCTATTATAATAAATTCCAAATTAATCATATCACAATATCCATTAGATACTTATAACGCGTTATACATCAACAAAAACCGTGATACTATCATAGATATATAATAGTACACTTTAGAAGTTTCAAGTACCCACGAATAATATTATTCAATCACAACAAAATAACTAAAATAGTTATTCTAGGTTTTTTAATATGTAATTTCGTCCAAATTTGAATTTAAAATGTCTGTAAAAAATAAGTGTGTTCATATAGTTTTTAGATTTTTTGGTTATAGTATGAACTATTTATGAGAACCTTTGTGTTGAATTTGTAATCCTTAGCTATAAAAAAAGGACATTTTATAATTTATTAATTTCAATGATTGATAATTTTCGAGATTTTGATAAATTTTGTCAAAATTTGATCTTTAAATGCTTATAAAAAAAAACTGTGCCTATGTATTTTTAATATTTTTCAACTCCTATTGTAACAATATATCAGGAGCCTTGTATTAAATTTTTACACTTTTTGGCCCAACAGATAAAACTTTATTGATATTTATAGAAAAAAAAACTAAAAAAAATTGAAAGCTGTAAAGGTCCATAAACAGCTCAAAAAGAGTCAAAATATTTTCAAAATTGTATGGTGTATAGGAAATGCTAATATAAACATTCAGTGAAATTTTCATGTATCTACAGTTATTTGTTTTTGAATTACAACAAAATAAGGAAATCGCTACATGGGAAATCGAGTGAATATTCAATGTTGTAAAAATTTGAATTTCAAACGCTCATAAAAATTTAATTTGACTTTCTTATAGACATTTTTCTTTTGATAAAGGTAGACAAACTTATAAGGAATCTTGTGTTTAATTTTCAAATCTTAGATTTAAAAAGAAAAATTTTTACGAATTCTTAACTCAAAATAATTTGCTAATTTTCGTGATTTTCCCATATTTTGTCAATTTTTGAACTTTAAATGCTTATAAAAAAAAATTGTGACTAAGGATTTTTAATATTTTTCATCTGCCTTTGAAACAATATATTAGGAGCCTTCTATTAAATTTTCAAGCTTTCGCAACCAACAAATAAAATTTTATTGATATTTTTAGAAAAAAAACTAAAAAAAAATGGAAAATGAAAATGTCCCTAAACAGTTCAAAATAAATCAAAATATTTTGAAAATGCAAATATAAACAACCAGTGAAAATTTCATGTATATACGTTCATTTGTTTCAGAGTTACACCAAAAACCAAAATCGATTTTTTGGAAAACCAATTTTGCGTAAAAATTCCCGTTTTTCCTTAATTTTTATGTTGTTTTTCCCGGCGCTTGTGAAAACTACTGGGAAATTTATACTTTTGACCCCCCAAAGTACCAACTAGATTCACTTTCCTATCAGAAAAGCTACTGATGAAGAAAATCCAAGCACTTTTACTGTCCTAAAACGTGATGACAGACACAAAAAAAAAAATAAAAAAAAAAGTAAAAAAAAAAAAAAACACACATCATTGTAAAATCAATACATTCATCGTTTCACTCAGAATCTAAAATAGAAGGAAGCTTACATACCTATATAGTATGTATTTTATTTTCAAGTTCCTTAATGAATATCATATTTTTTGCTTTTGCTATAATTTAGTAATTTACTATTTAGTTTTAGTGCAATGATAATATTATGGTATATCAAATTGTATAGATAAATATAAAAAGTTTCATATTATAAATTATTCATCATAAACAGAAAGGTAATTATTAGTAGAGGTAATTTAAAAAAAATATAAGTTTGCTATACTATATTTTCATCATATTATCTATGTATTCAGTTAATATATATATCTATGTAATTTACTCTTAAGAGTTAAGTTCCACTGTAATTTTTAACTTAGTTTAATCTTATCGACTTTAAAAGAATTATTTTTGACTTAGTAGACTAGCCACTAGGTACAAAATAATATAATTTGTTGAGTGGTTTAGAATTGGAGACAGTAGTAATACAGTATACTGTATACCTAATTGATAAAAAAGTGACAATGGGGAAGGATCTCCGCGAATCTGCGATTGCGATATAGGGTCGGTGGGTGCTTGAATACACTATTTTGTACCTACAACTATTTTACAAAACTGTCAGTTATTAGAGATAAAGGTAGATTAACGACCTGTGCCACTGGCAGACGGCAATTTGTATTTCATGGCAGGAGTGGTGGGGATATCCCTTAAGGTTCATGAAAATTTTTATTTGGTGACTTGGACACTTGGTGTTTAGACTTCCGTAGAGGTGTTTTCACTTTTTTTCGTTAATATTCTAACAATATTTTTGGTATATTTGTACAAATATTACCATGGAACCAAATGATGGTATGTATTAGGTATAATATACTATTTTGTACACATTATTAATTTTAACTAATTAATTGTAGGCAATGGAAATGGCATCAACGACGAACCAGTTGATGGTCAGGGTCTTCCTCTATCTAGAGAAGTTCCCGGAATTCGTGGGAGATCAAGGGTTTTCATTGATGATAGAGGATATGCATTTTACCAGCATTCCCTTTCCATAAGAGGAGATATAAGGTATAAGCAATAATTTATATTTTTAAATTAAATCGGTTTTTTGTATCTAAAAAAAAGCGAGAAAGTAGGTATTATTGCTCTGCTGACTGCTGTGTAGGTGTCGAGTATTCGAGTGATTCGTATTTTAATATACTCAGTAAAAAAAGTATTTAATTACCTATTCAAATACTTTAAAAGAGTATTTATAGAAACTTTCAAATTTTTTATAAATTAATTTACCTTACAATCAACTGAACCAATTTTAATTTTTGTTTTTTGTTAATTTTAGGTTTATAGCATTTTATATCGTATTATTTGATGTAACTATAAAATACTCATATGTTTTCTTTGTCGAAGTATTTGAATTTTCGGTTGAGTATAATTAACAGTAAAAAAATATATATTATCATAAATTCTTTGACCAAGTACTTTTAATTTTTTTTTAAGTATTTAGAATACTTTAGAAGTAGCTATCTAGGAAGTACCTATTTGAGTAATTTTACTCTTACTTTATAAGACTGAAAGTGTTAAATAATTGTGCCTATACGATGAACAACGACTCTGAGAGAAAAAATGATCTATTGACGTATACTTCTGATGATATTTTATCATGTTTACCTGTTCCGAAATGTTCTCTTTAAATTGGAAAAAATTTAAAATTAAAAAATTCGAATTGGTCTTGAAAGTTTCTGAGATAACCCGTTAGTAAAAAAATAATTTTACTTTTACATACAAAGCGTACTCGATCCCATTTCTTCATTTAACGTCCCTGGCCTGTCGTAAATCATAAATATGAGTGTGGTTTTATCATTTAGTATTACTCTAAGGGTTGTATTCGGGTGGCGACTCAACGGCTGGGCTATAGGTATCTACGAACGCGTAGGCACAAAATGGGTGCGCACACGTCATGTCAAAAGTAAACGGTACCGACAGGCGACGACCAAAAATTAATAGGGCGATTGAGTATTTGAGTATTTTGACAAGATGTATCAAATTTATAATTTAATAATTATTTTGTAGTTAAAAATGTATAAAATGTTCAACTTTTATAGCTAAGGTTATGTATAAATTCCTTATTCACAATATCATCAAATATACTTGGTAATATGATAATTCATAGGCTGACTGACCGTTTTCACTTTTCGCTCAGAATCGTTTTTCTTATACAATTATATTAAATCATTGAATTCAAATCTAACACCATCCATTTCAATGACCCACTGGCCACTTGTAACCTTCTGTACAGCAGAGCAACACCCACTTGCCAACCTTTTAAAATTTTTATTTACAATGTATGTATATTAATTATTATTATTATGCCATTTAAATTATTGTATAACCATATTTTCTCATATTAATCTCATAAGTAATAGTCAATCTAATCAATAAGTTTCGATGAACATTTTAGGGAAACTTTTTTTAAATAAAAATAAAACTATGACCTATGCCCGGGGGGGGGGGGGGGGGGGGGGCAAACACTTTGCACATTGGACTTTGATTCTTGATTATGTAGCTTAATTTAAACAATAATAAATAAAATAAAAACTTTTTTAAAATTGGTAATATTTAAATTAGTATTACATGGTTTGGATTAGAATTTTTAAAATCTAAGTTCAATGCGCCCAATAATAATCTTTTTTTTCCCATAAAATAAAAATTATCGAAATTGAATTATTGTAATGGGTAAGCTGTGAGTTTTTCATGTAAGGAATGTTTTTGATTAAAAGTCTGTTCATGGGTAACCCCTTTTTAATAATGAATTTATTCAAATTCTTGAGATATTTTTACTATAATACTACTAATTTCTATATTTCAAATGAGTTCTCTTCTTTGACCATTTATACTGTAAATTATGTATCAGTTATTTTTTCTGGAAATGTTGAAGTATCACGATCAAAATGCGAACGAGAAGTTTCAGAGTTATTTAACTTTGTGTCCTAATTTGTGACAATTGGTTCATGGCAATGGCCAATGGGTTTGGAAGATATGGAGGATATTTGATTTTAATTTTAGTAACCAATATTAATCTATATTCTATTAACATTTATTATTTATACAATTTGTATAGTCAAAGTAAATAATAAATACCAGATCTAATAATATTACATCTATAACATATTTCTGTAAAGTTTTTTTATGGATTAGATGTCTACTCTGCTCAGAATCTAAAATTATATACCTATTATTATTAATTACATGAATGTACTATATTTTAATGAAAATAGTTATATTTTATTGAATGCAGGTATTTAAGATGCGAAAGAAGAAGATACGGCTGTACGGTAAAAGGCAAAATGTTTACACGTGACGGGGCACAAATTGACACATCTCCAGGCGATGACCACAATCATGAACCTGCACCTCGCTATGCATTAGGTGTTCGACAGTATTTTAATAGATTGAGAGAGAGAGGTGTAGACGAAAATATTGCACCACACATAATTGTTGATCAGGAAACTCAAATGTAAGAACAATAAAAATAACTATGTAATGTATGTAAATATTTATAAATATATAATATACATCAACTAGGGAACCAGAAGCAGCAATGGAGATTGGACGACCTGCAGCCATCCGTGCAATAGCAAGAGCCAGGCGTCGTAATAGTCCACCAGTTCCTGAATCATTGAGCAATTGGCCAAATATTTTGAGCTCGATTGAATGGAGTCAAAGACTATTGTACGTCAACGGTGCACTAGATTCATTTTACCAAGGACCTTTGGAAGTGCTAAGAGATGATGGTACAGTTCGTTTTGTTGGCATCGCCTTTACAAACTTAGCATTTCTACAACGGATGAATGTACATCTTCGGGCTGTTCGAACTGTGTGCATGGACGGGACGTTTCAAGTTCGACCAAGACAACCTCCCAACATTTATTGAAAAACAACATTGAACAACTATTTACCATTCAAATAGTCTTCAATGATGTGGTTAGTATATAGCTAAAACAATAAAAAAAATTATCAATTAATGTGAATATATTTAATTTATTTTTAAGGCAATACCAATTGTTCATGCACTTTTGATTGACCGGCAGGCAGAATCATACTGTCGAGTTCTGCAGTATTTTAGGAATGATTTGCAACTGAATTTGAACTATGACCAGCTTCAAATTATCACAGATTTTGAGCAAGGATTAAGAAATGCCATTGCCCGAGTACTTCCTGAAGCCAACAATACTGGATGTTGGTTTCATTTTGTTCAAGTGAGTAAACAGCCAATAAATCTATATTATCAATAAATAAACACCGCAGCGGTAAAATACAGCTGTACACAATTTACCGTCACTGATACAGTGTGTGGAAACATTAATAATTTAAAATGTTAAAAACTAAAAAATATAAATAATTTTTTTTTTTTATAGTGTATTATTCGTTACGTGAGGACACACAACCTGGCTAGAATTCTTAGAGCTAATGAAAATGCAAGAAGAATCTTACGCATGGTAAATTTTTGGTAAAAATTAATTTATAGATTGGACTAGTGGTGGCATGAAGTTTATATTTTCTATAAATGAGTTTCAGTAAAATATTAAAATGTATGTACAATTTCAATATCATGGCTTTTATTAAGTATATGAACATGATTATATCTTATTGAAAATTAAATTAAATTAAGGATACCTATAATTGATACGACAAAATAACCGGATAGATATGTGTAAAAGAGATTATTTTGTCACCCACAAAATTGTATCATAAAGGAACTGATTCATAAGATACCTTTTCACATCGCCACTGGTTCAGACACCAAACAGAAAATAAAATATTAGTCAAAATGTTAAAAATATATACATTTTAATTAAACTAAAAACAATTTTACTGTGCAAGACTTAAATATGAATAAAACATTGACTCAAATAAAAATTAAGTAGTAATTTAATTTTTAATATTATAATGTATTTAATTTCTGCACGTCTAAATCAAATTAACAATACTTCATGTTTTTATAGCAACATTAAACTCTCTCACTCCCTACACTTTCTGTATTTTATCAAAGCTGGGCATTAACGAGTTAATTAGTCAAAAGTTAAGTTATTTTTAACTTATTAACTTAACTTACTAGTTCGCTGTTCTAATTAACATAACTGTAACTTAACTCATTTGTATCCACGTTAACTTAAAATTTACTTATATTATTTATAATATTCACAATTAAGTTAATTTTGAATATTGAATTTCATATTATCCAAATATTATTTATGTAAGTTATAAGTTTGTAGAATATAAAAAATATTATTAGAAAAAAGAAATATACCTATTTACGAAGAATTTCCTACATATTTTTATGAACGAAAACTAATATGTCGTATTAACTAGGTACTAATTAATAATAATATAGGGGTAACAATGTAGCATAATATTTATTTAGTCGCCAATATAAAGACATCAATAGCTACAAGCCCACAAAGTCCCGATTCATAATACATACTTATTATTTATTAATATTTAATACCTACGATTATTATTGTATGATCAATCGTGAAATTGTGACCATTTCCATTTATACATTATGTTTTATATTATAATTTTATTTCAAAAATACCTACCTATATAATAATGGTGTAAATATTTTTAAAAAATAGTGTATTTTACATAATATATACCATGTATACTATACAATACACGTTGTTATTAAAATTTAATAGATATTTAGAATAACATAGTTGTAAAATACAAATGTTATACCTTATATATATATATAAAATATCTACCACTATTAAAAGTAAAAATAACAGTCGTTTTTTTATAAGTAATTTATTTTTTGAATTATAAAATGTGTTAAACAATACACAACACATTTACACACAATATTTATTTTTTAATGAACCCGGCATGAAATTTGAATAGAATTCTAAAATGATACAGCCCTACAGGTCTTAAATTATACATACATAATAATACATATCGCCATAGATTGATACTTTGATAGGTATACAAGTGATTATACATTTATACTTTATTTTAATAACTTTTTAATGCATTAAAAAAAATTAAATTAGCTTAACTTATTAATTGAAGTTAAGTTAACAATATTTGTTAACTTAATTTAAACTTAATTGATGTATTGAAAATGTCTAACTTAACTTTTAATTTAATTGAAAAAATAACACTTAACTAAACTTAACAGAGTTAAAAAATATCATTAATTTGTATTTTATCCAACCTTGAATTTTATCATAATAATTAAAAGTAAGTAATTGTTTTTCCAGCTCATGGCATTACCTCATTTGCCGGCCAATGAAATTAGATTCGACCGTGGTCTCTTTTCAATTCAATTAGGGTTTCATGTTGTACACGAATTGGGTTAGTTGTCTCATATAAATTCATTAATCTGATATCTATAAATATTATATTATTGTTTATTTAAATATAATTAATTAAATAGTGAGAGATTACAACCTTGGAGAGGAGCTGCATGATTTGATGCAATATTTTCAAAGGTATTGGATGGACACTGTAGGTCCACTAAGATTTACAGTGTATCGACTCCAATACAGAACTAATAATTTCATTGAGTCGTACCACGTTTCTCTTCTGAGACTAATGGGCCAACATCCATCTCTGTATCAATTTTATGGTAACATTGATTACTCTGAAAGAAATATAAATTTATAACAGTCATAAAGAATGAAAAACCTGGTATTTATTTTTTAATTACAATTTTAGAACACTTGAGAACAGTTGAAGAGCGTTCAAGGAACGATTTGGCCAGTGCAGTAAATGGACAACAAGTAAGGCTTTACAGTTTGTGTAAAAATATTAAATTTAGTGGACATAAGATGTCACTTTGTTTTTCTCTCAGACCCACAAGCAAAATAGCACATTTGCATTCAGCAGAATCAATCTTTTCTACTTGTGTGTTGTTAGCATTAATATAAGCATGACTTATTATTGACTTATTATCAAAACTTAAGTTAATAACTATATTTTATAAACTGGATTTTTTTTTACAATATTTTAATTTTTCCAAGATATATGAGAATTTAAAAATTATTGTAATATTTTAAATAGTCATAACAAAAAAGGCTGAAAGTACAATACTGATTCTGTTAACCACAAATTTACTATGTTGCACATATGTTATGTTAACTTTGATTGATTCTAAAAAATCATTAGTATTTATTAAATAAAATAGGTACATAATGAATTATGATCTATAGATAAATGTATAACCAACATGTATTTTATTTGTAATTAACAGGTTAGACGAAGGACTTATAGAATGTATCCGAGAAATAATGCAATTATAAGCAATGGATGGGCAAATGTTGAAAATGGAACTTACAATCTGCAAGATTTCTTAAGAAATGTTTCATATACCAGTGAACAAATCTTAAGAAACGAGATTGGTGAACCGGATTTTCAACCCAGTAATTTACTATCAAAACTTAATAATTTATAAATTTATTATATTTACTTTATTAACTTTTTGCTTATAGTACTTGCTATTCAAGGGTTAAATGCTATACCTCCAGGACAATTACCACAGAGGCCCCCTCAACTGTTATTGAGACCGATGCCAGCACCACCATTAATACGACCGGCCGTACAACCACCAATAGCTGAAGTGGTACCGGTGGCTATACAACCAGCAGAGGCGGTACAACTACCGATGGTTGAAGTACCTGCAATAGCTGTACAAAATGTTAGAAACCAGAGGGGTGTGCGTAGAAGAGGTACATTTACAACTTTAAAATAACTCAAAATTAAAATCCTTATTTAATACATTATTTTATACTTTAGGAAATCGTGGTAATCGTGTACAAGGCAACGGTAGAGGACGTTTGAACGCGAGAGTGGGATGGGCAGAATTTTTTGCAAATGTTGAAGACGGTAATATTATGACCTGCAACTAATAAAAGTTTTTTATATAATTTCTTCTAGTAGTAAAATAAATATTGCTTTTAGAACTAGAACCACGACTTCCCCCACCTGTGCGGAATCAACATCCGATTCCTGCCAATGAAAGTAAGATAAAACAATTATTGAAATTTTTGACTTTTTAAAATTATAATTAATAATGATTTATTTTTTCAGTGATTTTAGAAGTATGCATTATTTGTTATGAAGAAGTGGTAACAGTCACTATAGTGCCATGTCGCCACACATTTTGCAATACTTGCATTACACGTTTGATACAGAATGGGTTTAATACATGTCCATTATGTAGAGGCAATATTGAAGTGTACGAGGGATATGTATGATAATATGTGATAATATGATAATATTACTATTCGATTTTATATATTTTTTATTGTTAATTTGAGAGATTTTTTTAAGTTATTAGTTATATCATTAAGTTAATTTTATTTTTGTCAGAATTTATAAAAAATGTTATTGCATTATTTTCATTATAATAAATATCGATATAAAAATGAATGTATGTCTGTCTGTGTGTACATATTACCATTTATATATTATTTTGAGATTTCCAATGGAATTTTTGTATATAAATGGTTGCCATGTTAATATGTAAACCATATTATTCATATAGAGTTGGCATTTTTAATGGGGAACAAAGTGTAACAGGATCAGCCAGTAATATAATATAAACTTTTAATAAGAATAAAAAGTATTCACAAATATTGAATGATCATCTACTTTGTTGTTGTTGACTGCTGTTATTATACTAAAACTAAATTAGTAATCACTGAAATGTGAAACAAATGAGATCATATGAAAAATGATTACTTATAGACTCAAGAGAATTAATTACCTACATGTTTAACCCAGGTTTTAGACACTTAATTAATCATTTTCAAAATTATCTTATGAAGAATTGAAAACTAACTGTTTATATTTTATACCATGACAAAATAAATGTTTGTTCTGTCATGGTTTATACAATATTTCCACAAATACTATGAATGATGAATCTAATTTTTTTCAATATAAGATATGGTAATATGAAAATACAAAACTCAAAATTATTGTAAAAATTTGAGGCCCCCCATGGCCCATACATACTTGTGAGGCCCTCCGGTAGTTGCGGCACTGCCTATAACCGTGCCGACGACAGACATCAGCTGCTGCCATAGTGTTACATATATTTAGCCATAGTGGTATATATTTTGGAATAAAGACTTTGTGGTACAAAAGTTCAAAATTTGATCCAATGTAAATGGAATTATATTCCGAAAAACAATTGTTAGAATGGTGGTCTTTTCCGATTTATATTTGTTACAACTGACTTTTATTCCATAAAAGATTTGTTCCTATCGACATTTGTTCCGAAAAATAATAATATCAATGAACATTTGTTCCACAAACCATTTGTCCCAATAGAGTTTTGGAACAAATGTCCATTGGCACAATTATGTTGGGAACAAATATCCATAAGCATAATTATATTTTGGAACAAATGTTCATTGGCACAGATTTTTTTTGGAACAAAAATATGACCACCGTTAATCGCTACAGCTAAAGTAGCGTGCTACTGTAGCGTCGCTACAATTAGCGCGCTACTCCCGACCACTGCATCAGACAATATAATTATAATATATTATATACATACTTCAAACAGAATATTAGCATATTTTAATTTTTAATCATGTAGCCACACCTAATTATTTTATTACAATAAAAAAATTATATTTATTAACATTTATGTGAATAAGTTTTGATAATGTCCAACAATTTTAACACAGTTTACTGTGTACAACTTTTTATTTTTCCCAAGCAGAAGGGTGATTAACGTTTTCAAGTACCTATCTAGCTCAATTGTTCATTGGAAATCACAAATTACATTAATATTATTTTAATGTAGCCAATGTAGGTAAGTATATTATATATTCATTTTCATTTTGTTTTTTAATTTTTATTTTACCTAATAAGATGTAAAAATAATATATTATAATAGAATATTTTCATTTTGTATTCACAATTTAGATGCTGTTGATGCCAAACATTCAAATAATTTTGATAATTATTAGAATAATTTTTTGCTTTTTTAAAGCTTTTTTTATTATCATCATAATTGTATGATATAATATGTGTTTTTTTTTAAAAATTTTTTGTGTCTGTCATTACCTTTAAGGTCAGTACAAATGCATAGATTTTCTTCAACAGTATCTTTTCTAACAGGAAAATGAATCTACTTGGTAATTGGGGGGTCAAAAGTAAAGTAAGTTTTCAAAAGCGCCTGGAAAAACAAAATAAAAAGTAAGGAAAACGGGAATTTTTACGCAAAATCGATTTCGGCTTTTGGTGTAACTCTAAACAAATTATCGTAAATACATGACATTTTTGACTCAATGTTTATACTAGCATTTTCTATACATCATAGTCCATAACATTTTCAAAATATTTTGAGCTGTTTATAGACATTTTCAGTTTCCAATTTGTTTAGTTTTTTTTTTCTATAAATATCAATACCAATTTATTTGTTGGGTAAAATAGATTAAAAATTTAATAGGAGGCTCCTTATATTATATTGTTTCAAAGGCAGATGAAAAATAATGATTTTGTAATTAAAAATGTATAAAATATTCAACTTTCATAGCAATGGATTGGAAACGTAGAACAAGATTCCACGTAAGTAGGTTATTCTGAAAACTTTACAAAATAGATATTTTTGAATTTTTAAAAAACCAAAAAAAAAAATTGATTAATTTTTTTTAGACCTTGATTATTATGTAATACATTAATAATAACTACACTTGGATATCTGCATTATATATCAAATTAAAGCTCCTGACTTTCTAATCAACCAGCTTATCTATATTAGCCATTAGGTACCTATTACCTATATTTATTTTAATTTTGTATCTATTTAATCATCAAAAAGTATATATTTTTTACCAAAACAATATTGTTAAACTGTATTTAAAATTATATTTTATAAAGGCTGTAACCATACATTATTTTGTTTATATTAACTTAATTAAATTTAACACAATAAAATTCTATCTAATAATAAAATGAATACCTACCTTGTTTATGAGATTAGTCTTTAGTTATAATAAGTTATAATTAGTTATAATATTAATTGAATACGTTTTTTTTATGTTTTGAGTTGTTTTCCATTGTTGAGACAGATAAAAATCATTACAGAGTGATATATTATGAACATTGTATAATGTATATTAGATATTTCATATTTGATACAATGGTCAATGGTGAATGGGTCACCGAATAAATCATGGATACACTTGTCACTTACCTATGTTATATTATATTGCAGGTATTATAGGTACACTGTTTATAGGCGAAGGCCGAAGAGTATTACGTAAATATTATATTAAATATTTATCAATTAAATTAATAATTAATTATGTAACAATCAATGATTAAACAATGTTGTTTTAATAATTCCAGAGTATACCTACCAATCCTGACCTAATTTGTTCTAATATGTCAATAGTTAATACGGCTGAATCCTCTAATTTGACTTTGTAGCATATAATTTTATTAAGTGCATGGGTTTGCTCAATTCACGATAAAATAATTTTCTAATAATATTGTATAATTTTTATTTTGAAAGAAACCTTTTTTTTGCTAACCTAACCTACAAAATATGTTGTTATTTTTTCTTTCTGAAAAGTATTGTTTTGTGGGACTTTGTTATATTATTATTTATTATGGATTCTAAAATAAAAGCGTTTGCAACCGGCCCAACAGAGTGCAAGCACTGAAAGCGAATGGCTCCACCCCCGCGAGCATGCCTATGAGCTGCGTATTTATGCACAAACGGAAATTAAAGCTGCGAATTCCAGTAGGAGGGGTGATAAAATGTATCTGATTTTAATTGAGAAACATATCGAAATTTATGTTTCAAAATCAAAAATGTAATAATCGGGGATAGACGCATGAAATATTCGGGTGGTAAGGTTTGAAAAAATTGTATAATCTTTGAACCTAATGCCTATTGTTATACCTTATTAAATGATAGGTAGGTACATAATTGGTATTATTGATATTTTGTGGGGAGGTTAGCCCTTCGCGGCGAAACGGTCGCGGCGAATGGTCCGGCGGCGAAAAAGTCCGCGGCGAAACGGTGCGGCGGCGAAACGGTCGTGGCGAAATGTCCGGGTTCGGTAGATAACCTAGTAAAGGAAAAAAATAAAAAATTGTCTAACTTGAACACGTTATAAACTTATAAGTTATAACTTATACTTGTCAATCTACTTAAGACGTGTTTATTTAAAGTTTGAAATACCTACCGCTGTTCATGTGTCACAAATTTCAAAATTAATTTAAAGCTAGGTAGCAATATTATAATACACTATTGATTAAACCTTCATATTTTTAAGAGTAAAAATGATTATATTAATCTCATAACATTTTATTTATTACAATTTTGAAATTAATCCTTCACACCGTTACCTACATTTATAATAAATTATATATCAGCATGAGAGCATCTAGATGCTTCCAAACATCTGCTGCCCGGGGAAAGTGCCTTTAAGAGTTAAGACCCTCCGCCAAATCCGGCCCGGGTCCACTTTATTTATTAATAATAAAACGTAACAAATAGTCACTAATTAAATTAAAAACTGTTACATATTAACTTTTAGTTGCTTTGCTCATTCCTAGTCAGTCACTTAGTAACCTATTAATTTTTTTTTTTGAAAGTTGGTTTTTGGAAACTGCTGTAGAACATATTTTTTAATTCTCATATAGTCCTAATATTCATGTATTATCCCGTGTATTATGGACTACCTATCTATTAATTTTATACCTAATATTTAGTATTTACTAACTTTTCACTTTTCAGCATGTGCACTTAGGAATGATGAGTCAATTAAAATTGTATAAAAAAGAAA
This sequence comes from Macrosiphum euphorbiae, assembly GCA_949089665.1. Classification (NCBI taxonomy): domain Eukaryota; kingdom Metazoa; phylum Arthropoda; class Insecta; order Hemiptera; family Aphididae; genus Macrosiphum; species Macrosiphum euphorbiae. Next base: position 53,205,713 of record CARXXK010000002.1, read on the forward strand.
GGTCCAGTAGTTCAAACAATGTGTCGACATCCAAGCAAACAAAAATAAGTCATTCTGCAGATAATTCTGGTTTTAATAAAAAATGCTCTAAACAAAAGGTATGTAATTATCATATACCTTAGGTATAATAGGTACCTATGCATATTTCTTAAGACTTACTAACTAGTAATTACTAATTATTGAATACTAAATAGTAATATTTTGTCAATTACATAAATCAATAAATTATTTTATAATATATAAAGCAGTGTTTTACTCAACAGAAATAAAATTCAAATTTACTTTTAATGAAAATTACTTGAATACTGCTAGTAGGTAGCTGCTAGTAGGTATTTAAAAATTTCTTAAATCTTTGTCATTTGTTTTAAAACTGATGATTTCTTCAAAATCAAAAAATTGACACAATATACTTATACTTGGTATGCCATTGTCTTTTAATTTATTGTACCTATGTAGTATGTATTAATTAAAATTACTCAATGATAAAAATAAAAATACTATGCTATTTTAAAACTATTATATAGATAATCTAATAATTTAATTTATAATTCATCTGATAATAACTTAAGACATTTAGATTTTTTTGTAAAGAGTGCAACAAATAAAATTAAACTAACAAATTTAAATAATAAAATAAGTATCTACTACTTAATCTAACATTAATAATGAAAAGTATTAGTATTTCCTTGGCATAGTACAAAGGAGTAGTGTACACAAAATTTAAGAATAAAAATATAACTTGATCATAAATGCTTAATAAGTGTATGGTTATTTAAATATTTAATAGTTTTAATAATTATTTTAATATGGTAGAAAATCTAATCTCTAAACTTTTTTGATTTGTAAAAACTTATGACATTACAATATTATAATTTTTTAGTTGTCAATGATGTGAAGCTATGTAGGTTTATCTAATATTAAATCACTTAACTTATAGTTTATACACATTTTGAAAACAGTTTACTACAGATTTAAGATCCAAAATGAAAAAATACAATTTAATTTATAATATTGATAAATATACTAATGATATTATTTGTGGTATAAATGTATAATTTAACATGCGTTATTTACATTTCAGGTAACTGATTTGAATTCAATTATATAGTAGAAGAAATGAAACCTATTTCAACTTGTGAAAAACCATCATTCAAAGAATTAATTACTGGATTGACTAATGATAATTTTGTGCCGAATAGAAGAATAATAAACAACGAGTTAGTAAATAAGTATAACGATTATGTAAATGACTTAATAGTGAAAATTTCTATGCAATAATATATTTGTTTAACAACGGACATTTGGAGTTCACTGAACAAGAGTTATTTGGGGATGACCATGCACTATATAGAAGAAAATACGTATCAGCGTTTTTCATATGTTATATCCTTATCATTATTTAGAATTGAAGGTAGCCATAATTACATGAATATTGCAAAATCCATATCTGACATTTTGACAAGTTATAAAATTGATGTTAAAAAAATATCACACACAGTCACCGATAATGCGTCTAATTTTGGTAAGGCAAAAATGCGACGTCGTCGTCGTCCAAAAAATCCAACCTCTATTGATCAGTTAGCAGATATATTGAATGAACCTACAACATCTACATCATATATATCAACATTGCAGCGTCCTTCTTCAAGGTTCATGAAATAAATTTCAAATATTTTTTGTTTAATTTATCATTTCTTTATTATTTTACTTAGATTTTTTCAACATGATTGTCCATTGATGGTAGATAGAGAACGAGTTGGTGACGTTGGTGTAGTATTTGCTAATACAGATGCAATCGACAAATATAGGAGAGAACTACTCCAATCAATTACAGATTATGAACGAGGTTTGATGAACGAAGTAAGGATTTTTTTTCCTCAAACAAAGCTTCAGGAATGTTGGTTCTATTTTTGCCAGTCTGTTATCCGGTACTGCAAAATAAGTATGAACAGTCTATTCCAACTATTTCAGAGAAGTGTTGAGGCGGCCATAGTTTTACGCATGGTAATATGCTATTACGATGAAATAATTTTGTGATTATTTAATTTGCCTAAAATTAGTTTGATATTTTTACTTACTTGGTTAAATTCGATTTGGGTTTTTAATTTTTAGGTGTTAGCTCTACCCCATCTTCCTGTTGAGTCCCAAATTAATTGTAATTTCACAATGTTAGATGGTTTTCAAATAATCGTGGATTATGTCAACCAACAACCTGTAATTCGAGAACGCCTACAAGGATTTTTATTTGGCTACATACACGATTTTTGGTTTATACAAATAACTGCTGAAAACATAAGTGTCTTTGGGATAGAATTCTTAAAAATAACATAAATAGATTATTGTCATATAAATTATAATATATATTTTTGTAATATATCTTAGGTCAGAGGTTCGAACTAAAAATTATGTTGAGTCCTTTCATGCCACACTCAAGACACAGATTGGAAAACACCCCAATATCTGGGATTTTACCTAGGATGTCCTCTTATGTTTCTATTTTTCCGAATGTCATTGAAATTAATAACCTATAATATCATGTATCTATTGAATTATCGATGTTAACCAATACCTATATAGTGTTAATTTTCCGCCATGCTTTATTAAGTTATATTAAACTATTAGGAACCGAATCACCTGGTATTCATTACTCTAACAAAAAAAAAAAAAAAATCACTTATTTCTATATTCTTTTTATTTATTATATATATCATTAATAACTTATTTTCATATATTGATCTACATACTCAATTAATATTTCTGGTTCTAGTACAGTGGTACCTGATTCATATATTTGACTAGATCTAAACAACAATGTGTACCTAATTTCCCTTTTCTTTTCGACATATCGTACAAAAATGTTACTATGCTTTATGTAATACTTCTGATTTTGTCTTCCGAAAATGGTTCATCTAGCTGGTTATTTGCTACCTTTATATGTCTGGGTAACCATTTTGGTAAATTACCGCCTGATCTTGTGTCATGATCCCCGTGTAAAATTGCGAGTTCCAGTTTGATACAAAATAATTTGCTTTTATTCCTATAATTATACTATTCGGTTACTTAATCTTGATCGCTAACACTACCTAATCAATATTAACTATAAATGTATATTCTATTTTTATTTATATATTATTACGTTCTACTATTACCTTTATAATTCTATTCCCGTTTTTTTTTTTATTCATTTACACAAGATATAATTAATTTATTCACGATGTATTTAATCATTTTCTTCGTTGTTTTTGTCGTCGTTTTCGTAATATTTTTCCACGTCACTTTTATGTACCGTTACTTTTTTAAGAATCCTCGATATAACTACATTTTCCGAATCTAACAATTCTAATATTTCGTATGGTCCTTTCCAAAGTGGACTTAACTTATTTCTTTGGGTATGGTCTTTAAGTAAAATCATATCCTTAACTTCTAACTCTTCTGTTTTGACTTTTTTATCGTAATACCGTTTATTTACTTCTTTACTTTTTATTAATCGTTCCCGTGCTATTTGGCTTGATTTTTGTAATTTTTCTTTTAAATCGTATACGTAATCATCATAATTAAACCTAGGTTCTGGAGTTGTTTTTAATTGAACTGGAATATTAATGTCCCTACCATACACTAACGCATAGGGTTGGTATTTCGTGGACGTATGTTCCGTAGAATTGTATGCCTATGGTAAAATTTCATCCAAATCGTCTAAACTTTTACTTACGTAGTATCTTAAATATTCTGCTAATGTCTTATGCGAACTCTCAAGAGCACAGTTGGTCATCGGATGATAACCGAAAGTCTTAATTTTAATAATTTTTAACAACTTGCATACGTCCGTAAAACATTTTGACAGGAACTCAGTTCCTTGGTCACTTAATATCTCGTCTGGAATCCCGTGAATACAGACAAAATTTGTTACGAACGCCTTTGCCACCACATTTGCCGTGTGACAAATTAAAGCTACCCTTAGACTAAACTTCGTTAAGTCACATTGCATTGTAAGTATATAGTTGTTTCCTAGACTTGTTTGTAACTAACGGCCCTACAATGTCCAAAAATATTTTTTCAAATGGTCTTGTACTTGTCGTTGTTATAACCATAGGATACTGAATATGTTTATTAGTATTCTTATTAATTTGACAAGCTGTACAATTCTGTATATATTCCCTTACTTCCTGTTTCAGATTTGGCCAGTTAAATTGTTTTTTAATCTTTTTGACCGTCCTATTCAAGCCTCCATGCCCACCTAATCTGGACGTGTGCATTTGCTTAAAAATTACTAGTTTTTCTTACTTACTAAATTCTAACTTGGTACAGATTATTATTTCTATACTTGTATTACGAAAAATGTATCTTGTCATGAGTTGTCATTGACCTAACCCTTGCCCAATCTAGTTCGTCTTGTTGTCCTAAATGGTTCATTGCTAACTTTATTAACTTATGTTTTTTACAAAAATGCTTAAGATTTAGTAACGCTATATGTACATTTTCGTACGTTTCTGATTGTTTTTGCTTTGTTTTCGTAATTAAAAATATTATATATCTATCACCGCTTTTAAATTTTACAACGTCACCTAAATCTTTATTAGATTTTAATATTTTATCTCTACCAAATCGATTTTTAATTCGTAATTTATACCTGATCTAAAATTATAATACTTTTCGATCTCAGATACGATATTGTATTCTGAAGGATGTTTATTAGATCCCCATGTACTTCCTTAACGTCCTTATTAGAAATTACTGTTGTTTCGAATTTTTTCATAAAACTTTCATAACTTTCGCCCTTAATTTCACCAATTTTATACATACGAGATAGAGCATCGACATTCGTGTTTAATTTACCCATTTTGTAAACTATTTCATAATTATATTGTTATAATTCGATACGCCATCTTGCTAATCTAGATAAAGGATCTTTTAAATTAAATAACAATGACAACGGTCTATGGTCCGTAAGTATTGTAAATTTCCTACCATACAAATACGGTCGAAATGTTTTTACGCCGAATATTCTATAAACATTCTAGTTCTGTTGCTGAATAATTAGATTCTGCTCTATTTAAAGTTCTAGAACTGTAAGCTATTGGTAAATCAGATCCTACTTTACCTTGAGATAATATTGCACCTATCGCCTTTCCGCTAGCGTCGGTTCTAAGTATAAATTGTTTCGTAAATGCTGGATATTGCAAAATAGGTTCTGAACAAAGTATTTTTTTTAATTTATCAAAAACCGCTTGACAACTTTCATCCCAATTGAATTTTACGTCCTTTCTTAATAATTTCACTATTGGATTAGCAATGGCACTATAATTTTCTATGAATTTTTTATAATACCCACTAAGTCCTAAAAAACTTTTTATCTGCTTAACATTCTTAGGTACCGGAAAGTTCATTACAGCCTCAACTTTCTTTTTGTCGGGTTTTATGCCTTCATCGGAAATGATATGCCCTAAGAATAAACATTCCCGCTGTAAAAAACTACATTCATCCGGTTCTATTTTTAGATTATGTATACGTAATCGTTCAAATACATTAATTAACTTTTCATTATGATCTTGTAAGTTTTTCACGTAAACTATTATATCATCTAAGTATACTAAACATTTTGTTATTATTAGACCTGACAATACATTTGTGATCATTTTCTGAAATGTCGCCGGAGCTGGACTTAAACCCATAACTAACCGTTTAAATTTGTAATGACCTTGTCCCGTGGAAAATGCCGTAAGTTCCTTTGAATATTTTGCTAAACCTACCTTGCCAATACCCCGCCTTTAAATCTTATAATGTAAATAATTGGCATTGACCTAATTGATTTAAAATTTCCGTTATATTTGGTAACAGGTGAAATTAGTTTAATGTTACGTCAGTAAGTGCTCTAAAATCTATTACTATTCTGAATTTTTGTTTTCCCGATGCACCATCTTTCTTTTTAACTAAAATTAGTGGTGCTTTAAACTGATTCATTGATCATTTAATAATTTCATCTTTTTTATTTGTTCTATTTGTTTTTCTATTTCCGGTTGCTGCGAAAATGGTAAACGGTACGGTTTTTTATAAATTGGTTTCAAATCTTTGGGAACTTTTATTACATGCTCGGCTGCTGTGGTACACGTAAGACTATCACCCTTTAAATAAAAAATGTCGGAATAATCCTCGCAGATTTTTGTTATCGATTTACGTTCATGAACTTGAAGGTGATCCTTACGTATCAACGCCCTCACTTTTCGCTCGCGTTCTATGTCACGCGTAGGAATGTGTGTGTAAACGCAGTGTGTTACTATGTCATTCTTGTAGGATATTTTACGTATTTGACCTACATTTATATCCTGCGTCGTTTCGGATATATTTAACACGCTTATCGTTACTTTCCCGTTTTTAACTATATTATAAATATTCGCACAATATACATTTGTTAATAATTCTTGTTTATTAATTAATATATTTTTATTATTCATTGCCTTATCTGCTATATCGATTTATACTACCGTTTCTGAGCTTGGTTGCAATGTTAAACAAATATTATTATCGTTCTCTATTTTACATTCATTTATTGTAATTGTATAATTTGCAACATTTATTATTGCGTGGTTATCTATTAAAAACTTATCACCTATTATTCCGTCGCCGGATATCGGAAAAATTTTACTAACTACTGTTAGCGACAAATGTTTTTTTTGTAAATGTATTATATTCAAGGCGAGTTATTATGTATATTGTAAGGGCTGAGGTGCTGTGTGCCCTGAACTGGTCACACCGGCACGGACAACCACGACAGCGGCACGTCCGGCAGCAGTCATGTTTTTATATTCGCAGCGACCGGGTACACCGTTTTTGTCCCGCGTCCCCGTCGACTGTTAACCCACAAATTTAATACCGTTTAATATGTTGAATGTTTAACCGCTTGTATATTATTGTTTTGGAATACGTTCATTCTGTTAAAGTGTCGTAGTTAATAAACGCCGAATACCACACACTTCGTTGTAAATATATTATACCTAGGTACCAGAATCCTGACCCGAGCTTTATTTTAACTGCTACCGATCCTTAGCCAGTTAAAGTTTGCTAACATTTCAGAAGTGGGATAAGCTCAAAGGCCCCCTCACACGTGTTTCCGAGTGCGTCGTCAGACCCGAAATTCCGAAATCGTGACCCGTTTGTCACGAGGTTTCTGTTCGCCACGTCGTATTTCCGTGTGCGACTTCGGGAAAACCTATCACGTACGGGACGTCGTGACGTTATCTCGCTCCACCGCCCGCCGTTTTCGATCGCGTGAGTGCGAGTGCGCCCGTCCGCCGCACCGAAGCCCGATCGTGCGAGTGCGTACGCCGGCCCATCTGTTATCAGCTGACGCCACGACAGTTTGTTTACTACGTGCACAGAACAATATAGAAGCGAAACTCGATCAGCTGATTGGGGTATTGGTTCCCTATGATCTGAAGTCTGAACCTACGAAAAACATGGAATTGGTTCCCGCACCAACATGATGTTAGACCCGTATATTAAGAATTGGTTCCAAGACTATGGCGGGATACGGGACGCGGAGTTGGCACTATGGCGGGATACGGGACGCGGGGTTTTCACGTATGCCACGCCCTCCTGAAGACCGTGTTCAAGGCCGCAATCGCCTGGTTCGGCCAACGCACGGAGTTTCGTACCCCTGCTACGTGCTCCGTGTTGATAACGTATATTTTGAAAGTTGTTGTCGCCGTTTCGACACCGATCTGAATGTGGGCAACGATTCCCCACCAACGAACGCTCAGAATATACAAGCTCCCACGTACAACGAGCTATTCGATCTGGCCCAGTCGCTGAAGTCGCGGTTGGAGTTGTTGGAAAAGAATGCGGGTAATGTTGTCACGACGCAGCCCCAGACACAGCCAACCGGAAACTCTGTGCCACACACGTACAGCGATTACCGAATGTTGCCGGATCTGAACCGAACTGTGCCTGAATTCACCGGCCACGAATCGAGCTGCGCAGCCGAAGACTGGTTGAGCAACGTCGATGCTCTGGCTGGTATAAACAATTGGTCAATACCATACCGACTGCAATTCGTGAAATCGAACATGACAAACGCGGCCCGTATCTGGTACCTCACGGAGGTATTCATGGATTGGTCCGATTTTAAGGTGAAGTTCCGTTCCGCCTTTGTCCGTACACTACGTATGACGGACCTTTGGAAGGCGCTGAGTGAACGTCTGCAAGTTGAAACTGAGCACATAGCTCACTACTTCTAAGACAAGCTCCGTCTGTTCACCTTCACTGAAACATGGGACCACATGGGCATTCGTCTCAAAAATTGGCAGTGTATGCCATGAAGAGGAACCACTGCACTACCGCACCATTGCTGGCCGACCTGCAAGAATGGCAACGTTTGTACGAACTACGACGGACGCAGTTCTCGACGACGGCTAGGCCACACGTAGTGCCTGCCACGAAGATAACAAAGTACGATCAACGAAACACCAATACCCGTCGTACCACTGATAAGACGCCGTCAACGTCGGCAACTTCAAGTGAAGGTCCAACGACCTCATCCGAGTTACCGAAAATGTCCACGGTACGATGTTTCAACTGTGGTGGTACCGGACATATATCACGGGATTGTCCGAAACCACGGAAACAACGTTCGGGCTGTCAGTCGACGACGCATTCGCGAGGTCAGTGCACCGTGAATCCGCGAAAGGTTGCACCTCCCGCCGAAACATATCGCGTTGAACCGACATCAAGATACCCGAAGGTGAACTGTTTTATAAAGGATATACTGTTCAACGACATACGCGCTACCTGCCTGATCGACACGGGTTCGTCAGATGATTTGGTACGCATCAGCCTCGCCGAACGATCCAAGTCGGAAATCCGCAAGGTCTGTTGTCCATTGTTCACGGTCGGAGACATGAACTCTCCAGGTGCGGTGACGTTGGGTGAGACCACTGCAGACATAGCGGTCGATGACGCGAGCGCTGCCGATCACCCGGTGTTTGTCGTTAGTGACGACTCTATCCCTGTGGACGTAGTCGTAGGTCGGACGTGGCTAAACCTATGACACATCAGTAATTACAAGCGCCAGGATGAGCTCTTCATCGAAACACTCAACGGCATTAACTCCACAGCGCTGTCCGAAAATGTGTCGGAGGAAAGTACGGACGTATATGCAGCCCTAGTCAGTGCGGACAAGCCCACGATGACTCCCCTACTGCATACCGAAGTCAAGATTAACCCGGGTGTCACTGAAGCCGAACGCGGCAGTTTGATGACGCTCATAAACGAGTACCGTGATGTGTTCGCCAAGACGTTGGCTGAACTCGGTTGCACAGACGTAATGAAAATGAACATTGACGAAGTGCAGGGTAGTGACCCTGTGCGCCACAAACCGTACCGCACGTCACCAACCGACCGTCGCATCATTGCACAGATTTTGGACGACTGGAAGTCCACCGGTATTATTTCGGACTCTACGTCACCATACGCTAGCTCGGTGCTCCTTGTAAATAAGGGCACAGGTGAAAAACGATTGTGTGTTGATTACCGAAGGCTTAATCAACAAACACAGAACCATCCATATCCGATGCCGGATGACCTATTATCGCGGCTCGCGGAGGGCCGGATATTCTCCACGATGGACCTCTCTAATGGATTCTTGCAAATTCCACTGATCGAGGAGGCCAAGAAGAAAACCGCATTCGTCACGGAGGAGACCACCGCGAGGTTTGAACGAATGCCGTTTGGGTTGAAAGGGGCAACCGGCACGTTTCAGAGAATTATGAACACCGTCTTCAAGGAACTGCTGAACCAGGGGTTAATATACGTATATTTGGACGATATCATCATACCTTCTAAAGATTGGGAAGATATGCTCGTCGTGGTTAGACGGGTATTCGATTCACTCCGCTCAGCCAAGTTGACTTTAAAACCTGCGAAGTGCACTTTCGGTGCAAATGAGTTGGACTTCCTCGGATTTACCGTATCTCAAGGTGTGATACGACCAGGACAGAAGGTACACGCAATCAAGACATTCCCGCAGCCCCGGGACGCACACGAGGTGCGCCGTTTTTTGGGCCTTACTGGATATTTCCGAAGCTTCATCGGCAGCCTGGATGGCACACGTAGATGCCCTGAGCCGTGCCACCCCACCGACTATCGACACCGGAGAAATGTTGGTCAAACACGAACTTACCGAACGGCTCGAATTCCTTGTTGCTATGACTGTAGTTTATGCAACAAGGTAACGCCGCGAGCGCGAACCTGATTAATTTGATGAAGACGACAAGAACACTCACCAAGCACGAGAAGTCCGTGAGTGAGCAGTACGAACTACACGATGGTGTCCTGTACCGAAGACATGCCGGAAGATCGTTGTTAGTCGTGCCTCGGTCGATGAGGAAAGGGATCGTCGTTGGTGCACACGATTATGGAGGTCATTTTTCGTTAGATCGAACTATCGCAAAGATCACCGAAGTTGGTTTACCGGATTACGCCGATATGTCAAACAGCACATCAAAATGTGCCTGGATTGTCTAATACACAAGGTACCCACCGGCAAGAACCCAGGTTACCTACATCCTATACCGACCGGTAGGAGACCGTTCGAAGTGGTCCACATGGACCACCTGGGTCCTTTTGAAACCAGCGCCACAGATAACAAGTACTTATTGGTACTGGTGGATAATCTAACCAAATACACACATCTGTATCCGTGCCATACCACGGATACCGCCGGTGTACTGAACAGGTTGACGAAATTCTGCGACACGCGTGGAATTCCCGGACGTATCATTAGCGGTCGTGGCACCTGCTTCACCGGGAAAGCGTTTGGGAAACTTTGCCAAAGTTGAGGCATTCGCTATACGCTGAACTCAACTCGTCACCCGCAGGCAGGTCGAGCACGCGAATCGGACCATTGTGCCACTGTTATCCATAATGACGACCGATCAATCTAGATGGGACGATCGAATACCGGAGCTGGGGAGACACCTAAACTCCGCCGTAAACAAAACGAACACTCGTACACCCTTTGAGGCACTCCACGGATACCGACCTAGGTATGTGGGAGGCGTGGTCAACACACTGAGCCGTTCTAGTGGTGAGCAGACCGACCCGAATGACGTGCAAGACTCTGTACAAGATGCTATTGCCACAGGCCAAGCAAACATGAAGGCCTATTACGACCGGAGCCGTTATCCGGGAACGAAGTACGAAGTAGGGGAGGTCGTTGTCATGTTACGACAACCGCGACCTGGGGGCCAATTCTTGAAATCGTGCTAAACTTTGTCGCATGCGATAAAAATGTTATCGCATGAAAATAAATAGTTGGTATTCTTGAATTATGGTATGACTTTAGTCGAACGAAAAACATTTGACTATTAGTCGAATGGGTATAAAGTCGGTGACTAGTCTATATCGCATAATAATTTGTGATAATAAATTCTTATATTAAATTATTAAAACCTAATCAGTTATTAGTTAAATCAGTTAATAATTTTAAATTTGTGTATTGTAAATTTGTAATTGTGTTTTTGTCATAAGTCATTAGTCACTTATTACTTGTTTTTTATTACTGTGCTCTATATTATTAAAATGGCTAATTTTGAAGATATGGCAATGTTGGTTGCCATGAATAACGTCGAGGAACACGAACATCACAATATATATAATGAAAGACAGACGCGAAATCGAGACATTATAACCAGGGATCGAAACCGGTTTTTGAAAAACCGGTTAGAACCGCGGTTTTTTCATTATCGAACACCGGAACCGGAACCGACACCAAAAGCTTTAAAACACCGGTTAAAAAACCATAACTGAAACCCGAGGCCTTTAAAAAACCGTTCATAAAACCCAAACCGAAACCATAGAATTGAAAAACCGTTCTTGATCAGTTCTTGAAAAACCGATTAAAATTTAAAATCAATATCGGTTTCTTCGAATTTTATAAAGTTAATTATATTATTTATAATTCTAGTTAAAACGAGTATTTTCATACGCAGAAAATAATATAATGTTCGAATTAATTAATAAAAATCCCGATGCTCTTAGGTAATCACTAATCAGTATTACGATATATTAATATCTACCTATTGGTAATACGAATATTGTTCTATTTATATTTTATGTTATTACTATACTTATTGTATTGGTTCTAAATTAAAATATAACTATTATTATTTTGTCCACCCCTATGCGGTTATACATGTCCGTAATCACTAATCTGTATTGTAGTTATTTGAAGTATTTGTGTAAATTATGATATATTAATGTTATTAGTTATTAGTTGTTACAATAATTTTTGTTTCGTATTTCGCCGATCCGCGTCCGTCCTGCAGTCTTCGATCGCTTGTGTTATTCTCACGATCTCATCAGTCATCAGTTTCCGATTTGTCATTTGTGCTTTTTATTTGTTATTTATATTGTTTATTTGATTTTTATATTAATTGATATATCAAAAATTAAAATGCTGAAAAGAAATCCAGTCGAACGACTTTATTTTAAATATAATGCTGCTATAAATAAGAGCCAATGCTTAGTTGAAGGTTGCTCTACCTACTTAGTTGGAAAACATGCAGCCAATTTAGAGAGGCATATTCAGAAAATTCACCCGGAGCAGTATGAGTTGTTGGCAGTAGAAAAAAAGGGTCAAACAAGTTCAAAAGTGTCGAAAGTAAGAATAAAATAAAAATTACCAAATGTATAAACATTTGGTTTTCAAAATTAAATTTTTTAATTTAACAATTTATTATTAAGTGAAGGTAGACATGTAGTACCTAAATTAAAATAATCTTATAGTCTATACTATATTACCCGTATAAATATAAATAATATATATGCTACCTATATGCATAGCCATATAGGCATGTTCTTAAATCTAATTTTATGTTTTGAAAGTTTGTAAGTTGTAACAAATAACTAATAACTAATATTGGCATGTGACTAACGTACCTACAGTAAAGTTGTAAATTGTAATGATAATTTATTGAAGGTACCTATTATATTTTCCTACCTATGTGGCTATGTCATTTGGAATTTATCAATTTGACAATTTATGTTGTATAACTTATAATCAAATATTAATTATTACTAATTAGATAGCTATTTAAAATTTAACTTTTAAGTAAAATAAAAATACTTGAAAGGTTAGGTCATTAGGTGTAAAATTAAATTTAAACTAGATAATACATTTATTTTTATTATTTTAATATCATGTGTCTTGAATTTTGATACTATTTATTGCTTATAGACAACTAGGCAAAGTACACTTGATGGCATTGTTGAAGTTAGAAAAAAAGTGTACAATGTTGATATTGATAAACAAACTTTAATTGACGGATGTATTATGCTGGTGACAGATAACGGACGACCACTGTCAATTCTATCCGATAGTGGACTACGGACAATTATCGACCCTATTATAAAAGCAATTTGATCAAGTAAGATGAACAAAAAACTAAAAAAGTATAACATATAGCTATCCTTAGTTTTAAAAGTACCTAGAATATTAAATATTATAAAAAAAATGTGTGTGATTTTTTGTTTTGAATTAAATTCTAAATTATATTGGTACTTGCAGATTTCACAATAAATGAAAAAAATATACAGCTGGAAATAGCAAACAAATTCAATAACATTGTTGATGATATCACAATAGCATTGAGTAAAAAACTAGTTTTTTTAAAGATTGACTGTGTAACACGTTTGAACAGAAGTATAATTGGGATCAACTGTCAATTTATTAATGATGGCAAAATCAAAATTGTGACTCTGGGAATGGCGGAATTATTAGATAGACATACTGGACATTATTTAAAACAGCAAGTAAGTTACCTTTACATTAAATATTAAAATCATTAAATAAATAAATAAATCTTGAAAATAAATAATTTGCATTGTCTTCAAATTACAATTATAAAATTGTAATTCATAACTTCAAACTTATAATCACAAGTGGTAGGTACTACTTAGGCATACATGTATGATACTTAATTTAAATTTCTTATTTCTTGCATATTTAAAATTTTATAAGTACTATTATAATTTATAGGTGCGTAGGTACAGGGCCGCATTATACTAGGTGCAAATGGAGCATTTGCTCCAGGCGGCAAATTTTGAGGGGCGGCAAACTACCAGTCTAATAAATAATAAATTACAATATGTTAAAATATTTTTTTACTATGGATATTTTTAAAAATAATTTGTAAATTAAAATTGAAAATGATGCTAAATTATTTTTATTTCTCAATTTTGAATTCTACTTATAAATTATAATGGAATCAAATGTGAATAATTGTCGTTACAATAATTATTGTCATTCGTCGACTATCCTAATTCTTAAATTAAGTATTGAAAATTGGATTCGAATATCGTACGGTAGATAAAATAACACATACATTAGAACGGAACCCGCGTGTTGACGTGTAACGTATTATACGATGTCTTATCGATTTCGATTACAATAATTCATAGAAGTAGCCTATCGGCTATAACTGATATAGGTATAAGCATTGATTAAATATTATATAATTGTATTTTTGATCGAATATCTACAATTTGTGTTTAATATCAAATCTCAATATCTGCAGTCGCTTTAGTTGTGTAGACGTGTAGTGTTTCATGCGCAGTTGACGAGTTCAAACCTTTAAAGTTTTAAACTAATATTTTATTAATGTGATTTGTCAGTCAAGTTGTATAGTTACGAAGTAGTACTAGTAATAATGAAAAGAATAAGACTGAGTGGTTCGAAATATCAAAAAATAGCATTAGAAAAAAAGTTGAAAGAAAAAAAAGTTATTGCAAAAACGGCAAAATTAGATAGTTTTTTTAAAAAGGTAAATTTTTGAAATATTACATAAAATATGTCTTTGTATTACACTGTAGCCGACAAGTAGGATTTTAGTAAGTACATAACTTGACGTTACGTAAAATCATGTTGGTATTTTATTTTATACAAATTATAAACCATCTTTGGTTGTTACGTTCGAATTTATTTAGAACATTTTTTTTAATATTCTATTAGATAGTAATGATATATTTTGTGATACAATTGAATATTTTTTGTTTAATTTTGGTTTTATTGAATTCAATTTTGTTGTTCGACGTCACAGTTTTATTCTTTGGTTTTAGGATTCATATTCAAGTGTTCAAAACGACGAAGTTGTAGAAAAACTCAACAATAACGAACTTAATTCTAGTATTCTATCTATTATTGATTCATTAGCTGAAACTAATAATTTTGATGAACAAAAAAACAATGAAATTCCGTCTCCTAACTTATAACTTATTACCAGCTCTTCAAAAAATGTATCCATATCAAAACAAAAATTTCATAAATATGAAATGTAAAAATATTTTGATATAAATACTTAGATAATAAATAAATAAATACTTACATATTACTTCATGTTTTTTTATGGTTTTTTTGGTGGTGGTGGAAGGGGGGGGGGGTGGCTGGAGGAGCGGCAAAAAAATGTTTGCTCCATGGCGGCATTGGGCCTTAATCCAGCCCTGCGTAGGTACCAATATTATTATTTTATGACTCAGTAAACCTTCCTATTATTTTGTTTATTATAAATATAAATATTTAATACAATATAATAGTATACATTATATAACAGTATAACACTACTAATATTTTTTAAATAATTTAGTTATTGAAAAATAACTTCAGTATAGGTAGAATACATGTATAATATTATGTATTATTGACTACACTGCTGACAATATCTGTGTGTGCTTATGATTGTTATACATTTTTAATATTTCTGATCGATTTAACAATGATTCATATTCTAATTCAATATTTTAAATTTTACTTTATAAGGTATTACTTGTAATGGAAAGATACAAAATAAGTCCTGCACAAATATACTCCATAACTTGTGATAATGCAAGAAACATGGTGAAAATGGTTGACTTATTCAATGAAAATTCTGAAAATAATGATGAACCAGTTGATGATACTGATGAAGAAAATATTTCCAACCTGGAAGACAGTAGTTATTTTGAAATTGAACATTTACTGTATTAACTATTGATATATTTTAATGTACTATCTTTATTAATTACAGACGATGATATTTTATTACAAAATATTCAAGATATGATAGATAGGTACATCAGATATTGAGATGGGACCATTAACCACATGTATGAGATGTGCAGTTCACACATTTCAGCTTGCCATTTGTGATACTATGAAAGAACGTGTGTGAAGTTGGGGGACTATAGCTAGGGGACTATTTACTCGGACGACTAGTGATAACAGGCCTTGTATGCCGGGTTGCGTTTTATTATATTCAAGGCACCCGACATTTGTAATACCATCAACCACAAGATGGCGCCATGAAATTCACTTACATCATTATGTGCCCGTATATTAATGCGACCGAACAGCCCAGGGGACTATTTTTTCGTACCACCGCGTGCAGGTACCCATGCGCCGTTTTTCATTTTTCCGACCAAGTTCCGGAAGGTGGCGACGCATTAAACCTATATATTCGGAAAGACAGGAAAATTCTCTATATGATGTTTATAATTCAAATTTGTTCAAAGCTTCCGGGGACATAGTAATATGCGACCGAACAGCCCAGGGGACTATTTTTACGTACCACCGCGTGCAGGTACCCATGCGCCGTTTTTCATTTTTCCGACCAAGTTCCGGAAGGTGGCGACGCATTAAACCTATTTATTCGGAAAGCCAGGAAAATTCTCTATATGATGTTTATAATTCAAATTTGTTCAAAGCTTCCGGGGACATAGTAATATGCGACCGAACAGCCCAGGGGACTATTTTTTCGTACTGAATAGGTACGGGCGGGTGTGCCGTTTTTAATTTATTACTTTTCTTTATTATTATTATGAGCCACCATAAATTGGTGGCTTCCAAAAATTGAGTAATTACGAATTAAACTAGGAGTAAGTACAATTATTAATAAATTAATACTTACTCTCATATCATCGTGAGTTGTTTAAAACGCGGTACCTTATATCTTTGTATGATTCACTTCTCGTTCGAGAGCAGTTTTTTTTTTTATTATTTACATGACTTTTTGATGTTAATAGTATTGTTTTAATGTTTTTGAAATGTTTTATATGTATCTTGCTATTATATTATTATTATTTTTCACGCCACATTGAAGAAGTTCTTTTTAAGATTATAGTATAATAACTCAGAATTTTCATCTAATGAGAGTTTCTTCATGTGAGCCATCTTGCGTTTTTAATTATCATTATATCTTTTGTTTTTTTCATGTAATGGTCTAGAATAATAATGAAAGAATCGGCAGATGGCGTCCCATGGTTCGTTTTATTAGATTACACTATAATACTATAATATTTTCTACAATACATTGTATTCCTTAAGAAGGTTGGTAAGTGGTTGTCGCTCTGCTGTTATTTTGGCGTACGGCGATTCGAAAAGGAACTATGGTCAATGTGCGTACGACTTCTATTTCGTCTGTAATCAGGGTAGCAAAAAGTTAAAAAAAGCATTATGTGATTATTGGATTCAGCCATATATTTGCTTATGGTATATGTCCGTTTAACATTATGAGTTATAATTATTTTTGGTTAGGAAACGGGAAAGGTGGAAACGGGAAAGGTATACTTTTGGTGGAAACGAGCAGTTTCAATCGCAACATTGTGTACAGGCTGTATAGAAATATTTCAAGTACGAATTCAAACATATTTCAACAAAGGTGGGTATATCGTATATGACGTAATGGATTGTGTTAAATTTGAATACAATGATATAATATCAAGAAAAACAATTCTGAGCGAAAAATAAATTAAAATTATAAATTTGATAAATTTTGACAACAATTGAACTTTAAACGCTTATAACACAAAATTGTGCCAATGTATTGCAACTCTATGAAACATAATCATGTGCTGGTAGGTATATCGTTTTGATTTCCGTCGATAATAACAAGTCTGGTTGTTACTATAACAATCAAACGGCTCACGGGTCACCGTTTGTGTACAATATCATTATGATTATTTATAGATACTATAATTAATAATACTATATATATACTATTTACTATACATTATATAATATATTATATATAAATATATATATATAATATAATATATATTATGATATAAACTATAATGTATACTATTTATATTCATGATAATATTATATTATTGTATGCGGACCCGGCGCAACATTTAACAGACTGCACCGCACGCCAACCCAACCAATTTTCCTATTGTTTGTTGGTTACTAGTTTCGTAGAAAATCGACCGCTCGGGTCCAACATCATTGTTAATGTTTCACAATGCATTTTTGTACAATAATTCGTATATATGTAAATAAACACTGCAATTGTGTTGGTTGACGTAGTGCCGTTTTCAGTTTTGTGCCCGATAATACCCGGGGCGGCTCGTCAGAGGAGAGTTCGAGACCGGCAAATACTTGTCAATTATACTTATCTAAAAATAAAAATGTTTAGAAGTTATTGAAAATATATTATATTGTAACATCGTGATATCTTAAATATTGTCGGTGTGTCGATGTAAATATTATTTTCGTAATGTGGTGGACGGTTGCTCCATACAGAAAAAGAGGCGGATCAAATAAGTATCCGAACGTGGTGCAACTAAAAACTGCTATTAAACAAATACCTATTAATCAAAAATGAATTTAAATTAAAAAATAATGGAAACTGTTATACGTTTGATGAAGATGGTAAATGGAAAAAAAGTCCCCGGACAAAAAGTCTTCCTTTGCAGTATATGAATAAAACAATATTTCCACTATACTTGTCATTTTATTTATAAAATAAATTTGGTTGACACATCTCATCTGTAGATAGTACATGACAATTTATTCACATAAGGAATACGTAGCTTGGCAATTACACACACGCTGATGGCTGATCATAATACACAAGTACCTATATCATACGTATCCAATTTCATTTTAGTTTCAAGTTGTACGCGAGTGTTTAACCATGGACCTTCTAAAACCAAATATAGGAAATGATAAAATTGGTTTAACACGCCAACACGGGTACCTATTATATAAAAAAGAAATGCCAAAGTATCATTCGATGGAAATGTTCAAAAAAATCATCAATGAATTGTGCAGCAATATTAAGTACCGATTTGAAAATACCTAAAATCATACATTTTGAAGAAGAACAGCAGCTGATATAAAGGTTCAATAGGAGAAATTAAAATCACACATATTATTAAAGAATGTTCACTACAGACAATCAATGACAAATTTTTCTTGAATATTTGAATAAAATAATAAATACAGTTTTATATATTTTGGAAACTAGATAGGTACTTGGAATTATAAATGTTGACCACCATAGGCGTAGTTGGCGGGGGGCTTGAGGGGGCTTAGTCCCCCCAGTTCGAATTATAGCCCCCTCAAAAAAACTTTGGGCCATCTAAATTTTAAAAATATTCAAATCAATAATCTTTATATTATTAAAATATTAATACAATCATATACAAAAGGTTAAATTGTGCTTATTTTATTGAAATACGTCTATACGTCATCTATTCATTATTTTATTATGAGTCACTTAAAGCAGAAATGATGGTAGCTAAAAACTGCTTGGGAAAAGACGAGGGTTCGGAAACTAAAAATCGAATAAGTTCATTTCAAACATTTATTAAAGTTGAAACATTTCCCAATGTGTACAAACTACTGAACTTGGCTTTAAGTATAGGTACCAATTTCTTCAGCATCTTGTGAAAGGTTTTTTTCAACCATGCGAAGAATTAATACTTATATACGCTCCACCATGAGTCATGATCGTTTTTCGTCTTTAGCTATTATCAATTATATTATTAATTCTGATGATATTTTAGAGATATACTCTAAAGAAAATAGACGTTTAATTTTAAAAGTAAAAAAAAAATGTAAAATTTTAATAATTGTCACACATTATTTGTATTTTATGATGTATATCTGCAGATGTACACTGGTTGCCCCAGGAAGGGCTAAAGCCCCCCCAAAAAATTTAACCACCCTACTCCTATGTTGACCACACTAATGCACTAATGCTATAGCCAGGGCCGGATCTAGGGGGCGGAAGTCGGGGATTTATCCCCGGGCGTACAATTTCCGTAGGCGTATTTTTAAGGTTTTAAATATTTTGTAAATTGAATAACTGTAGATACATGAATATTTCACTGAATGTTTAAATTAGCATTTCCTATACACCATACAATTTTGAAAATATTTTGACTCTTTTTGGGCTGTTTACGGACATTTTCAGTTTTAAATTTTTTTAGGTTTTTGTTTTCTATAAATATCAATAAAGTTTCATCTGTTGGGCCAAAAAGTGTAAAAATTTAATACAAGGCTCCTGATATATTGTTACAATATTAGTTGAAAAATATTAAAAATATATAGGCACAATTTTTTTTTATAAGCATTTAAAGATCGAATTTTGACAACATTTATCAAGTTTAAAATTTAATAATTATTTTGTAGTTAAAAATGTATAAAATGTTCAACTTTTATATCTAAGGATTGAAAATGTAAAATAAGGTTCCACGTAAGTAGTTTATTCTGTTACCGAAAAATCTAAAAAATACAGAAGGACAGTTCCTTTTAAATTCAAATTTGGGTGAAATTACATAATAAAAAACCATTTTAGTAACTATTTTAGTTATTTTGTTGTGATTGAATAATATTATTCGTGGGTACCTACTTGAAACTTCTAAAGTGTACTATTATAATTTATAAATCTATGATAGTATCACGGTTTTTGTTGATGTATAACGCGTTATAAGTACCTAATGGATATTGTGATATGATTAATTTGGAATTTATTATAGGTACCTATTATAGGTCAAATTTTGGTTTAGTACCATAGATATGTATATAATATGTCTTATACCTAGACTGACATACCGTCTCCGCTCAGAATCGTTTTTCTTATACAATGATATTATATCGTTGAATTCAAATTTAATATCATCCTTTATACAGTGACCCACTTGTAACCTAATGTACAGCAGAGCGACACCCACTTGCCCACCTTTTTATAAACTGAACTTTTTTATAAATATCACCATGGCCACTAGATAAATGTAACAGAACACAAAATGGAATATAAATTGTTATTTGTGTTTGCTTTTTAAATAGGTACAAGTATACAACTATTAATTTACTTGATAAACTTGATAGTACAAAAGTACAACATAATTAAATAATTAAAACAAAAATACTAACTATCCTATTGATTGTAGCCCAAGACAGATTGAATATTATGTTTGACATATTATATTAAAATAATTTAAAAGGAAATTTATATTCTATTTGGTTCGTTTTTTGTTTTATTATAAAGTGTTTTTTTTGTCTAATTTATTTTTATAGTTCGAGATGAATAGACAACCGGGTTATTATCATTCTGGAAATTTTTAAAATGTAGTTATTTTAGTATATAGGTACATTCAATCCGTAAGTGATAATCCATGATAAATATTTTTTTGTCGTGTTATAATCATTATATTACAATTTTCAGTGCATAATAACATTTTTGTTTCATTGTGTTTTTTCCGTACCTAGGTATATATTATTAAGTTTTGATTGTAACAAATATTAAAAATGAAAATGTATAATATTGTTAGGTATGTTGTAAATTGAATATTGTTCTTTTACATAAAGCGTTTTATATTAAAATTAAGCAATGGATACCTAATTTATATTTGTTAATAAATAATTCATACATGTTATTATTATCAATATTATTTATTCTAAACCTGAAACTTAGAAATATTGACCACAGATTTTAGCTTTAAATACACCATTAAGAAGTTCTTCTAAAACTATATTACGTGATTATTTTAAAATTTAAAATGTTTCATTTTTAAGTTAAAATCGTTCAAATTATTTGTAGTAAATAAATGATTGGTCCTGCAGTAAATTTGAAAAGGTTTTGTAAATGTTGGTCCTCAGTTACTCGCAATACTGTGTGAGGGTGCTTGATTTAAAAAAAAAATGCTAATTCTGGTCATCTCCCCGAGATGGGCGTATTTTTTTAATTTTCCCCGGGTGTTAAAAAGCTATGATCGGATGATCCGGCCCTGGCTATAGCAATAATGACAATTGACGTTTTAAAGTTCGTCTTTTTTCCACTGCGGCCACGAAACTGTCCATCGACGTGTTACGAATTCTGATTCTGTTAAATAACATTTTTCTTTTAAAAAAATGTCTGTTATAATATTTTTAAATCTTATTTTAAAACCTTACATTTTTTAACTATTTTTATTTTAGTAGGTTATAACCTATAGGAAACCCACTGAGATGAAAAATAAGCACATTATCATTGTATATATAATTTCTAAGATTCCTCAAAACTCGGAAGAGTGGAAAATTATCAAGAAAGATTGGCCAAGTACACCAGTCGTAGGAATGCGGCTTAATAATAAGAATATAGGCCTACCACAAAATGAATACTGCAGACTGCAAGTAGGTATTCATTGTAATAACTATAACAGTATAACAAATAATACATTTAGTATTGTATAGGGAACATAATTTATTTATTTAAAACGGATTCTATTTGAATAATAATAACAATGATAATAATAGATCGTCAGGACTCGGGACCGTGCCTTGCTAGAAAGAATAATTCAATTTAAAAATATAATTAATATTATATATTATATGATATTATAATATACAATAAGCGATGATCGACGGCCGAAAATCGGAGGAAATAATTCATAAATAGCTAGATAAACCACAAAATGGTCAATACATGTATGGGGAATTTGTCAAAATTAAATGCGATCGTTGGCCGCTATTAATAAATATTATATTATTATGCCGCCGCCGCCGCCGCGTAGGCGTTGAGGTGAGCCTTGCCTGGACAACATTCATTCTGCAATTTGGTCTCAACGACTCGAGTACTCGACAGTCGACATACGGGTACTGGAAAACAAAAACCGCCTGAACACTCAAAAGTCGTAAGTAAAATGTTGAATAGTATTAAAACTATTTTATTAATACTCTAGTATAATATGATATATTTAATATTTTACGAATCTTTATTCACCGATTAAATTTTAAATAAATATAATGATTGTACCTATTCAATTTTTTAATACGTTTTAATATTTAAAAGAATACAATTTGACGAAATACATTTTTTAAAAATTAAAATATTTCTTTAGCATTCAATAATATTTTTTGTTGCTTCGAGATTTCTTCAATGTATAGGACGTGTTGTATTTTAAATCTGTATTACATCAAATTACTTTACACAATTTAATTAAATCATTATTAATTTTGGTTTTTGAAATTGTTTAACATTGGTTGGTTTGATTAACAAGTATTGTTATTTCACATTGTATTGCTAATAATTTAATTTTTACATCAATAATATTATTACGAAACACAATTTGATTTATTATTATTGATTTAATTCTGTATACAATTATGTAGTATTAAGAGCAGGGGCGTAGCGTGCATGTAAGCACTGTAAGCACTGTAAGCACTGCTTACACTTTAAATGAAAGAAAAAATAAATTTGACAAATCACGACTAATAGGTACATAATAAATGATTTTTAAAATTTTAATTTTATTTATAAAATATTTAAGTTATAGCTGGTAGTGGTTTGTAAGCACATTTGATTTTGCTTACGCGAGAAACAAGGAGCAAAGTACGTAGCCCGACGCGTTGTATACTAGACGTTTTTACGTACACTGTCACTGTCATTCGCCTAATAGAATTTTGAAGTATTTATACTCCAATTTCTTTATTTTCTCTTTATTACATTTTTTTATACATAATTTATAATTAGGTATTCAGGTATAGTGCCTATATTCTAATCACTTTTGAAAAAAAATTTCACTGCTTACATCTTTTTAATACCCACGCCACGCCACTGATTAAGAGGTCGTAACACTGGTATTTGATGTCTCCGTCTTACAAGTGCATAACATAGCACATTTACGCTCAGCAGAACACGTATAGCTCTGTTAGTTTAAAAATTAGAGTGAATTGAACTATTATGAAACTTAATGGTAAGAACATTATCTGTGTTTGTATGTTGGTTTTTTACGATAGTTCAATTTTTTAGCAAGTTATACGTATACAATATACCATAAATTAAAAATGCTCATAACTCACTTAAAAATTGAACTATCGTAAAAAACCAACATACAAACACAGATAATGTTCTTACCATTAAGTTTCATAATAGGTCAATTCACTCTAATTTTTAAACTAACAGAGCTACACGTGTTCTGCTGAGCGTAAATGTGCTATGTTATGCACTTGTAAGACGGAGACAAAAATTCAAATTTCTTACATTAATTGATAAATAGGATAACTAAGTATTTAACTTTCAGCGTACCTATTGTGGTTGAATATACAACTAATAATGATCATGTTGTAAATATTGTTAAATTTATTATTTTTATTTTTAAAATTGAAATCATTCATCGTAATATTTATATTCCAAAATAACAACATTAATTTGATATAAATAACTAACTAATTGTAGTATAGACAGTATAGTGTATAAATATTGAAATATTTTGTCTCATTTATTATATAAACTTTATGCCTATAATTTAACTTATGTTTAGATGTCAACATATGTGTATAACTATGGTGGTGGCGGCGGCGGCGGTCGTGGTGGCGGCGGCGGTCGTAGTGGCGGTAAAGCCCCCAACAGAAATAGTAAGTATATATTATCATATGATACCAACTAATTGGTTATTTACTTATCATGGATGTGTTTTAATTTTGATTCCTTTGATTTTCTAGAATGCATAGTTTGTTTCAAACGGGGGCATACCGCCACAAACTGCGAGTACGCAAAGCGCGCCGCTGCGGCGGCCACGGATGCTGCCGCTGAGAAGCGGCCATCTCTCTGGCCAAAAAGTTGAGGGAGGAGGCTGCTCTGGCTGCTCAGCAGCAGCAGCAACCACAGCAGCAGCAGCAGCTACAGCAGCAGCAGCTACAGTCGCAGCAGCAACCGCAGCAGCTACAGCCGCAGCAGCAACCGCAGCAGCTACAGCCGCAGCAGCTACAGTAATAAGTTCATTATGACAGTAAAAAAAATATGAAATATAAAAAAAAGAATTTATTCGGTGTGTTTTAATTTCCTGATCATCATTACACTTTATTAATTGGAGTTACTAATTTGTAGGTGTCTTGTAATTTAAAGATATGCGTACATATAATGATAAAGATGTTCAAAATTTAAAATAGTACATAATTACATCGATATTATATGGTACCTTTAATATTTTTAATCTAATATTTGACATTATTAGATAAATAATCAAACGATCAAATAATAATTAGCTCCATAATAGTAATATATAATATAATGCATATCTAAAGTCCTAATGATGGTATAAATGTGTTATGTAACAACCACCAAATTATGAAAATATTAAGGTATTAAGATAGAGTAAGACCTGAGTTACTACACTGATGTGTTTAATATAACAAATTCTAATCGTTGAATTTTGCTAGTACTAGCCATTTATTGTAATAACCTTTCCTTTCATTATAATATTATACATTTACCATTGGTAGTCAGTTGTGAAATTTTATTTGTACCTATCTAATTATCAGAGTTGGGTAAGTTACTTTTAAAAAGTAATCAAGTTACTTTACTCGTTACTAAAGAGATAAATGTAATTAGGTACTTTAATCGTTACTCAAATAAAATTACTTTACTTTTCAAACAGGAAAGTAACTCATTACTTTCTTGTTAGAAAAATAAAATTTTTTTTTAAATTTCTAGGCAATTATCTTCTGCAGGCAAATTGTACAATCAAATTCTTTATAAAACCTATATAGTTAATAGGATCATATAAAATGTAGTCTTCCACACAAGCTATATTCATAGACGACCTATTTAAAAGAAACAAATAAATAATAAATTTAATTAACTGTTCTCGTGATTTACGGTGCAATTAGACATTACAAATGTCAAATCCATTGAAAACTGAAATGTGCTGAGTAAAAATTAAATATATATATTATATGTTATTAGATCGGTAAACATAATAATACCGGCATCATACATATATTTTTTTTCAATTCGCAATAGGTAGGTAGGTACCTAATAATTCGAAAGTGTAACGCATTATTCGATAGAAATTACTTTTAAAAAGTAATTTATTCTGATTCTTGATTTATTCTGTGATATAATATTAAAAATTTAAATATTTTTAAATTAAGCGGCCAGTGGTAATGTAATTTGTTGTTTATTCCAAACCGAACTGATATGATATTTTTCAGCCATGATAGTTGTAGTGATATAAACCGTTTTTATTACGAGCGTCTAGAGACGTCTAGAGCGTCTAACCGGTTTAAAATTATCCCATATTATCCCGCACCGGGATAATGAACCATGTAAATGATATGGTCCAAACATCCCGGTGCATTTTTTTTCACACCGGTTTAGTCTAGCGAATTTCTATACTGTCTCATATGTCTATGCTATTATCTATGGTTTTAAGACCGTGATAAAATCTATAAACATAACCTCAATTGTATGTCCAACATTTAAATTGGTAACCGTCCCTGACCATTATCGCAATTATATTTAATAATTTGTTATCAAAATTTAACAAATCACGATTATTGATAAAGCAAATTTCTCTATGTTATTTTCTCAAATTTGTATCATTTTTTGAATATTCATTAAACTGAATATTAATGATAATTAATTTCAGCTCTTCCGAATATATAGGTTTAATGCGTCGCCACCTTCCGGAACTTGGTCGGAAAAATGAAAAACGGCGCATGGGTACCTGCACGCGGTGGTACGAAAAAATAGTCCCCTGGGCTGTTCGGTCGCATATTACTATGTCCCCGGAAGCTTTGAACAAATTTGAATTATAAACATCATATAGAGAATTTTCCTGGCTTTCCGAATATATAGGTTTAATGCGTCGCCACCTTCCGGAACTTGGTCGGAAAAATGAAAAACGGCACATGGGTACCTGCACGCGGTGGTACGAAAAAATAGTCCCCTGGGCTGTTCGGTCGCATTAATATACGGGCACATAATGATGTAAGTGAATTTCATGGCGCCATCTTGTGGTTGATGGTATTACAAATGTCGGGTGCCTTGAATATAATAAAACGCAACCCGGCATACAAGGCCTGTTATCACTAGTCGTCCGAGAAAATAGTCCCCTAGCTATAGTCCCCCAACTTCACACCCGTATGAAAGACCGTTCTATTCAAGGCATTTTGTCTAAAGCTCGCAAAGTAAATACATTATAAAGTCAAATGATTTATGTAGATTTTGTTGTGCTTTATAAATTATTGTACTTTTTTGTAGTAAATATAATAATATTACTTAACCTACTTGTCAAAAAACTAATAATTTTAGATTTTGGTTTAGTTTATGATTATGGTTATATATTATATACTTATCTAATACAATATATTTACAATGGCAAGTTTTAAAAATTTTAAATATTTTTAATTGTTTTGTTAAGGCAATGAAAACTTTAAGAACACAAACATACGCAGCCTGGTTGAAAAGGGAAGGATTAAAGCAGGCAATTTTGGACATTGAAACTAGGTGGAATAGTACATTCAATATGTTGTACAGACTTATAGAACTCAAACAATTTTGTGTGACTAATGAACAAATAATCTTATCTTCTAATGATTGGTTGGAAAGATAGTAAGTTGTTATATATGTTGTCAGTAAGAGTCTAAAATTTATGAAATTGTTACGAATTTACCAGGTTACAGCTTTAGAGCCAGCTAAAATTGCCACAGTCCAAATGCAATCAAACTCGTTAACTCCCGGTGATGTATATGGTATTTGGTTAAAGACTGAAATGTCTTTATCAAAGATAAATATTCCACTCTCAAAAAACTTAATAAAAAATATGGCTGAACGACAAAAACACATTTTTATGAATCCTGTATTTGAATCAGGTACCTATGACTTATGAGATAATGTAAATTGTTATTAAATCATGTTCTATAACATTATTAACTAATAACTGTTAAGTAATAACGTTGATTATGCATAGAAATATGTGTAATCAATAGTAATAAGTAATAACTAATACCTACATAGTTCAGTAGGTATTCAATTTTATACCATTTATCTTAAATTCTAATGAGTAATAACTAATAGATAATTAAATATATATATATATATATTTTAGCAATTTATCTTGATCCACGCTATCAACATTTAATGTCTGTTACATCAAAAACCAACGCTGTACTTCATTTAGTGAATACTTATAATTTAATGAAAAACATAAAAAATAATAATGATTCAGTCCAAGACCAAGATACTGATGAATCTATAACAGAAATTAGTGAAACTACTAATGAAAATATAGAAACAGGATTGGAGGAAAATGATCCTAATAATTTTCAATTATACTTGCAATCACTATCACAAAGTGTACCTTCATCATCTCAATCTTCTTCATCTAACACAGATACTGTTTCTATTTCAATCTTGTCACTCCTGAATTTATATGATAACCAACCTATACTACCACATACAGAAAGTATTTTGTCTTACTGGGAAAGTAAAAAGTTTGAATGCCCTGAACTGTATGCTCTTTCTCATGTGGTTATGGCTGTTCCTACAACACAGGTATTATAATTTATCATTTATGTTTACCAACAATAAATTATAAATGTCATAATTATTTAGTTAAAATTCATATTTTTAGATAATAATTTTAAAATATTTATGTCTAAAGTATAAAGTATAAACTAAAGATTAAACTATTAGAGAATCCAAGAAATCCAATTATTTTTATTATTTTGATTTAGGTATCAGTAGAAGGCTCATTTTCGTCTCTCAAGTTTGTGTTTGGAGATTTAAGATCCAGATTGGGCTCAGAACTACTGGAGAAAATAATGTTGATACGAGCAAATAAATAATGATGGTAATTATAAATTAATTAATTAATTAATTACAATCTACATGATTACAAAAGTACCTACATATCATATTATTTAATACTTGTTAAGTATTTACAAATTATTAATTATATATTTTATTATTTTATTTATACATTTAACAGACAGTTTTTTTGTTTATATACTTATTAGGTACCTATGAAGTAAAATGTAATTACATACCTACCAATAATTATAATTTATGTTTAAATAAACATTGGAATCCGCAGTTAAATGTATTTGCTTTTCTTAATAATTTAGCTGTATATATATATATTGTGGTTTATTTTTTATAAAAACAAGTATTGCCATATGAATAAATAAATAAATAAATTGTAAGTAATAGCTTATGAGTTATGATAGAAAAAGTATTAAATAAAATATTGTGTTTGTAAATGCCCAAAAGGGATGAAGGAGAATGAATTTCAACTCCTAAATTCATACATTGCATGAGACCATTATAAGCAAGCTATACCTAGTTAACATTTGATTATTTATAATAAATATAAATTTTATAAAGTTTCAATTTTGCATTATTTAGTTGCACATTTTTTTATGAAAATTAGACAAAATAAATAATGTCACAAATAAAGAAGATACTTCAGAATATAATGGTACCTATATTATGTGTATGTAAATGTATTCCCATTTCCTACTGTGTTCTAACTATTACAACACAGCCACACAGGTACTTAAATAATGATATATTATATTAATTGTAATGTTATTATTTATTAATTATTATTTATTGCCTATTGAGTATTGGTAATGAAAACGACAAATGTTATTAAAAATAGAAATATGTAAATTTCTAACAATCTCTTGGCCTGAAATAGTGTGTCTCTTGAATTAAAAATGTGTGTTTAACGTATGTATTTATACCTTTTTAAATAACAGAATTGTCAATACTCCAAAAACCTTTTTTAGTAACTATCCATTTAAATTTAAATTTATTATTTTGTTCAAATATCATAAGCATAACATGAGATGAGATTTAACATGACATATCATGAGATTTATTATACTGTAGTCTTTAATATAATGCAATATTATTGTAAATTACAATTAAATATTAATGTAATGTAATCGAATAATGATCTCTATAGGTAATATGTTGCATGCAAAAGCAGGTAGGTACCTACTACCTACGTTGTTGAGAACAGAAATTAGTTCTGCTGAACATAACTTGGCATATTGTATGCACATTCTACATAAAGTGTACAAATCGGATATATTTTAATTTTTAGGGCTTTAGGCTCAGCCCTTAATATATTTAATGGATAATAAAAATTGGGTCGACGGTTTTTAGATGTAGGAAAATATAAAAAAAATTTAAAACCGTTGCAAAAACCAAAACCAAACATTTTCAAAAACCGTTCTTGAAACCAATAATTTTTTTTAAAAACCTTTTTTGAAACCGAAACCAAAACCAAAAAATTTGAAAAACCGATCTTAAAACCTAAACCAAAACCAGAAAATGTAGAAAACCGTTCTCAAAAACCGAAACCGAAACCGAAACCGTTAAAATATGAAACGGTTTCGATCCCTGATTATAACAGATCCTTTTACATTGTCACATCGTTTATTTGTAAAAAACTTTAGACTTACTAAAGACGTTGTTAGAGATTTGATTAACCTATTAAAACCACATATAGTTTCAAACCATATACGTTCGTCTGCAATTGATTTGAATACTAAAGTAAGAACATGTTCTTAATGTTTTTAAATTTTTTTAAATTTTTTATTATTGTATATTGTTATAAATTGTGATTTATTTATTATTTAGGTTTTTATAACTTTGAATTTTCTGGCTACGGGCTCATACCAGTCTCCTATTGGTAACAGCCGATTTATGGCTCTATCACAACCAACTGTATCCCTCTGTATCAGCGAGGTTGTAGCTGCACTAAATCTACCGGAAATATTCAATGTTTGGGTTAAATTTCCAAAAGACATTAATGAACTTACCGATATCCGTAATGGGTAATTTAAATTTTTTTATTCGGCAAATTCGAGGATATTTTTAATAATCTTGTACTATCTAGTTTTTACAGAGATACAGGATTTCCCGGCGTTATTGGATGTATTGACTGTACCCATGTAGCAATCACACCTCCTTCGTCAAACTTAAACTTAGATGAAAACCAGCATCCTGAGCATGTATATATATAAACCGTAAAGGATATTATTCAATCAACGTTCAATTGGTAATGTTCTATTAAATTTTAATGTTATATATTAAATGTCCATGAAAATTTATTATATTTAAATTGATAACACATGCAAATAATCTTATGTAATATTTTTTTATAGATCATTACCTATGTACTGTGTTAATATTAAGCATGGCTTAGTGAAATTGTCCTCATAAACCATACAAATAAATAAAGATATTCATGATAACGTTTATAGTACCTATAATTATGTATTAACAATTTATTCTTTAGATTTGTGATTCAAAGTTAAAAATATTGAATGTTAATGCATTATTCCCAGGCAGTACTCATGATATACATGTATGGAACAATAGTTCTGTGTTACCAATATTACAAGAATTGTACAGACGCAATTATAATGATTTTTATTTATTAGGTAAATATAATTTCTCAAAAGTCCTTATTAAAAAATATATACTTTGGTGTATTATTATTAATTTAATAATATTATCAGGTGATTCTGGATATCCATTGCGTCAATGGCTCCTAACACCGATATCAAATCCTTCCACTGAAGCCGAGGAATATTATAATAAAAGGCAAATGTCAACCAGGAGTGTAATTGAACGCTGCAACGGAGTCCTAAAAGTGCGATTTAGGTAAGATCTTTTAAAATTTAGCTTTTGAAATAATTTAAATAAACAACTTGTTTATTATTTTTTTAGATGCTTGTTGAAAGATAGGACCTTGCATTACAAACCGGAGAAAGCATCATCTATTATAAATGCATGTATAGTGCTGCACAATATGTGTATCTCAAACAACATAGAGCTAGTAGATGAACCTGATGTCCGAGGGCTTGATGATTTGGGTATGATAGAAAATGAAGATACCTTAGCTGATTTAAACGTCAGAAACATAGAATTAGGTCTAGGAAGGCATCAAAGAAATAATGTTATTAGATATTTATCACATAGAAATGTTCAATAAAAATATTATTATAACTACTTTTTTGTAATATTCTGTCAGAAGATATTCCGCCATATGCAGTCATTTAAATGCTACTTAAAATTAATTTAAGTGTCACCTAAGCACAGTTAGGTTGGGTTCCTTATAGGTTAACTGTCACTTGAGGTTTCTCTTAATATTAAGTTGTGGATAGACCACCCTTAACGGGTCTGTAAACTGTTTTATTTTTAGTAATTTCAACATAAAAATAATAATAGAATCAATGTGTTAAAATTGTTTACAAAATTATAGTTTCACTGTGTATCGATATTTATGTTATTTTTTTAATTCAATTTTAAATACCTAACGTTTTCTCGAGAACCAGTTAACCAAACAAATATTTTTATCAACGTCAATTTGATCTCCGCAGTATTTTATAATAGAATTTGTTCCACTGTCATACCCTCATTTTCAATATTGCATCCATTGTGATTTTTCTCGCCGTAAATCCGAACTGTTGATCGGTCGTCCTCGGTTCGATCTGTTCCCTCAGACGCAAGCACACCAGGTACTCCAATGCCTTTGACAGCACCGGAAGTAGGCTGATAGGCCTGTATGACTTTGGGTCCGATCTATCCTTGTCCCGATTTTTCAGTAAGGGCACTACCCGCCCGCTCGGGAAACTAGCTGTTCTCCAACACTCATTGAAAAGAGTGGTCACTATTTCAGCTATCGCTGGGAAATCTATGCGAAGGATTCTGGCTGTTATACCATCCTCCGCCGCGGCTTTGTCCCTTCCCATGCGCCAGATCGCTCTTTTCACGTCCTCCTTCGAGAATTAATCTAGTTGGTCGCCTTCCTCTCCAACCCATCCGGACTGTTGTCCAGTTTCGCCAAGTCGTACTCCGGTCTCCTCATGGATTCCTTTGTGTTCCTCAGTTTCACCTTCTTCCGAGTATAGAGGAATCAGCGATTCTTGCAGTAGTTCCAGAGTGTCCTCCAGGCCCACCGTGCTCCCGCCAACCCACCCTTCGGAGAGTTGCGAGAACACCGCGTATGTAAATATAATGTGGTTTTATTATAATGTTCTTCGACAATTTGTGCAGAGTCCAAATTACAATATTATGTTGTACAAAGTGTCGTGAAGGTGCTTTCAGTGCAGTGGAGTGAACACGTCTGAATACAGGCCGTTTCGGTTTAACTCTTATAGTCCGGTCCCCACTCCCCTTGCCTAGTGATATCGGATCTCGGTTCTCACGGATGTGGTCCTTGTGGCTATTGACATAGCACACGCACTTGCGAAATTCCTAATCTATTCTGAGTATTTATCATAGTGTACTGACAGTTAATCTATGACTTGCCAATTTCATTATAATAATCATTATACTCTTTTATATTGAAGTTTAACTGGTTTAAACGATTTTCTTGGCTTGCTTACACAACAATAGGTGATCAAGGAGCAATGTGCACGTTTTGTGTTTTATTTTCCATTGATCTTGGAGGAAAGGAGAATCATCAACAATTAGGAATCTTAGTTAATAAGCCATTTAATAATTGGAAAAAGCTATCGAAACTTTTACCCATCATAGCGCTACACTATTTCATAAAAATAGTGTAATATTCGGTGAAAATTTTATTAACACGTATAACAAACTTCAACCAGATATTCGGCAACAGCTCGATTCCTCAAGAGCTCTACAAATTTCTGAAAATAGAAAAAAACTCGTTCCAATTATACAAACAATTATTTTATGTGGCCGACAAGAGCTAGCACTTTGGAGGCGAAATGATTCGGGTCCTCTTGATTTAAATGTTGTTGATCCTGATCATAATGATGGTAATTTTAGAGCACTGTTGCGTATGCAAATTGCATGTAAAGACAAACATTTAATTAATCATATTGAAAATCAGTCCTTAGACTCTATGTACATCAGTCCTGAAATACAAAATAATTTTATTACGATTTGCGGAAAAATAATTCAAGATAATTTAGTTTGTATATACAGTAAAACCTCGTTAAGACGCTCTCGAAGGGGAAATCGTAAAACCACGCAATATGCGGGATAGCGTTATAGGCGATATCCCGCCTATTACGCTCTTAAAGCGCTATAGGCGATACCCGCATATTAAAAGCGTTTTAAATGTGATAATATGTATGTACATAGATAGAATAAATTAGAAAAATGTTCATAGTGTGACTTGTTATGTATTACACAGTAACATAAGTTGTATTTAAAATTAATAATAAAAAAACATCAAATATACATACAATAAAATTATTAGGAACATATTTTATAATTATGTATTATTTTCTTGGATTAAAAAAAGTGGTAATGGTTGGTTGTTTCAATACATTATTTTTATATTTATTCAATAAGAAATTTTCCACTCTACCTAGATATAGAAGCATGTTTTCGGAGCCATCAGTTGCAGTAAGTGCCTGTCTCAATGTAGATATTGATTGTACAGTACTAGCGATTGACGGAAGTGGTGGAATGTATTCTTCCTCATCATCACTTGGCTCATCTGGTTCATCGTTTACTGTAGCCTGATTGATAATTTCTTCAAGTTCTAGTGCCTCGTTCGTTATTAATTGGTCGTCAATGGATGTGTAGCCTGGATAAACCTCCTCAAAGTCCCGAAATTCGTCTGAGTCCAAAACGTGAGGGTCTTCTTGTGAGACGTTATCAAAATAGGCTTTGTTGAAACAGTTTTTAATAACTTCTGGTTTTATCTCATCCCACGCAATTGAAACATAATGAATAGCATCTAAAACATTGATTTTGGGGATTTCTGCATCGGTCACCGATTCCATTTCTAGTAAATACCGTTGAACTAATTTCTTACGGTATTTCTGTTTTAAAACTTTGATCACACCTTGATCAAGGGGCTGAAGCTTGCTCGTAGCATTTGGCGGGAAAAACACAAGTTTGATATTTGTAAGGGTTATTTCTTTCGGATGAGCAGGGCAATTATCGACAAATAAAAGGACGTTTCTTTTCTGTTTAACGAACTTGCAGTTGAGCTGTTGAACCCATTCAATGAATAAACTTCCAGTCATCCACGCACGGTTTTGAGCTTTATAATCACACGGTCAAGTGTGTACATTTTTAAAACATCGGGGGGATTTCGATTTACCTATTACCAAAAGTTTTAGCTTGTCAGTTCCAGACTAATTTGAGCAAGTTAAAACAGTTAACCGGTCCTTACTTAACTTACCACCATGACATGTTTCGTCTTTCATCACAAGTGACTTATCTGGCATCAATTTAAAGAACAAGCCAAACTCATCAGCATTTTCACTCCGGCACTACTAGATGACGTAGACGCACTCGTCATTTTAAACCACACACGAATAACAATAAACAAAACATACAAATTATAAATCTGCGTGTGATTTCACGTGTACACTTCAACGTCCGATCATATAACTAACGTACGTACGTACTAACGAAATATAGTAAGAGTATAAACCACATCAAGATGTTAATAATAAATATCAATTACTCGGTCGATAATAGATAAACGTTTCAACGAAATTCTTATCGCTGATTGTATTAATTGGGTTTTTTTCTATTTTAAAATGTTTGAGAAGCCAGCAATTAGAGCGTATTATGCGGGATTACGTAATATGCGGTGGCGTATTAAGCGTCTTTTTTTCAATGTTAAAAGTGTACAATTACCTGGGACCGGGAAAAATCCGCGTGTTAAGCGGGATGGCGTATTAAACGGGAGCGTCTTAACGAGGTTTTACTGTATATTATTTTAATGCGGCGAAGTCGTTTTTGGTTCTCGTTGACGAAACTTCCATGAGTGGAAATTTTAAAGGCGTCCAAACAGTTATAAGGGAAAGTCATCCAGCAGTACTTTACGTGCATTATAGTGCGCACTTTTTAAATTTAGCGATAGCTCATTCATGCAATGTTCAATATATCAGAAATTGTATTGGTACAATAAAATCTATTGGAAATTTCATTAAAAGTACGGCTATGCGGACAAATCTTTCAAAAACTAAAATAAAAAACATTGTACCTAATACTAAGTGGACTAAACTGACATCATCAATGTGTGATACTCGGTGGGTTGAAAACCACAACGGAATTCAAAGATTTGTTGAAATTTTCCAACCCATTATTGAAACTTTGGAAGAATTACAATTAGTTCAAGACATCAATACGTCATCAAAACCACTTCAATTTTATCGAGCAATAATTAATAGTGAATTTATATTAAGTATGGTTACATAAAATACTCTGTTTTCAATGACACTGCCACTATGTAAAAATATACAATCTGTTAGTTGTGACTTAGTAGAAGCTGTAGAACACATCGAAACAATACAAAATGAATTAATTTATTTACCATTTACGTGAAAATATTGATAGTATATTTAATGACATTTTTGAAAAATCTGAACTTCTTTTAAAATCTATTGATGATGCAGATAATATTAAAATTCCTAGAATAATAGCTCGTCAAAAAAATCTTGTGTATATTAATACTAATTGTCCGAAAACATATTTTCGTATAGCTATTGCAATACCATTTTTGATGATTTTATAAGACAATTAAAAGAACGCTTTACTAACCATAAAAAATAATATCATCACTACACTTTTTACTTCTCAATAAATGCATTAATTCTGAATTAGAAGCAAGTGTGTTAAAATATACAATTAATATGTAGTACATGTAGTCAGCCTTGACACGTGTGTACAATATAGTAACTAGTTATGTAAGAGCATAAGACTCACTCTCTTCACGGATGTAACATGACCTCGGTCGTGCATATATATAGTGCCTTTGATGTATGTAATATTCACTTGCACAGGCGTCGTTGTACAGAGCGTATACGATGTGTGTGTACTGTCACAGTTTAATTGTCCAGTTGTACGTTACTATATATTATACTTATACATAATCATATTGTCGGGTTATTACTTATTATATTAATGCTAACATCATTAGTCCGTCAAGCTTCACTTTCAACAAAGTGATTTCGAATTTTATTCAGAGTTTTTAGATTTGGATGCACTTTCAAATGAGTTAAAACTTTAGAAAAGAAAATGGTGTGATAAACCA
This sequence comes from Macrosiphum euphorbiae, assembly GCA_949089665.1. Taxonomy (NCBI): domain Eukaryota; kingdom Metazoa; phylum Arthropoda; class Insecta; order Hemiptera; family Aphididae; genus Macrosiphum; species Macrosiphum euphorbiae. Next base: position 53,242,781 of record CARXXK010000002.1, read on the forward strand.
ATAGTAGAGCGATCTCCTGAAATACTTGAAGCATTATCAAATTGTAACCAAACTTTTTTTTCCAAATATTTCATTTTTATTAAAAGTTCTAGCAACTTTACCAGTAACTAAGGCAACACCGGAAAGAACTTTTTTTGAAAAGAATAAAACATTACCTAAGAAATGCAATTGGAGAAGACCGATTGACTGGCCTAGCATTACTCCGTGTACATAGGAATATTGTTGTAGATCCAGAAGAAGTTATTAATCGTTTTTCAAATGAAAAACAAAAAAATATAGAGTTTGTTGTATAAATATTTTCCAAATTAAATGTATAGAATTAAGTTTAATTATTATTTTAAAATCTAGCAATCAAAATATTTAAATGTAAATTTCATTAATTTATATTTTAATATTATTATTTAAAAATAAATTATATTTATATTATTTGTAATATTATGAACTTTATGCTATATTAAATTACCTATATAAAATATTATAGTTGCAGTTGTGCGTTCAATGTGCATAGTCGTATCGATAATCGTTCTCTTATCTTTTACATATTATTAAGCTTGCCATCCTATAGTATGTTGTGCGCGGTTTGTAACGACGACATATTTGAAAATGATGATAAAAAATGCGCAAAATGTATAGAATATTTTCATTTTTCGTGTGCTGGCATGAGAGAAGTTAATTTCCGAAAACTGGCCAAACAAAATAAGGATAGGTGGTGCTGAGGAAAATATAAAACCACAACGGTTAGTAACATCGGTATTATACAGGCTTTGTTGGCTCAAATTAAGAAACATTATCTAACCTAGCTGATTCAGTAAAATTTATGAGCAATCAATTTGATGGTTTTGGTACTCAATTGTTGGATGTTCTTAATTCGATTAAAGAATTAAAAGAAGAAAACAAAAGTTTGAGAGAAAATAATTGTAAATTGTATGTCGACATTAGAAATCTAACTAAAAAAGTTAATGTTCTGGAACAAAAATCAATTATAACTAATGTGGAGATAATCGGTGTGCCGGAAAAAAACAAATTACAATTGTGTGGAAGTTGTTGAACACATTGCTACGGAACTAGGTGTCAAATTAACGGTAGTAAATGCTTTCCGAATATATTCCAAAGTAACTAATAAACCAAGTTAAATTATTGCAAAGTTAAACTTGATAGAAAACAAACAACAACTAGTGGATAATGCTAAGAAAAGGAAACTAAACACTAAGAACTTGGATGAAAACTGGGATTTTGGAAATATTTTCATAAACAATGAAGTGTCGTCATTTAACAGAGACTTATTCTTCAAGGCTAGAATGTTTGCAAAAACTAATGATTTCAAGTTTGTATGGTATAATGATTTTAAAATTTTTATAAAAAAAAAATGAAAATGCTAAAGCTCATATACCTAGTACAGGATGATTTAGATCTATCCAAGCTTCAGTGTGCTTTTTCTCAACAATATTTGTCTGTCATAATTTATATTAATTTATTTTATTATCATGATTAACTTTAATGTAGTAAATAATTATCTGGATTACAAAACTTATTATTTTGAATCAATAACTGAATTCATAAATCATAGATAGGTATAATTTTAGTAATAATATGTTTATTAGTGTTTTTTGTTGTAATATTAGGAGTGTTAATGCTCATTTTGATGAGTAGTCTGTATATAAAAAATGAAAAAAAGTATTCTAATTTAGATGTTATTGTATTTACTGAAACATGGCATACAGCAGATAATTGCATTTATAAGATTCCTGGTTATAAATTATATTTCTCGAGACATAAAAGAAATCAAAATGATGGTATAATGGTATTTATTAAGGATAAATTATCCATAGAGATGTATGAATATAACTATGCAATGGCAAACTTTATACAACTAAAACTATCAGTCAATGATATCCAATTTAATATTTTTAAAATTAAATTAAAATATGATCTAAGACTTAGATACATCGATTAGGTACCTAATATATTATGGTGTATTTAAAATCAGTCAATGGTCACTCTTTCTATAGTCTGTACACGGTACCTAAACATTAAAATGGAAATGCATTAGAATATTTACGTACTTTTTCGCATTGCCACCTTATATATATATATATATAAAATTGTTTCATTTAATGTTATTTATATTAATTGTTATTTGTTAACTATACAAAGGTGGATAAATAAAATAAAAACTAGTCGTAAACAATTTAATTTGGGCTCAGATATAAATATATCTATAATCTATATACTTATAATAATACAATATAAGTACCTACTTACTAATTAAACATAATTTCTATATGATACAATAAAATACATTTTGTTAGGTAGGTAGATAATTTAGTTGGTAGTTATATTGTTAATTAAAAAATGCAGGTGTATAAATGTAGGTATATAGTTACAAAATAGGATTGGTACTTGAAATTTAAAACATTTTGTCGTATTTATGGATTAAAATTAATATGAGTAGAGCCAGTAGAGGTATAAATTACATTTGAATATGTAGGTACCTAGCTAACTATAGATATTATTATAAAATATAAAAATTAACAAAAAATTATCTGAGTAATTGTTATAGATAATATTATATGTATATTATATGAACATGTTAATATTAAAAAAGAATATATATATATTAGGGTGGTTATTATTTATAAGGAAAAAAAATATTAATATTTTTGATATCTTACCCGCCAACTTTGTTCATTACTATGAGTAAGGCTATCGGGCCACACGATGCGTTTTTTCCGCAGGCATCGAATGCGGCGATTCCGCATGCGGCAGGGTTTGAAACGAAAACACATTGTTTTAAATACAACCGTCCACACGACGCGGCATGCCCGGGAATTTCCGCGTCCTGCCGCAACATGCTGCGGAATTGTCGTATTGCCGAAACCGGACACAAATGAAAATAACATTATTTTAAATTAAGCCGTCCACACGGTCCGGTATTCAAATTATAATTGAAATTGAGTCGAGGCCATGCTTATGGAATGTCGGGTCAAAAGAGTATAGCGACAAAAATTTAAGGGCCTTGTCTTGGAATTCAGTCGCTGAAGCCAAGTATGCCGATTGGAATGAGCTTTTGCCATCACAAAAAGATGAAAGAGGTATGTTAAAATAATTATGCCTAATCCTTTAACATTTTTCCTTTGGTAATTAAATTATTATTTTTATTTTATTTCTATACCTGCCTGGCTGCCTACTCAATTACTTTTGAGTAGGTACCTATATACATAATACACTACTTGTTGTTACCCTATACAACTTAATTGTACTAAATCTAATAAAGTACAGTTATTATTTTAAAAAACAAAATAAAATAGAATAATAGTACATTTAATTAACCTTTTTTTAACCTTATCTATTACATAAGTCTAGGTAAAATATTACCCAATATATAAAAGTCGATTAGGTACAAATAATTTAGGATAAACAATTAAAAATATAATAATTTAGGTATAACAAAAAAATTTAAATATTAATACCTAATGGTTAACTATAGTAATAATTACTAATTATTATTATACCTACTATGTTTAATATACTTAGTATTTCAATTATATAGCTATAACCTATAGCTTACATTTATATAAAAAAGAAATAAACAATTTTTTATTTCAAATATTATTATTTAATTGCAATTTTTAAATAAATCTATATTGGAATGGTATTGCACCTGGGCCCACAAAATAATCTGCATATGCGTCTCTAACCTCTATCCCTTGTGTTCTTACTGGAGCTTCTCGAATTTATAAGTCATCGACCAACAGATTTGACTCCATATCTTCATAACTAGCTCCGTCCCTTTGGCGAACATAATTGTGTAAAATGCAACAAGCTTTTATTATTTCGTCGGCAAAATCTGGTTCCACTGATAAAGGAGTATGTAATACTCTCCATTTGTTGGATAATACTCCAAATGCACACTCGACCGTTCTTCGTGTTCTTGAGAGCCTGTAGTTAAATACTCGCCGTTTATCGTTTAGACCTCGTCCAGGATATGGTCTCCACAAATTTGAATGCAAACCAAAAGCTTCATCAGCCAAAAACACATATGGCAATGGAGAACTCTCTGTATTAGGTAAGCATGTTGGTTTTGGTATATTTAGTTGTTGAGCATATAGTTTTTTACCAAATGTGCATTGTTTAAATACAGTAGAATCTGATTCCCTACCGTAAGCTCTAACATCAATACAAATAAAACTAAGATTAGCATCAACTACAGCTATCAATATAATAGAAAAACATTTTTTGTAGTTAAAATAATAATTTTTTTGTAGTTAAAATAATATGAACCCTAGTTTATGGGATTCCTACATCGTATGTGTTTGCCATCTATTGCACCCAAGCAATTTGGAAAGTTTGTACTTTGATAGAATCTATCAGCTATTCCAAGCCATTGTTCAAGTGTAGGTTTTGGCATTTCTGTAGGCTGTAGAATTTTCAAAACAATAGCACAGGTCTCCTTAACAATTTCTGCAATGGTACTTTTACCAACGTGAAAATCATATTGTAGAGCTTTGAAATAAGTCCCGGTCAACAAATACCTGAAAACAGTATTTTTTGACAATATTTAATATTTATTGATATTAAAGTAAAATTAAATTATAATATACTACTTTTCAGAATTATACCTATTTATGAATATTGTAGATATCAGTTTTTGATAAGCTAATATCAATTCTATCGTTTTTAACAGCAAATTAACTTATTTTTTCATAAACTTTTTTAAGCAATTTCAATATAAAAAAAGCGGGTAAGTGGATGTCGCTCTGCTGTACATTAGGGGGTCGTAGAGTAGCTCACTATAATGGATGTGTTAAATTTGAATGCAATGATAGGTATTATCGATTCTGAACGGAGATGATGTGTCAGTCTAGGATATATTATTATATTACCTATATTTAAATTGTAACATATATTTTGTCGAAATTTGAAATTCAAACACTTCTAAAAAAAAATTGTGCCGTATTTTGATCATTTTTTAATAACTCATTGATTAACTTATGTAAAATCTTCTATTAAATTTTCAAGTATTTTTAAACGACATTCATAAAAAAAATCAATAAAAAATCGAATATTTAAAATGCCTATAAATAGCTGAAAAATCAACGAATTATTATGAAAAAAAATCATGTGAAGAAAATATCACTTTAAACAAGTGGTGGAAGTTTCAAATTTCTACGTCTTATACTTTTTGAATACAAATAAATATCAAAAACCGTTTGAGGCAATGAGAAAAATCGTTGTTTTATGTGATTTCGTAAAAGTTTAAATTTCAAACGTTCATAAAAATGTTTGGTTTTAGTCCGGTAGAGTATTTTTACATATTATATTCAAAGAAAAAATTATGGAAAATCTTATAATTTGTTATAGGTAATTTATTATATTGTTTCTAGTTTTCAGTTTTTTTCAAATAAATTACTACCTACTATTCTAATTATTTACTGAGTGTTTATAAATTACCTATTACTAATATATTCGATATGTATAATATGAGGTAGGTACATAGTAAGTACCTACATATTATTATCTACGATAATTAAAAAAAAATAATTTCTTACCTTATAATAATAATTGTAAGTCTTTGCTCAACGCATATTGGATTCCTCATATTGGTTTGCTACTTTGTTAAATGAGGACGAATTGTTTCCAATAACTCATCAAAAGATGTTATCGACATTCGGTAATATTCAAAAAACTATTGATTAAATGTTCGAATTGAGCTGTAAAAGTTTTCAAACAAATCCTCCTTCTCTCTTTTTTGGTTGAGTGGATGTACCCAAAACTGTCTTGATATAGTCGATGAAGTAGGATCGTCTAGTTCACCGGAATACCGGATGCTTCCTTAACGCAAATAATATTTAAAAGATCACTCATAGTGAAAAAAATAGACCGTACTTGTCGTAAGCAGAACTTTGACCGGTGCTATGTTAGCTGGTCATGATAGCGTATAATATTAGTATTTAATATTTTTGGAATTTAAATCAGTTAAATGTACTATTTATATTATATAAATAAATACATTTTTGATTTCACATCCGGCAATTCCGCATCGTGTGGTCCAACACTGTTGTTGCGGAATTTCCGCATTCATATTTTCCAACGCGGAAAAAACGCATCGAGTGGCCCGAGCCTAAATTATTTATGCTAAGTTTGGTCATGATTACTCAACCCCTTCACGTGCCACAAAAAGGTTGAAAATTTAATAAGTATATAAGTATAAATTGCAAAATTGCATTGGAATAACCATGTTACTTTAATAGTAGAATTTATATAATATTTAGATAAATTGTAATCAGTTTTTATATTTCGTAATATGAAGATTACCCGTCGAATCATCGTTGTTATCTATAAATAAATATAAATTGTTACCTACTAACGATCATGCGTTATATACTCTATGTGAAAATATTATTTTTGTACACTGATAATTATACTTATATGCGATTTATTGATCTATAGTGCTATAATACTATATGTGTTTTATTTATTGAACCGCACTCATGAAGAGATGACCAAATATTACTGTAAGTAGGTACAATACATATTAAGTATATTTATTATTAATTATTTAATTAATTTACTGGCATTTTATTAATTTTAATTAACGTTTTAATTTAATATACCTTTTGAGACGTTATGACGACTCTACAAAACACTGATATATGGTTAATTGGGCGGCCTTTAGAATTAATTACTGGTAGTAAGCTTCCTTCAAATGGAGATATTATGCGTAGACTTTTGTTTTTAATACGGAATGAAAAAAAAACAGTTAAGAAGTCTTCATCCGTTATAACTCAAAATTATTATAATTTTGGAAATGTGCGAGGATACCAACTATGAATGACTATAATATTACTCCTAATTTAGAAAAAGAATATATGAACTGGTGTGCTTTACAAAAAGGTAAGTCACGTAGATCCCAACCACAAATAAAAAAAGAAGAGGTATATAAAGATCAATTAACAGATTTATTTGATATTGCTCATTTGAATGCTCTACAAATTATTAAAATTGACGAAGACAAAAATTTCTTGTTAGCACAACGCGAGAAAGGTAGAAAAAGGGTGTATGATTGGAATAGATAGAAAACTGGGAAAACAAGAAATGTGGAAAAATCAACGTGAAATCGCGTTTCAAAATTATAAAAACAAAAGTAAAAAAACGCAAGATGAATTATCAGTACTTGACACCGTTGATTTATTTTCTCCTGAAAGTTGTAGTGAAGAAGATATTGAATTTACATTAGAAACTACAAATACTTCGAATAAACGAAAAAGGGGAAGAAAAAATATTATCAGTTCTGAAATTGTAACAACATTAGATCGTACAAAAGTAAGTGATCGAAATGCAGTTCATATTCTTATTGCTACAGCTCAAAGTCTTGGCTGTAATGCAAACAACATCGCTATAGATCGCTCAACTATTCGAAGAAATAGAGTTATTTTAAGACAAAGAGTTTCCGATGACATAAAAGTATCTTTTAATCCGAATTGTCCTTTAACTGTGCACTGGGATGGCAAAATATTACCCGATATTTCCGGAAAAGGTCATGTTGATCGTCTTCCTATTTTATTATCCGGAGACAGAGTAAGTAAGCTTATCAGTATTCCAAAGCTTGAATCTGGAACTGGGGAAGAGATGTCAAATGCTATTATAGAGTCATTATTTGATTGGGGTATAACAGACCGTGTTCAATCACTATCATTTGACACAATAGCCAGCAATACAGGACGAATAAACGGAGCATGTAAGTTAATCGAGGAAAAAAATTGGTAGAAAATTATTATACCTAGCATGTCGACATCATATATTAGAAATAGTTGTAGGAGCTATTTTTAATATTTGTTATAACAGTCCATCAACTGGGCCAAATATTCAAATATTTCTAACATTTCAACAACAGTGGAAAAATATTGATAAGAATAAATAGAAGAAAGAATAAGTAATCGAGACGAAGTCATAATATTTTGCAAAGAAAAATTAATTTAATTTCATTCGCGTGACGATTACAGGGAGCTGTTAGAACTTATAACTTATCTCGGCGGTTAGGTTAGGTTAGGTTAGGTTTTCGGCAAGAGGTATAATATTTATTCGGCCCGGAGCAGTTTATCAGGCGCGATGGATGGCACTTGCTATTTATGCCATTAAAATTTGTATATTTAGAAATCAATTCAAAACATCTAAAAATACAATAAATTATATGAAAATATTTTCGTTATTCATTGTTCAAATGTACGTATTTCATTCGTTTAAAGCTCCCTGTGCTGTATCTGCTCCTGTAAACGATTTAAATTTACTAACAGAACTGTCATTGTACCCAGATAAAGCTGTATCGAATGCAGGAATTACAGCTTTTTTACGTAATCAGTGATATTTGTCAGACTTGCTTGTATATTTTTAATTTTTTAAACAAAATGTTTCATATCCAATTAAAAAAAAAAATGGTCACTGCATTAAGTAACAAAACCTCAGAAGATTATAAAAATCGAATTAAAATTGATGTTGTAGATTTAAATTTTACCCAAAAAACGGTTGCTGATTTTGTTAATCATAAATCAATTGATTTTTTTAATATATTTAAGATACCAACTGAGTTCCTTAAGTCTGATCCTGAAGAATGGGAAAATATGCCAGATTATCAATTAGGACTAAGTGTGGTTAGAAATATGAAAGTTGTCAATGACTTTGCTGAAAGAGGAGTGGCTCTAATTCAAAATTATAATTCAACTCTTACAAAAAATGAAAATGAAAAACAATTCCTCTTACAAGTTGTCGAAAGTTATAGAAAGAGATTCCCTGATGCTCGAAAATCAACCATCATATCAGACGAAATTTATTCGAAATAATATTAATACTCAAATTATTCAATATTTTTACGTATTAATAGATTCATAAGACATTGTATAAATGTATTTTTTATTGACAAAATATATAAAAAATATATATAATTTACCTTTAATACATTCATTGATAAGTATAACATTTTTTAAATTAAACTTAAAAATTGACATATCAACCCTATTAATAATAATGTGCGGCCCTTCTGACCAAACACAATATAGATATAAGAGTATTATGCGCCCTTCTGGCACATCAGAATATAATAATAATTGCAAAAAAAAAAAAAATATAATACATAATAAAATAACTCACAGTGGTTTGTGGAGCGCAGACTGGCCAGCTGGTCCTATGCTATAATAATATAAAATACATGCACATTATTTTATGTTCATGTGCACGACAATGATATAATTAACAATAATATAATAATATGCTGCCTTTATGGCTTACAATGATAGAAATAATATATAAGCGATTCGGAAATAGGCCCTTCTGGCGCTACAGATTATATAATATAAAAAAATAATGATAGTTTTCACTTAAAGCACTGGTTAATAATTGTTATACAAAATTGAAAATAATAATTTGTACGTAGAAACACAGGCGTCTCGCACAAGATAATTTCCGATACCAAATTCTTATCAAACCTTGTTATCACTTAGCAGATTAACCATTTGCAATACCTCAAGGTGTAGTAGTTAAAAAGACCTAGAACGCTATCTAGCGGATTATTATTACATAATCTTGTTTTCAATAAATAGACTATTATAATAATAGTTAAATAATTTAATAATTATAGTATACTAGCACGGTATATAAGACCGTTGTATGTACCCATATAGCTATATCATTGAAGATATTCTAATAAAAAAGTTCCCATTTGTTTGTCGTAGTTTTTCATTTTTGTACTCAGTTAAATTATACAAATATACATTAAAATGTTTAATTGTGTTTTTTGTTGATGCCAATATAAAAAACGATGTTCATTGCTTCGGCATCAAAAAGCCAAATACAATTTTTTTTTATATAATTGCAACTATTGTGGGTATGGTTGCAATATGAAAACAGTTCTAATTCAACACTTTCAAAAAGAACACTCTTTTTCAAATTCCGAAATAAGTATGTTTTTATATTTTAAGGTATTATTTTATTTCTGGTTTTATGCGTAAAAGAGTAGTGTAAAATGGTAATAGTTTAGGTAACACGATATACTACTTTTATATAATAATTAGAGTATTGCAACATCAGAGAAAATTATCATTCAGCATCTATATTTTTTTTCTATTGAATGAATAGTACACATACATTCACAACAAAAAGTAGTACCTAAATTTCAAATTAGTTAACCTCAGAATATTTTTCATTCATCAGTGTGTAAAAATCCTGTTTATTTTTTGTATAAGTTTATAATATTATTATATACATTTTATTTTGTTTGGTAGAAATTCATTCATTAGGTACATAAGTACATATTAACATATTTAACAAAACATATAAAATTAAAAATTAATTTAGCCTTTAAAAAATGTTGGTAGAATGTGTTTGATTTGACTTTAATTACATATCATATCATTCATTTTTTCTTGATTTAAGTATAAGAGGTACCTATACCCAGGATGCATTTTTTGCATTTCATTCTCTTGAAACTTTTTTTCACTAGTCATAAGAATAATAAATTATCATATTTATATAAAATATGGTCAGAAAAACTATGATAAACATAATAAAATGAAGAATATATATAGTTTACATTTTTTATACATTATTAAAAACCTATTATAATAAAATAATAATAATAACAATAAATTAATATTAAAATCTACTTTGGAAATTTTCCTTTAGGTTGTTACTTCTTTAACTGTTAGAATATAATTGCTTGTTTATACTAATTACTTCATATATCATACAAGTATTTCTTACATATTACATAATAATTCATATACCTAAACATACTAAAAAAGCTTCTGTTTAATATTTAATATTTTATAATTAATAATTTGATATGGTTAGTGATAACTTATATTGTATGAAATATATTATGCTCATAACCTTATTAATATTAGTATTAATTTCTTCAATAGCTTAAATAGCTTTAATAGTTTTTATAAGATATTAAACATTTAATTGAATACTTATAGAAAAGAAATACCAAAAGCGCTTATTATGTCCATGTTGTGAAAGTTACCAAAAAACATTCAATGAATTAGATTCACATTTAAGCACAGAACATGGTGTTGACGTAGAAAAAGAAAATTATATTTTTGAAAACATGACATGTAAGTTTTACTGTATTACAAAAATTCATACAAATTGATTGTTCTAAAAATATATGAACTGTCTTATATAGTATTCTTGAACTGGAAACAAAATATCGAGCAAAAGACTCAAAGTCAATATGTAGTGCTTATGGCAGAAAGAGAAATAAAAAGCAAAAATTGTATTCGTAAGGAATATTTTTGCCATAGATCATATTCCATGCGATCAAATACAGAAGAACGTAAAAGATCTATGAAAAGTTTGGGATCAAATAAAATGGGAGCTGTCTGCCCATCTAGAATGATAGTCGATATTTTAGAAAAACGAGTAGAAGTGAATTTCTTTCGTAAGTTTGTTGGACATTTGTGTGAAGTTATCCGGACAAAAATACCAAAAAATGAACGTTTTAAAATAGCTGGTAAGACCATATATTATGATATATTTTCAGCAATATTGATCAGAAATCATCTAAGTTTAAATTATATTTAATATGATTTCAGGGAAACTAAAGCAAGGTGTAACTAATGAACGAGTACTGCGGGACATCCGTGACACAGGAGATGCTACCAATTTTGTACGTATTCATTATGCTGAAAAAAAGGATTTGCACAATATCCGACGAGATTTTAAAATTGGTGAGTCAAGATTCCATTCAGACGATAGTATCAGCATTGATATACTTGTCTATGAATTATGTAAGCATGAAGATCCACCTGTAATATACTATATCAATAATATTCAAGAATTTTCTCTCATCATCATGACTCCCTTTCAAAAATCTGTGTAGATGGTACCCACGGCATGAATTCTAAAATGCCAAAAATTCAATTGTTTACATTACTAGTGATAGATGAATATGGAAATGGAGTACCTGGAGCGTTTTTTTTGTCAAACAGAGCAAATAAAGAAGCAATGAAATTATTTTTCAACAAAGTAAAAGAAGTAATTGGTAGGAGAATTGAATGTACAATTTTTATGTCGGATGATGACTCGACATTATACGAAGCATGGAGAGAAGTGATGGGTCCAACAGAGTACAAATTACTCTGCTGGTGGCATGTGAACAAAAATTGGAATAAACATCTTAACGAAAAAATTAAACATAAGAGTAAAAGAGACCTGGTAAAGAAAACACTATACTCTCTTACCACCTTTATTGAAAATACTGATGAATTTGAAATTCAGTTGCAACAATTTCTTACAAGTCTTGAAGATGACACAGATACTTTGCTTTTCCATAATTACTTTTTGACATATTATGTTCCAATTATTTATGTTATAACTTATTATGTAGGTACCTACGTATGTGTATAATCATTTTTTTCTGACTGTATTTATTTAAAAAAGTTTTTTATTATTATTTGTTGTAACTTGTATGTACTTGTAATACTATGTGTATTATATTTAAATGAAGAAAATATTAATATTATATTAAAATGTTATGATAATGGGAATTTGTTAAAAGCAAGGTAATTATAATACATGGTAGTGCCACTTCACTATCGAAATCGCGATTGTTATTAACTATCGCAACACTATCTAATGCGCATGACCAGCATAAAGTGGAACCAATGAAATACGAGTAATTTTATGCGGCAAATTTAAATTATATTTTTTATCTTAATATAATATTTGTATCTTGTAATTGCATTTAATGTTTTTAATTTATTATTTTTTTTTCTGTAAATATTATAATTGCATTTAATATTGTTATTATTAATATGTTGTTGCACTATTTTTATGTTTCTTTTATAAAATCTTAAAATTTAAATTATTCATACGAATAAAATATTTATTATTCAATAAATTATCGCATTTTTCTTATTTAATTATATTTAGACTATTTACTAAGCATTTGTCTACATAAAAAATGTACTGATACATATATAGCACATTTATCCAGGGATTAAAAACAGTTTTGAAACCGAGTAGTCCTATAAAAATTGAAACCATTTTCAGACACGAAACCAGAAATTTCTGGACACGTTTTTACACCATGTATTTATTAGTGTATGGTAAACATATAAAAATTAGGATGTATAATATACTGCTTACCTATAGGTATATTATGTGTCGTTGTAAAGAATGACATAATAATAATAATTTTTTTAAAGCAAATGTGATTAATAAAACTATTGATACCTATTTAAAATAAAATAGCTATGGAGAGCATATACTTTTAAAGATACATCCAGTGTCAGCCTGGCACACCAAATGCCCATGGATCAGTTTTATTAAGGGGCCCCATAATAAAAATAACAAAATTTTCTTGACATTTTGTTAAAATGCTCACCACCTTTTAAAATATCTCCTGAATAATTAAAAGTAAAAAAAGAGTATTCGGTATTCCTATTATAAAAACAGTAGTTTGTATTGTAACAACATCGTTCTTAAATGTTATAAAAATCTCAAGTATTCAAAAATCTTTAAGCGTATTTAAAATTCCGAAAATTTGATTATAATATGTATAATTTAAGTAAAAAAAATAGGCTGAGTATGCATAAAAAATCACTCTGTATAATATTAACTCAAAACCCGACGAGAGGAATCATTCGTTTAATAATAAGCTATGAAATTATTGAAATATTTGAAACTACAAAAAAATAAATAATAATTATTAATTACACAGAAACGAAATTACGAAAACCAAAATTTTTATATTACTTAGATTACCTAGACACTTGTACTAATATGCCCTGCTCACACTATAATAGTCAGGCATCTGGGCCCTGTAAAGCAAAATTGCGTATGGTTCAATATATCCATAAAATATACTTTACAGGGTCCTTACTCCCTATATATAGACCAGGCACAGATCAAGCAAATACAAATATTTATGAGACCTTAAAAAAAACGACGGGGCCCTGGCCGCATTCACGGTCCAGTGGCCGTGGCCAGGATACATCTAACTATTCAAGAACAAAATTTACTCATTTTTTTACCCATATACATTTGATTATTCATAATAATATGAACTCAATAGTATGTTTATTATAGTAACTAACACCCCCTCCCATTGCTATGCAAATCAAATATTATCATATATCATGTATCTTGATTCTAAATTCTATTTTTAAATTTATTTAAATCATTAACATAGCCTTGGTAATGAAAAATACAATCCTCAACAAAAATTCTCAGTAAACTTTTTTTATACTTTTATTTTTTACGCTTTCCTTTGGTTTTTTATCTGTACAAATGCATATTGCATACTAAATATTTGCAGCTATACAAATCAAATTTGTATGGATTTAAAAAAACAACAGATAATTGGACCACACAACAAAGTACAAGTAATGTTTGCAAGGGGCTTATTTGACAATTGGAAACTACCAATTTACTTTGATTTTGACCAGGATATGACTATTAATATACTCCATGAAGCTATATCAAAACTTTATGAATGCGGGTTTATTGTTGTTGCTATGGTGAGTGATCTTGGTTCAACAAATAGAAAATTACAAAAGCAACTTGAAGTGTGTCCATCAAATCCATCATTTCCATATCCATCAATTCCAGATGGAAAAGTATTTGTATTTTGTGATGTTCCGCATTTAATAAAATTGGTTAGAAACCATTTTATTGATCAAGACTTCATTTTAGCAGACGGTCGTTATATAGATAAGACACCGTTGGAGAAACTTGTAGAATTACAAACACAGAATCATCTAAAAGGATTAAAAACTGGTTGGAAACTTAATAGTTCAATTTTACAAGTAAAAGGCAATGAGAGACAGTGTGTAAAAAGTGCCACAAAACTATTGTCGCGTAATGTGGCACAAGCTATTTTATGGGCCGGAGATTCTAATTTACTAGGCAATTGTGAATATAAACTCACAGCATCATTTATTAACCTAATAAATTCTTGGTTTGACATTTTAAATTCCAGTATGAAATATGGACATCATCCTGGGTCAAATGCATACGGAGTAGATTTAGATGTCCAAAATAAAATACTCAATGATGTATCAAATATAATTGAAGGTATGGTAGTAAAATCACATAACACACTTCAGCCATTTCAACACGGTATATTATTAACAAATGCATCAATTCAGGGTATTTTTTCATATCTAAAACAAAATTTTAATATAAGTTATTTAATAACAAAGCGTTTTAATCAAGATATATTGGAAACTTTGCGGGGAATGGGGTGCAATTTTGATAATCCTATTCCCTTGGAGTTCATATATCGTTTGAGAAAGTACATTTTATGTAAGCATTCAAGCACAGTATTTACACTTCATACAAACTGTAAAGAAGATACCACCAATAAAGAAAACATTGTCACGCCATCATCTTTATCTACCATAACTACAGATGAACCAGAAATAGTTTTGACTCAATGTATTTTTGATGCTATAATTGATGACACATCATTAAATGCAGAATTGGAACTAGAAGAAAGCATTAAAGTTCAAAAAGAAGGTTGCTTGTCAATTGGTAGAATTTCTAAAGCAGGATTAATATATTTAGCTGGCTAAACAGCCTACAAATTCAAGTAAAAATAATAATTATAAATTACCTGATTTTATACAGATGTTTTCTATAAATCATTAATAAACCATTTTACAAATATTTCATAGCAAAATATCCAACATTAGGTATTCCAAGCAAAGAAATTATTCATACTGATATACCTGAATGGCTGCTGTATATTTCAAAGGGAAATTTGTTGTATCCTTGTCCAGAATTAGAAAAAATAGCGTTTGAAATGGAAAAATTATTTCAAAATGAACATGGAGACAATTTTTCAAAAAAACCAAAATTTTCTGGATAGGATAAGTGCACAGGTATTTTAATGTATATACCAACCAATGTATTTAGCAATTCATTTTAGCAAGTACATATATTTATACATTATTTTCAAATTGAGAATAAAGTAAATTTATATTATTTATTAATTTACACACAAATCAGTAGGTACAATCATTTTAATTTAGGAAGGTAATTGTAAAAACGAAAAACTAAATAATATAAAATTCAATATTATTTACAGGTTATTCATAACTGTGAAGACTGCAATGTTCCTACAGAAGTGGTATTCAGTTTAGTGAAAACTCGAACATTTATATTTATAAGATATTTAAATGAAGAAATAAAAACAAAAAATTAAAATTAAGAACAAAAAAAAATGGAAAAAATTGGATAAGTGTACAAACAATAATTTTATACTACCATCAATTAAACAAATTATACAAATACCAGCACAAGCAGCTCCACATGGACACAGATTAAAAGATCAAAATGCAAATTTGCAAAAAAAAATTGAAAAAAAAAAGAAATTATTAATCAAAATGAAAAAAAAAATTGTTACTTTCAAAATCAACACAAATTTTCCCATATTAATATTATACATTTATACTGTAGATTAATATTGTTACTTATGTAGCAATATTTTAAAATAATTATTGCAATGTTTATCTTTCTTGTTGGATTATTAGGAAATTGAACATTTGATAAGCAAATCTGGCTTTTGATCATAGACCTTATACTTATAGACGGAACATGTAGTAGTTACTCATGTTGACGATATACTGCGTCCCACGAAGCACCGAAGCACATCGCACATGCGCACTAGCGACGCACGATAAAAATCCATATCAATATATTGTACAAATATTGTACGATTGTTGTTATCATTCCACCTGTTGACTGTTGTTTTATTTTTTGAATTTTTTGTCGTTTGATTTTTATATTTTAAAAAACGACGATTAAGAAATATTTTCGAGTCTTTTATTACATTCATTTTTCTGGTAATCAAGCAACATGGGTCGAAAATGTATTGTTTGCAAAATACCAGAAATTGTTAATTCTGGTGTTTCATTTCACTCGTGAGTTGATATTTTAGAACTATTATTATGTCATTTAACCAACAATATGCCAAAAATTGTCTTTTTAGATTTCCTAAAGAACAAGGCCTTAAACAGTTATGGATGAATGAATGTCAAATTAAATTGTGCCTTCCTTCATATAGAGTTTGTTCCAACCATTTTTCACCCCAACATATCTTAACAAATGGCTTGTTGAAGAAAAATGCAGTACCTAGTGTTAGATTATCAGCTTTTGCTGCAACTAGGTACCTATGTATTTAATATTCTATAATATAAAATTATTATTGTTTTGTGTAAATAGCTATGTGTAAATATTTAGGAGCTAATTTAAGTACGAGTGAATCTAGGTTTTTTTTTGAACATCCAGTTTCTAAAGAACCAGTTTTTATTTTTTATGATGCATGTCACATGATAAAATTAATAAGAAATACTTTTGGGGATAAAAAATTACTATACAATGATAAAAACGAGGAAATTAATTGGGACTATATTAAAAAATTATATGATAAAGAAAATAATGAAGGCTTAAAACTTGCAACTAAATTATCAAGAAGGCATATTTTCTATTTTAACGAGAAAATGAATGTTAAACTTGCAGCCCAAGTTATGAGTAATAGTGTTTCAAATGCACTAAAATGTTGTGATCATTTAGGATATAGCAGTTTTAAAGGGAGTCAAGGTACTGCTGAATTCTGTGGTTTAGTAAATAATGCGTTTGATATTATGAATTGTCGCACAAAATTTTCTAAGAACCCATATAATTTGTGTTTGGACATCAACACAATTAATAAATATAGAGAATTTACAGAAATATTTGAAAAATATATTTTTAATTTAAAGTTCCAAAATGGTCAAAGAATAATCGACTCTAATCGAAAAACTGGGTTCATTGGTTTAGTTTATGGTCTAAAAAATTTGTTAAATTTATATGAGTATCTAAATTCAAAATATGGCTTAAATTATTTACTGTCTTATAAACTTTCACAAGACCATATTGAAACTTTTTTTAGTGCTGTTAGAATGAGAGGGGGTCATAACAATAACCCAACTTGCAAACAGTTTTTTACAGCTTATAAAAAACTTCTTGTACACAATCAAGCAACAGGATCACAGTACGGAAATTGCCTAGCAATGTTAGATCCCACTGAACTATCTGTAGTTAATGTGGGACCCGATTCTATTACAAGCCAAATTAATGAGACAGATGAAGCTATAGTGGTAGAGCATGACCACTCATATTTTCAATCATTAAAACGTTTATCCCCTTTGGTTGAAAACATTAGTGAGTATATAGGAGGATTTGTTGTAAAAAAAACTTTGAAAAAAATTAACTGTGCTATTTGTCAACAGTCTTTGTATAAAACGTTTACTAATAATATATTAATTAATTTGAAAGACAGGAATGATGCATTAATAAAACCATCTAGAGATGTAGTAGACATTTGTTTAATAGCTGAAAGGGTTTTTAGAAGTTGTGACAATATTTTCAAAAATAATATTAAAAATAGTTTATTCACTAAAATAAAAAGACATATATACAGCAGTACCAAAAAAATTTTTCAGGAATTAGATGATCATTGTTTAAGTCAAAATCTATTTAATAACCATAGAGACCAATTAATAGCACTTATTATTTATATATATTTGGATGTCAGATTACACCATGCAGCTAAAGAATCTAATCATAACAAAATTAAATTGAGGCAAAAATTAACAAAATTAATTCTTTTTCGCAATGAATAATAGTCATCAACTACTTATTTATTTATTTGTAATACCTATATACCTAATGGACACACCAATACTTTTTTTTATTGAATTATTTAAGACTATTATTATTATCATTATTATGAATTTACTGAATTACCTATTGAGAAACAGTTTTATAAACATTTAAAATTTAATTATACTATAGTACTATACAATATTATTTTTTATTTTTATTTTACAAACAAGGCCTCGACTACAAAAGTCATTGGTCGCACAATATAATTATTTTATTAACTTTTTAATGTACAAACATAATATAATATATCCTAGGCCCACAATGATATTTAATTACCTTTTTGTGTTTAAGTCTTGATTACATGAATAAATTTTTAACTTTTTAGTACAACATTTCGTTTCTTCATTTCTATACCATTCCAGTGTTCGATACTCAGTAGGCACTAGCCTGAGTTGTAGGCAGTTCATAGAATAATACTATAATAGTATAATACTATAATAGTATATAGGTAGTGGAGTTTTAATTTTAAGGCAGTCACAGTCCGCAGTAGTTGTTTTTCGAGCGCCAATATTATAACAATAGTTATTGTTTGGACATTTAAAAAAATAATTTTGTTTCGAAGAATGGGCAACACTGCATCTCAACTTCTCATGACCGTACCAGTACATTGGGTAGGATAAGGATGTTCCGTCTATAAGTATAAGGTCTATGCTTTTGATATAATAAACCAATCTGATTGGTTCCACTCTTGGCCACCATTTTATTTCGATAGTTAAACAATCGTGATTTCAATAGTGAAGTGGTTCTACCATGTATTATAATACGAGCGGATCAAAACCACCCTGATCCATGCACATTATTATCAATTCTCCATTATCTCTATAACAAAACATTTTTCGATTAATGCTCTTATCATTTCCTCTGATCATTTTACTATATTTTCTGGATAACGTACAAAAAATAATTACTATTGTTGAGTTACCGTTGAGTACTGTTTTATATAATTATTAACTTTTTTTGGGCAATATGGATAAAAAAACAAAACAAAAGGGTGAAAACTGTTGCCATATATGTGACAACAATTTTCCTAAACCACAATACTACGAAGACATATCGACGATATACATAAAACACTTGGAACTTGTTCAGAGTAAGTTATTTACAAAAAAACTAGGGAACCATCTCGAACATTAAGTAGAATGCCTACTGGTGGGGGTATTTCGTAAATATGAATTCAAGTACAATTAACTAAAAATTTGTTTCTTTTAGTGATGAACAAGTTCCTTGTTTAGTTGTAAGTGGATACAAGTTACCTAACATTTTGTATCTAATTAATTCTAATGACAAAAGGTGGCACTAGTGATGATCAAGTACCTTGTTTAGTTGTAGGTGGATACAAGTTACATTAACATTTTGTATCTAATTAATTCTAATGACAAAAAATACAAGATTTAGATAGGAACTTTGAAATTTACGTATTTACTTGTTTCCTATGTTTTTTTCTTCAAGAAAATACTGATATCTACTGCTAAATATTTGTTTATATGAGGGGTTCACGAAAAAAGTGTACAATGTAAATACACATTTAAACTACTACTTGGGCTTGAAAGTCAATGTCAAGAAAAATATGTATTAATTATTCAAATGCCTCGATAAATAATACTTTTTCTAATTAATTTTAATGCATTTACCTAAGTTTTTATTTTATAAGTAAATCAAATTTCGATATTAAATAATAAATCAAATGATCAAATTAATAGTATAATTCTCTTTTTATGAAAAATAATATTATATTTTAGATATTAAATGTTATCTGTTAGTTATAGTGATAACGGAGAATTGATAATAATGTGCATGGATCAGGGTGGTTTTGATCCGCTCGTATTATAATTACCTTGGTTAAAAGCACGATTAAAGATATACAGGTTGCACATCGCCCTATAGTAAACCGCTTCCAGACTGATTTACAAAGTGACTATAAAAATCAGCTGTTAATAATTAACCAGTGGCGCCCATGTGACGAAATTTAGAACTAATTTTAAACTATATTACATATTATTATGATACGAAGGTAATATAGATATAATATATTTAAAAATTTACCGCCTTTTTATGTATTTTAATTTTGATTTTATGATATAGTATAAATAAGATTTAGTATTAATATATATCTTTAACCATATGTTTATGAGTATTTCGGTATTCGTAATATTTGTTATTAATCGTGAATCGGTATTCTAGTAGCTTGTACTAGTGTCAAGTGTTAAACTTGTTATATTATTGTTTAAAATGACTTGCTGTGTTCCTTCATGTAAAACAAAAAATAAAAGTACCTTCTCAGTTCCTAAAGATAAAACTTTGTTGTATCTGTGGGAACAATCGATTGGCTTTCAATTAAAGCCAATTTCAAGAATTTGCGAATTACATTTTGAGACGGATGATATTATAAAAACATGGGAATCTGGTCAAGGTATAAGTAAATATATTGTAAGTATTAAATATCAATTTTATTTTATTAATAAATCCTCAATATTATAATTATTAACAGTCTTTCTTTCTCGACAGATATGTCGAAAAAGATCAAAACTTCGTCCAGGAGCAATTCCAAAAAATTTTAATTTCACTGAAAGTGTCGATAGTACAAGTTTGGACTTACAAAATTGTAACATCGATGAACTAAGTGGTCCATCACCAAAAAAAATGAAGGTATTACTATTTTCATTTACACTCATTGACTATTATTTTTTTTATAATTGATAAATACTTTTTTTAGATTTCTGAAGATGCTTATAGTGTAGCACAAGATCATTGCTATACTGCAAAATCTCCAACTAATACGGCCCCAACAGAAATTAATAAGGTTAAATTCTAAAATACTTCACATACATTTAGTATTCTGCTCAATTAATATAACTTATTATGTACTTGCTTTTGGGTTTAGATATCTTCAAAAAGTTCAAACAATTTAGAATTTTTTAATTTATTAATTTGATCAACATTCCATACAAATGGTTCTTCAATAACAGTCATAAACCGGGAATTGGTGAAATAATTGGATTTTGTAAGCTTGGTGAATTTAAAGAAGATTTATTTAGATCATTGGAGAAACAACTGGTGCTAACTGAAGGTAAATTTGTGGACTTACAATTTTTAAACTAATACTCATTATTTTGAAACTGGTAATTATAGATTTAAATATATTTATACAAGTAAATGGTAAAGAAGTTGCAAAAACTAAATTAGGGCTTTCACAAAATTATATACCTGAATGTATGGATGATATAGAAAATGTATTGAAATTATTAGACAGTGCTATACTATGTCAGGGTGTGGAATCAATAAAAACATATGATGACATACAATCAACATTGGGTCCTAAATGTGAGAAATTGTTTGATCAGTGGCACCACTCAAGCTGTACACAAATACTAACTAATGGACAATTCTCTAGATCTAGGTAACTATTTTAATCTTATATTAATTCCAAATTTAATTTATGCTTAAACTATATTTAATATAAATTTATAAATTTTATAATTTTAATGTTTCAGTAATATATGTTTGTGGTGCAGACGTTTGTTGTATATTATTAAGAACAAAGAATCTCGAAAGTCTAAAAGACCATATTTTTCTCCAAATAAAAAGAAAACAATCAAGCAGCTAAAAAAAGTTAAATATGTAATTAAACAGAAATATTCAAGAGCGTCTTTAAAAATTGCTCGTTTACAACGAGATTTGATTGAAATTCAAAACAAGATGAAAGACATTTCAGATTCCAGTCTTAATAATATGCTAAATGCTTCTAATATACCTGAGTGCCAGACAAAACTAGTCCAAGAAATATTTAATGCTGCAAAAATGAAAAATCCTAAGAATCGGAAATACAGTGAAAACTGGATGTTACTATGTCTGTTATTTCAAATTAGGTAAGATTATACTTTTAATCCTATTTTGCAAAAACTATATTTTTTAATTTCATAATATGAATTATTGATATTATAAAATATTAATTATAGATCACCTAGTGGTTATAAATTCTTAAGAGAACAGAATATATTACGCTTGCCATGTGTCAACTCAATAAGGAAACATTTACTAGCTGTGAAAATAGGATGTGGTTTTGATCCAAATTTGTTCAAATTATTACAAAAAAAATTTTCAGCTAAAACTGAGAATCAAAAAATAGGAATTCTGCTGTTGGATGAAATGTTTTTAAGGGAAAGTCTTGGCGTTAATAGTCGAACCCTTACCTATTCTGGACTTGAGGATTACGGAGATGAAATAAAATCAAACAAAAATTCAAATCTAAAAGCCAATCACGGATTGGTTTTTATGTGGCAGAGCTTAGCCGATAATGTAGTACAACCAATAGCAGTTTTTGCATCTCATGGGCCTGTAAAAGGTATTTATTTTCAATACATTTTGAATACAATATTATAAAAATTAATACACAAAATATACAAAACTGTTTATTTACTCCTTACTGAGAAAGTTAAGTGTTGTTTTGTTTTTGTGTTGGATGATGGATCTAAAAAATTTTAACAATTTAATTATGATTTAACAAAAATATTACCATGTGTATTATATTTTATTCATAATTAACATGCTTAACTTTTATAAATGTATTATGATGTATTCTAGGTATTAAATCAAGCAATAATATGGTTAAATAATTGGGAAAATAATTTAGAAAATAAATTGATTGACGCAAAAGATTTTTTGACACAGGCAACATGTGATGGTTTAAAGATAACGTTAAAGTCCACTTTAGATTTAGTCAACTATCTTTTAGATGAATGTAATTTTGCTTATGTCTTAACGGCTAAACTAAATCAAGACAGTTTGGAGGTAAATAATAATATAAGATATATTTAATATTAAACTAACTATAAACTAATTATATATATAAATTGCTATTGATATTTTCTAAAAATGAATTGTTTATTTTTGATAGAAGTTTTTTGGAATTCTCAGACAAGTATCGGGACCTAATGACCACCCTACTGCCCCTACTTTTCTACAGCTGTACCGTATGCTCTCTGTATACTCAGCAATCAAACCTCCAAAGTCTGGAAATTGCAGTATACTTGAAGGTTTCAAACATTTATTTTATTTTTATATAAATATGAAATATTTTAAGATTATTATGATGTTTTCTATCTTTCAGATACGTCACCAATAATATCAATGCAAGATTTAAAAGATATTATTAGTGATCCAGAAAATATTTCTCAGAGAGAACTAAAAGTTGAAGAATTAAAAAAAAAAATTGATGTAATTATTGAAGATGGATGTTGGGACTGGGACGATGTTTTGTTAGATCATGATTATGCAGATGCAACAGTATTTGATTGTGTAGTCTATTTTTTGGCAGGGTAATAACTTAAAAACCTCTAAACATCTTTTATAAAATAGTATATATTAATATTTATATAAATATATTTAATAGATACATAACAAAGCGTTTAGTTAACAAAACTAAATGCTTAATTTGCATTGAAGGCTTAAAGAACTTAAATACGTCATCAGTAGGTCAAGAGGCTGCTTTAGTTCAAGCAAAAAGTAAAGGATACCTTACACATCCAGATCACAATTTGTTTATAATTTTAAGATATCTGGAAACTTGTTTTGAAAAACATGCTAACTCAAATGATGTGTTTAAACTTACTTATAATGAGTTCTTTAATAATAAGTTTGAGCTTAAATTTTCTTGTTCAATGCATAAAGTTGAGATGTTAACTAACATTTTTTCTTATTATATTACAATGAGAATGAGACAGTACACTTATCTAGAAAATCAAAAAAACCTAAAAAAAAATAAAACTAAAAAAAAGTTGTCTAAATTAGTTAAATGTTAAAATTCTTGTTTATACCTATTTTTTTTTTTTTTGATAGTATTTATGTTTATACAGTTAATCATTCTTATTCTTTATATTACTTAATACTAATGTTTTGAATCCAATATTATTATGTACTTTTCACATATTGTTTGTTAATTGGCATATAAATATATAATGAATACTTATCTTATAAGCGTTAAAATATGTTTTACATTTATTAGAAAGGGCATACTATACTATTTACTGTTTATTTTTATTAATAATATGAATTATGAAATATGAATTTAATATTTATGAATTTATTATCGTCATTCGTCAATCGTCATTGATAAAATTATTAAAATTGCTTAGATAAAACATTAATTATATGGAATATTTCCGCTTGGAGCGCCACACATTAATTATTGCAATAGTCATTTCGTATTTCACCTTATCAGTAGTCGATGTGCAACCTGTATATCTTTAATCGTGGTTGAAAGTGACTTATTAGTTATTGCAAATTGATAATCAGCTAAGTGATAACAAGATTTGATAAGAATTTGGTATCGGAAATTATCTTGTCGCGAGACGCCTGTCGTAGAAACGGTCGGTACAACTTACGGGCAGAGACAGAGGTTTACGGCGGCCGTGTTAAGTAAATATTCGCGTAGACGGAGCGGCGGCACGATATCATTTAATCTACATATTATATAACTCACAAGAGTACAAGACATTTAAATAGGTACATAAATATTATGATAACAGGTGATAGTGTGTGTGTGTGTGTGTGTGTGACCGGCTATCCTCGCTGCCCGACAATGATAAATTTATATGATGCGTATATAATATTATTTAATCATGTTGCGGCGGCAACAGTATTTATAGACAATACCTTCTATGTATAGTGTACACAATACAAACTGATCATAAAAAAATAAAATAAATATATTTATTATTTAAATGTATGATATAGGTCCTACACTATACTTAGGTGGGTAATAATAACCTAATAATAACAAAATAATCACATAAATAGGTAGGTATAACATTAATATAATATTACTATTATAAGTTATAATATACCTCCTGCTTGGGTAAAATAGTTAATGAGACTATGATGATATTAATGAGACTAATGATTCTGTTAGTGGGCAGTTATGTAGTTATGACAATTTTTCTTTGATACTATGGTATTTAAGAAAATTATATAAAATATATTATTATGATGAGCGTAGTAATGAGATAGCTATATTTTGTAATTACCTATTGGTGTTACAAAGCATTTATGTTTTAAAGTGTTTAAATTGATTAAAATTGGTTGAACTTTTGGAATAATTTCTTTGATATAAAATATTTTTGTAGTATCTGATGTAAATGGATAATCATACATGGGTGAATAATTAAATTTAGTTGCTTCAATTTTAATCTGACCATTAAAATATTTTATTATTTTGGTTACTTCAACTATATCATTGTTTTGCAACATAAAATATTTATCTTTAACATTTTTTGAACTCACCACAAATTTTTCTAACGCAACTTCTTCATACATAGTTTCAGTTAATGAATTATTTAAATTAGTATTACATTTTGACTCTCGTTTCAATATTGGATATATAATTGGAGATATAGTTTTATTAATTTTAACGTCAACTTTTTCCATGTGCATCTTGGAGAGAAAATCTATAATTTTTACAACTTTTTTTTAAAAACTGTAAATAGTTTTCATACTTGAATGCACTAAATAAATCTAAATCACCATGTATTAAAAAAAAAAAAATCAGCTAGATGTATCAGACCATAAACATTATATCCAACATATCCTTCACTATAATAAGAACCATATTCATGTACAAATCTTTTTAACATGTCTTTAGCCAAATTATTCTGAGTACAACAATTTTCTGAAGAAATAAGAAGTTTTATAGCATAGTTTAAAAGCATAAAATGTTTAAAGGACCATCCAACTCAAAAAATTGTCTTAAGTTTAAATTATAGTACATACTATCATAGGCGCCAGGTTTTAAAAATATCATGGGGGGCTCACTATTTTATGAACACTTTTACTGAAGTTTTACATAAATATTTTCGTTTTATTTAAATTGTTCGTTAAACAATTAACTATTAAATTTTAGTTATTTGTTGTTTTGTATGTTATAAAATTATAATAGTATTATCATAAAAAATCGTAAGACAAAAATTAAAAATGCCAATTTATTTTGAAAGTTACATATTATTTTATAAAGAAAATGTATTTTTCCGCATTTTGGAAATGTTGATGAATTGGTTTGCGACAGTTTCTACATTTATTTCTTCATCACGGTGAACATGAAGAATGGAAATACCATTCAACCGTGTTTGACTCATTGTACTCCTGATGTATGTCTTAAGTCTGCGAAGGGCAGAAAATGATCTTTCTGAAGTACATGATGACACTGGTATAAATAACATTATGCATAATATTTTGTTTAACTCTGGTAACATTTGACGAAGTGCATCATCGTTTTTCATTAGCTTCAAGACATCATCAACATTTTTAATTGGCACCTTTCTCGATTTTGTTACATATAAAAACATGGTTCCATATCAAAATATCTCCGCAAAAATATCTCCAACAAAATATCTCTAGTCAAAAATATCTCCATTTCAAAATATCTTCGATTTAAAATATCTCCAATACAAAATAAATCTCCTGTTAAAAATATCTTTAATGGAAACATCTCCCATGAAAATATTTTATATTAATATTGATTTTTTTATAACTAGAATTATTAAAAGTACATAAAAAACTGATGTCTAAAGTGATTACCGAAGTAAGTACATTTTCTAGTAAAAATGTTTAGAAAATAATCCGAAAGGCAAAAATAACTAATCACAATATTACACTGTCACACTGACCAATTTGTATTATCTGATATATTTTTCACGATTACGAGTGCGATTACAAACGATGGTAAACGATTTTATCGAGGTAACAACTGTATCGATACGACAGTGTGTGTTGTATCGATTAACCTAGGTCCAGTTTCACTATTTAAATTTAAAAATGCCTCTATAATTTATTATAAGTCAAAAAGGCAACAAATTATTATTGCATAATGGATATCTTCATACGTTCTATAAAGAAGGTGTGAAAAAATTCATTTGGCGTTGTTCTGAGTAAAAAACATACAAGTGTACTTCATGCTATACAACCACTCGAGAAGAAATAGGTAATTATTATATTATTAATTATTAAGGCCTGGATTTAGTTGTATCATTTACTAAAAATTAACCATAGAATCTACACATTACAAAACGTTGACATTTATAATAAATTTAAATTTTATAACGTCTAAACATAATATACATAAAACAAATTAATACAACTTAACTAAATTAGCTCTTTTTTAATTTTTAATTTAATTTTAGGGGATATAATAAAAGTATCTGTTCATTACTCACACCAGATATTGCTAAAGTAAAAATTAAAAAAATAAATATTACAAATATAAAAGAAGAAGAAAAAATGTCTGTATTAACTCCCAGAAATTTAGTAAAAGACTGTTTAAAATCGTAAGTCAATACAACGAAATTACACTAATGAATTATTTGAGGGAAATTTCCCACAATCTTAAATTTTAACTTATATCTTGATCGGATTTTATATTATAAATACAGTGAACTATATTACAATAAAACATTTATTTTGTACTTGTAATAAATAATAATAATTACATATTATTTTAAAAATTACATATTATGATTACAATAAAATATTTTTAAATACTAATGTACTTACTGCGGTAATCACTTTAGACATCAGTTTTTCATCTGCTTTTAATAATTGTAGTTATAAAAAAATTAATATTAATATAAAATATTATAAATATTAAAATATTTTCATGGGAGATATTTCCATTA
Organism: Macrosiphum euphorbiae; assembly: GCA_949089665.1. Taxonomy (NCBI): domain Eukaryota; kingdom Metazoa; phylum Arthropoda; class Insecta; order Hemiptera; family Aphididae; genus Macrosiphum; species Macrosiphum euphorbiae. Next base: position 53,271,151 of record CARXXK010000002.1, read on the forward strand.
AAGATATTTTTAACAGGAGATATTTTGTACTGGAGATCTTTTGAACTGGAGATATTTTAAATCGGAGATATTTTTGACTAAAGATATTTTGTCGGAGATATTTTGACCGGTCACCGCTCACATATCCCTGTGTAATTGCAATTTATCACCATCAAAGTCAGATCCATAAAATTTAATTATATGTTTATGTGAAGTTTCTTTCCCAATGATGAATCTTTCAACTAACGATAAATGTTCAATAACATTTTGTTGATTCCGCCTATCTAATGAAGCTAATATTACATCAATAATCTCATAGAATGAAGCTTTATATTCTTCTCGAAAGTCAGAAAATATATGTGGTTCGCTCCCTTCAGTAAATCGTTTTGGTAGTTTTCGGATTCTAGTTTTATCTTTTTCTTCCAAACACAATTCATTTGACTTTAATTTTGAGTCATTCCATAAAATATCAAAACCAGAATTCCTTTGTTCCTGAATTGATGCTCTTACATTTTTAATTTTATTTTGTGCTTCTTGGAAGCTTAATGTTACTCTTTGCAACTCTGCATTTAAAAGTTCTACACGATCAAAAATAGAAATCATAATATTTGTAAGAAATAAAAACTCAAATTTAGTTATCTGATTAAGAAATCCCTTTGTTGTCGCTCCAACTTCACTATTCTCATTCGAAAGAGTTTTTAAAAATTCAATCAATATTGCATAATTTAAATATACAGTTTTTAAAGAAACTATTCTCATACACCATCTTGTTGGGCAAAATGGTCTAAGAAATTTTGATGGTAAATTGTTTTCAATCTGGAGAACATTAAAAATTGATTGTCTTTTTGGTGAATTTCTGACAAATATTATCATAGACTTCATTAAAACCAAAAATCACGAGATTTTTCTACTGTCATCATGGCATCTTGCACAACTAAGTTCAATGTGTGTGCTGAACAATGATCATACAATGCCCGTGGCTCTATGTCATTTATTCTTTTTTAAAGCACAGTAATATGTCCACTTACTTTAGCAGCACCATCGTAACATTGTCCTCGACAATCCGACAAATCCAATTCAAATTGAGATAAAACATTAGTTAATAATGAATACAACGTTGCAGCATCAGTTAATTTGGATTCAAAAAATCCCAGAAATAATTCAAAAACATTGAATTTTTTATCAACTATTCTGAAACATATTGATACCTGTTTTTTACAAGATCTATCAGAAGTTTCATCAAGTATTATGGAAAAGTATTTACAATTTTTAATTTGCTCAATTAAGTTTTTTTGCACATACTTTGATAATAATGATATAATTTCGTTTTGTATGTCATGTAAGATCCATTTATACTTTGTACGATATAACCAATTTTTTAATTCCGAACAATCTTCAGATCTAAGAATAAGAAGTTGTTGTAAATTTGAGTTTTCATCATTATGACCTCTTAATGCTTATCCTTGTCTTGTTAGGTGAAGTATACAACTAAATATCTTCAAAAGAGCTAACTTGGACTGTTTCATTTCCTTGAGTTTGACTGTATGCAAGGAGTTATACAGTGTGTAACAGAAAGAACTGACCAAAAAAAAAAAAATTGATGCTACTTAAATGTATGACAAAAATTGTTGAAATTATATGATTAGTAAATAGTTTTAAGAATATACCCATGTTATAAAATTTTCAAAAATAATATTTTTAAAAAAGCTATTGCGTTCCAAATTTATTTTATCAAAAAAATATTGATATTTAAAAAAATTCTAAAAAATAAACTACTAGACTTAGATAAATGTTTTTACCATCCAAATCGTTCTTAAAATCAGATTCACAAGTTTGCTATTTTGAATTTATTCAAAAAAATTTAAGTCAAATTTAAAATTTTTTATTTTTAGTATAAAAAAATAAAAAAAATTTTTTTCCTCTTACACGTGTAGAACAAGTGGCTATAAATTATATATAAAAAAAAAAAATTAAAAATAATGATCATAACAAAGGTTATTCCAAAAGTCAGTTCTATCTGTTACACCCTGTATATACTAGTACCATTTTTATGAATTAAGTTTGATGAAACAGCCGCTTTATGAAATGATCCACCTGTAATTTTAATTATTTTATTTAGTTATTATGAATTTTTATTTAGTTATTTAGAAATTAACTATTGATTTAAAATTGTTAACATTTTATCGTTAACACAAATCATCACAAAAGGTGGGTAAGTGGATGTCGCTCTGCTGTAGTGTAGGTTACAAGTGGGTCACTGTATAATGGATGGTATTAAATTTGAATTCAATGATACAATATCATTGTATAAGAAAAACGATTCTGAGCGAAGACGGTATGTCAGTCTAGGTTTAAGACAAATTATATACATATCTATGGTATTAAAAAAAAATTGACCTATAATAAATTCCAAATTAATCATATCACATTATCACAATATCCATTAGGTACTTATAACACGTTATACATCAACATCAATAACAAATCCTGATACTATCATTGATATATAATAGTAAACTTTAGAAGTTTCAAGTAGGTACCCATGAATAATATTATATAATCACAACAAAATAACTAGGTTTTTTAATGTGTAATTTCGTCCAAATTTGAACATAAAATGACTATAAAAATAAACTGTGATTGTATATTTTTTAGATTTTTTGGTAAAAGAATTAACTAATTACGTGGAAACTTGTTTTAAACTTTCAATCCTTAGCTATAAAAACTGATTATTTTATAATTTATTAATTACGATGATTAATAATTTTCGAGATTTTGAAAAATTCTGTTAAAATTCGATGTTTAAATGCTTATAAAAAAAAACTGTGCCTATGTATTTTTAATATTTTTCAACTGATATTGTAACAATATATCAGGAGCCTTGTATTACATTTTTACACTTTTTGGCCCAATAGATAAAACTTTATTGATATTCATAGAAAAAAAAACTAAAAAAATTTAAAAATGAAAATATCCGTAAACAGCTCAAAAAGAGTCAAAATATTTTCAAAATTGTATGGTGTATAGGAAATGCTTATACAAACATTCAGTGAAATTTTCATGTATCTATAGTTATTCGTTTATGAATAACAATAAAATAAGGAAATCGCTACATGAGAAATCGAGTGAACATCCAATGTTGTAAAAATTTGAATTTCAAACGCTCATAAAAATTTAATTTGACTGTCCGGTAGAGATTTTTTTATTGATAAAGGTAGACAAACTTATGAGTAATCTTGTATTACATTTTCAAATCTTAGATTTAAAAAGAAAAATTTTTACGAATACTTAACTCAAAATAATTTGCTAATTTTAGTGATTTGTCAATTTTTGAACTTTAAATGCTTATAAAAAAAAACTGTGACTAACGATTTTTAATATTTTTCATCTGCCTTTGAAACAATACAGTAGGAACCTTGTATTAAATTTTCAAGTATTTCTACTCAACAAACAAAGTTTTATTGATATTTTTAGAAAAAAAACTAAAAAAAAATGGAAAATGAAAATGTCCCTAAACAGTTCATAATAAATCAAAATATTTTGAAAATGTTATCGTGTATAGAAAAGGCAAATATAAACAACCAGTCAAAATTTCATGTTCCTGCAGTCATTTGTTTTAAAGTTACACCAAAAACCAAATTCGATTTTGTCAAAAACCTATTTTGCGTAAAAATTCCCGTTTTTCCTTCATTTTTATGTTGTTTTTCCCGGCGCTTGTGAAAACTATTGGGAATTTTAAATTTTGACCTCCCCAATGCACCAACGATAATCACTCTCCAATCGAACAAGATACTGAAGTCGAAAATCGAAGCATTATTTCGACTACTTATCGTGTACACAGACACAAAAAAAAAAAACACACATCATTGTAAAATCAATAGGTACATTCATCGTTTCACTCAGAATCTAAAATACTTCAATAAGCCGATGTTAGTCACATTTTATTTAATAAAAATAAACAAAAAAAAACATAAAAAAAAAAAAAATAATATACAAATTAAATAAAAATTAATAATTATAATATATCAACATACTTTCTCTTTACTTGAAATTTGATTAATTGATGATAAATTATGTAAATCTTTGTAAAGCCTTTTCCCAATTTGAAAACCCATTAACTGTAAAAACATCTTTAAAACTCTAGTCAACCAGTCATAATATTATTAATTTATTTTAAATATTTTATAGGTATTTGGTCAACTACCGTAAGACCGGGTGAATAGAAACTGAGGGGTGAATAGAAACACTTTTTGGTAATAACTTTTAATAATTGGTATCTTGAAATAATTTTTATTTATGTGGATTTTTCTTCCATTAAATAATTGGTAATGTCGTTAACAACGGTACACAGTATTTACTTTTACCTCCAAACCAAAATTATTATCTTTAAAATATTTATTTTGATAAGAAGTATTGAGGACATAACAATAAATAATTATATTTAAATATCAAAATCCTAGTTTTAAATTTTGTAACCGAAAATATTTTTCAAAGTTGAACTTAACATGGAGTTATCTGGTTCTTGATCAGAAAAGTGCTAAATTTCAAAACTTAAATATATAATTATTTTTTTTTTCATGATTAAACAGTTTATTTTTAAACATATTTTTACAAAGATTTCTTTGATTACATATGAAGATTATAGTTTGTTATAAAAATAACAGATGGGTAAGCATGGAAAAATAAAATTGTGTTTTGGAAATATTATGTTCTTTTATTTTTTTATTTTTATATAAGTTTCATAATAACACCTTATTTAGAGCATAAACATTTAAAAAAACAAATAAAATATATATTAGGTACCTTCCTAAAAGTTAAGAATAAATAATAATATCCCAAATATTCATCTTGAATAGGCAAATCTTAGTGAATCTTTACTGGAACAAAACAAAAGATTTATCTAATTAAAACCAATTTATTCTAGTACTATTAATTTGAATAATTATTGAAGTCTACATTTTGTTTAAAATTATAATGATTTTTATAATCACTAATCGTTCAACTTAATAAATAAGGAATAATATCTTTTCATTCCTGAAAAACACATTTTTGTTATTAACATCATAATAAAATAATATTAAAGTATTTATATTAGGTACTTACCTAAAAGTTAATAATAAATAATAATATTCAGTATTATTAACCAAACATTCATCTTAAAAAGACAGATAATCTTTGTATTACATATTATAGTATACATGATTGGTATTTCATCATTCCTGAAACATAAAAATTATATTTATTTAAAAAGGGTGTACAAAATAATGAATATAATACATTTTAGTATATTATTGTTACCTTTTATTAGTGTATGTTGCTTATAGTTCATCATCTGAAGTTAAACGGTCCTCTACAGTTGTATCCACTTCTTCAAGTCCCTGATAAAAGTATAGATATTCTTGTGGAACATATTTTGCTGCTAGACTGTGTACGTCAATTAATTTGGCAGGTTTTATTTTAATTTTTGAGTGATGGAGCTGTTGAAGATTCTCAAATGACAATGTGCCTATCATCTTATTTTCGTCCATAACAAAATGTTCTTTTCCATTTGAATTAGCAATAACTTTACAAAATAGTCCTTCTTTTGAATATTTAAGTGTACGATATGCCATTATTGTAAATTTTTGTTTATTAGTACTAATTAAATATTTTTTAAAAAATGGTTTAAGATATTCAGAAAAGTTGTAAATAATGTTTTGTGTTACATTAATAACATTGAATTTTGAAGGACAAACTTGTTTTACCATTTCTTGATATTGGTTTGGCAGAAATACTTTTTCAATTTTTCTTCTTCTATGCTCTATTTGACCAAAACAGCGGTCGCATGGTAAAAAACTGTGTCCTGGTTCAGGGAATCTTTGAACAACAGTTTCTAAACCAAACATATTTTTTTGAATAATAGAATAAATATATTGAATGATGGCGTTGTTTTTATTTTGAGAGCTACAATTGTCAGAAAATAGGTACACAGTTTTCACTCCTTGCTGTAATATATTTTGAAAGTAATAATGAAGAAAGCTTATAACTTCATTCTATCCTTTTTTGGCCAACAATTCATCATACATAAAAAAATGTGAATGACGAGTTTCTCCTGAGTAAATACAAAAATTAAAACACCATAATTGTCTTTTGTAAAACACATCCCCACAAGGTATGTGGGGAAGTGGCATATTTTGCTCAAAGTCAAAAGACAAAACATCAATATTTGGGTCAGTTCTAGCTCTAGTTGATAATTCTTTTAAATCCGTGTAAAATAACTGTGCTCTAGTTAAATGTATGTCTTTTTCAGTTTCAAGATTTGATTTGATTTGATTTGAACATATTTTTCACCTTCTATTAAATTTTGCAATTTGTCACAGGTCTGGCAGGTATCAGACCTTGGAGAGCCAAAAGATAAGTTGAAATTAGTGTTAAAGTGGGGGCTGAAAAAAATCATACTTCACTACTGGTTTTACTTGTTCCCCATTTCTAAATGTTTGACAAAATTCTGGTTCATATTTTTGTATGTACATATTGTACATTTTACTAATATTTAATTCTGGAGATAAATATTTTCTTTCATTAATGTCTTGTCTACTGTAATGAGAACTGCGTTTGGGAAAACTTTGAATGTGGGTGTTAATTTGAAATAATATTAAATCTGAAACTCGATTTGGGCGAACAGTATGTTTACCACCCTTATCCCTAGGACTGGGATTGTTTTGTTTTAAATTATTACATATTCTGTCAATGACCGATTTACCTAAGCCAAATAAAGAGCAAAATGCTTTTTTACAAACAATATGTTCTTTATCACCAACACGTACTTTATAATAGCTAGAAAATGATCTTTTAGTACAATTTTCATTTTCAGATCTATGTCTTACAATACTTTTAATACCAATTAAGCCTCCCAAGAATATGTCTTGCTTTTCTTTATCTCCAATTTCATTAAAAGTATTAATGAGAGTAGTTTTCTCTTCATCTGAAAATTTGTCAAAACATATCCATTTGCACATACAGCCAGGTCCAGTTTGTCTCTTTTTTATTGGTTTTTGCCTTAAACTAACACATGCAATACCCTTTGCTCGTTCAGCTTTTGCAATTTTTCTTACCCACAATGATGTATTTACTTTTCTCCTTTTTCCTCGGATGCCTGAAGTTGGTTCTTCAGTATCTGAATTATTGACTACAACAACATCATTTTCTGGTTCTTGAGTACATATTTCGGACTCTGAATCACTTTCTAATAACTGTATACCGTCAAGAGAATTGTCACTATTATTTTGGTTAGGAATAAAATCAGGATCTATAAAATCATCGTCAAAATCAGAAAATGATTCATTTAATGCTAACTCAATGTCATTTTCTTCCATAATTGCGGAGTTAAAATGTTCGCGTAGGTATAACACAATAAAAATACTATAACATGTCTAACACGAATCACGATTTACATTTCACATTCCACGAGTCACCAATTTAACATTAAATCTCTATCCCCGTTTCTTAGGTGATTTTTAACATCAGTGATAAAGATTTCATCAAAACAAACGCGATTATATCAGTGTGACCAGCTGGGCACAACAACCAGATAACTCCGGAGTTATCCGTTTGTTGCACCGAATTACAAAAATGGATAAATCCATTTTATGCATTATCTCCGTATATAATAATCGGAGATATACTGTTGCTGCACCCGTAGATAAAGAATTTTTTTATTGTTATTATTCAATCAAAAAGTAAATTTCCAAAAAAAGTGGAGTTATCCCTTTAGTTCTTTTAATTTTTAATGATTGTATTGTGTGTTTAAAGACCCAAATTTTAAGGTATTAATATGCTGTTTTGTTATTTCCATTCCAAAGTTATTAACTTTTGAAGTTGAAAAGTGTTTCTATTCAGCCGGTTTTACGGTACAACATTACATTTAAAACTAATCTATAGATATTAACAAAATATTAACACAAAATGACAAAAAAATACAACAAACCAGAATACCAGAATAAGCTGATGTTAGTTTGATACAAATTAAAAAAAAAATTAAAAAATTAAAAATTATATCTAATTGTAACATGAATATAGGTACTTAACTTCATGTGATGAAAATCTTTGTAAAGTCTTTTTCCAATTTGAAAACCCATTAATTGTAAAAGTATCTTTCGAATTCTGATCAGTAATTGAATTTATTGGTAAAACAATGTTGTTATTTACAGCGTTTTTACATTCCGTACAATATACTTTGTCTAATATACTGTTATACATAATCCATGGATAATTAACAATCCATTTTTCTTGAAATGTTCTATCACTCCTATCTTTCACTTTTTCCTGTTGTACAGGTAATTGAGAGTAAAATAATAATTTATTTAAAATTGTTCTTTTCATTTTTAAGTTACAATAATGAATAAACTTATTTCTACATTATTATTTACCTCCTCTGGCTCCTTATTAAGATTTCTATCTGTATCATTAATGTCGTCATTACTCATTACATTCGTTATTAACGGTATTTTTAGTTTGAACACCAAAATAGTAAATACTGAAGTAGAGAATTTTGTTTCCTCGTTATAATCTCTTATATTATAAAACACAAATAGTCTCCGTTTTTTGCCACCAGGGGCGACGTGACAAATAAGGAATTCCGCGTTTCTTCCATGACGACCAATCATATTACTTCTCGCGCGACGCAGCAAATAAGCAACTCCGCGTTTCTTCCATGACGACCAATCATAATACTTCTCGCGCGTTCGCTAAATTTTCACGTCGCCGCTCGCTTATCTCGATTATACCTATGATTTCCCATGACTTACTACAAACATTACCTATGATTACACATGATTACCCCCAAGGTGTTTACCCCTAGATTATAATATACTAATATTGTATTACCAAGTTTAATTACTTCAATTCATACCTTATAACTGTACTAACCTTTACATTGGGTTACACGTATTAATTTTTTGCAATATTTCAAACAAATTTCAAAACAAGAAAACTACATTTACATAGGTATTATATGTTATAAAATTATAATAAATTGAATTTAAATTCCTCCAAAGGTGTAAAACTATGCTTAAAATATTGTACTATTTGTCAACATTTTTATTATGTCGTTGGCATGCAAAAATGTATTATACATGATTTATATATATTATATTAATAAATACATAGGTATCATTTATATTCTACTTTTTAAAACTTTATTATAGGACAACTGTATGCAGCGTTTTGTACAGAGAAATTCTACAAGCGATATAACTGTACAATGAAGTCTACAAGAACTTAATGAACATCGAATCCGATCTGTGTGACACATGGTTTATAAGCAGTCGTAAGTACGACTTGCGGAGGAGAGAAAGTTCGACGACCTCCACTTGGTTCTCTCTGGATGCGGATTTTATAATGAATACGTAACTGATGTCGAACATGCATTTAACTTGGCTGCGACTCGCACACTAGATGGTAAATTATTTAGAATTATTTATGTACTCTAAAAATATATCAGCAGATATTTGTATGCATTTGTATTATTTCAGAAACATTATACTAAAAATGACTATCAATGCAGATGTAACAGAAACAGAATCATTGTTGTACTGCTACTAAGGCATAGGGGAAATTCGACAACCTCTACGTGCTTCTCTCTTGATGCGGATTTTGTAATGTATTTGTATCAAATGTCAAACATGCATTTAGACTGACTGCGACTCGCACACTAGGTGGTAAATTATTTAGAATTATTTATGTACTCTAAAAATATATCAGCAGATATTTGTATGCATTTGTATTATTTCAGAAACATTATACTAGAAATGACTTCATCAATGCATATGTAACAGAAACACAACAAAAAGATTCATCATTGTATCAATACTGATTACTAATTTGTAACTAAACCATACTCTATTAATCATAAGAGTTACTACAGCTAACACTTAATTATTATTCATTGTTAATTTGTAACTGATGTAGCACATGCATATATATATATGTATATATACATTTAAATTATATTATACAATAATATTACCTGTATAGAAAATGCTTAAGTGTTAATATTGTATGTTTTGCTCAAATATAGAATGAGACAATTAGTTAGATTATATAAACAAGACAAAAGTTTATTATTCATAAAATTTATTTATTTATGAATGTTACAAAAAATCAGTTAGAAAAAATATATAATAATATAAATAAATAAAATATGTTAGTAAGGTGTATAAAAATTTTTTTTTATTAAAAAGCTGAAACAAAAACACAATTAATTATTATTTTAATATAATATTGTAAAACAAGTGTTAATAATAATAATAATATTCCTTCCAGTATCTGTGTTATTGCTCGGGCCGTTTTCGTTTTTGTCTTCGTCACCGGGGCCACTTTTGACGACGGGGCTTTTGTCGTCGTCGCCGTAGCCGCTTTCGTCGACGGGGGCCGTTTTTCCCTTTCCCTTTGGGTTTGGTGCCTGTAATTCAAATTCCAAATAATACAAAACTATAATAATTCCACATACATGACAATTGGTAAATATAATTAAACATTGTGAACTCACGTGTAGACTTGGGAGTTGGGACAACCGAAACTCTGGAACAGTTCAACTGTCGACTTTGAGCTTTCCCATAACGATATTCGTATTCCGTAGATGGCAAGTATAGGAAGCTGGTCATAACTGACGTCTGACACCGCGTTTCTGTGTCGGTTAACATGTTCGCGATATATGCGATAATAATCTTTGGAGGGCGCGCGGTGTAATAGTGGAGGGGGGAGGGTGTACGAGGCGACGACCGAGCCGTTGAACGACATCCACGGCACGTAGCGTTTCAACATCCGTGCAAGACAGTTGATCGTTGATCGCTACTTTTTTTTTCATCTTTTTGCACATTTCCCAGTCATTTAACAATTTGCTCTTTTATTTACTTCACTTCTTATTTCATTTTCATCTCTATCCAGTTTATTTACAGATACATTTTTCCAGGACACTTCGGAGACCGGTGAGTCCAAGTTTTTATACGTATATTTCACAAGTACCCGACGTGTGTAAACAAACTATTTGGTTAGGCATTAGTTTTTGGTTCGATTACATTATGTAATCAACAAACTGTTTTACGTGCCAATGTTTACCGATTACTTAAACTCCACCATGTCTTTATACGCTGTTTATGGTAGTATATAATATACTCTATTACACTCTATCGTTCAAAAGTCTAAATTCACGTATTTTTATCGTAGCGTCTGTATGACTCCGTAATCGGAAAAAAAAATCCCCGGCCCTAGAAAAAAAATCACCAGCTACAATATTACTCACAATCACATGCAAATGGTTGATCAAAAATATTTTGAACGTTAATTAGTAACTATAATTAATATTTAATGACAAATACGTATATTCTATTCTATTATATTGTTAAAAAAATTATAAAAAAATTAAAAATATTATAAAAATATTTAGAATGATCGATACGTCAATTAATAATACAGTTAAAAACATAGTATATAATATACATACAAAAATATTATACAAAATATAGGTACCTATATATTTTATGTTGGTATAATTCTGTAAAAATTGAATCCAATTAATTTCAAAATTGAAATCAATAATTAATTATTGTTTGATAATTATTTTATTATGATTATAGTTATTATTATTATTGATATTACCATTTACCATCTATATTTTAAATTTTTTATAATATTTCTATATACCTACTATGTTTTTAACTGTATTCTTTGACGTATCGATCACTCGAAATATTTTTATACTTTATATATTTGTGTACACTACACCTCACACAGCAATCATAAGTATTATTTGAAGTTTTGAAAACGTAATATTTTATTTCAGGGATTTAATTTTTACAGAATTATACCAACATAAAATGTGTATTAATATAGTATAGTAATATAAAATGTTGTTGTTAATTTTTCAAAAATTATTTATAGTTATTTATTTATATTATTTTATTACCTATAAATTGTATAATATTTTTGTATACTATGTGTTTAACTGTATTATTTGACGTATCGATCATTCAAAATATTTTTATATACTACACCTATTGGCTATTTGTAACGAGCCTTGTATTAAATTTTTATACTTTTTGACCCAACAGATAAAACTTTATTGATATTTATAGAAAAAAAAAACTAAAAAAATCGAAAACTGAAAATGTCCGTAAACAGCTCGAAAATAGTCAAAATATTTTCAAAATTGTATAGTGTTTAGAAAATGCTAATATAAACATTCAGTGAAATTTTCATGTATCTACAGTTATTCATTTTAGAATTACAACAAAATAAGGAAATCGCTATATGAGAAATCGACTGAATCTCCAATGTTGTAAAAATTTGAATTTCAAACACTCATAAAAATTAATTTGACTTTCTTATAGACATTTTTTTTTGATAAATGTAGAAAATCTTATAAGGAATCTTGTATTACATTTTCATATCTTTTATTAGCCATTGGTTAACAATTAATGTTACCATTAATATTATTCATTAACTAATAATACCAACAATAATTTGTTCGAGCCTATGCATACCTACCGTTTTAAAGGAGAGTTATGCAAACTTATAAATATGATAACATCTGTTATATATATGTTGTAATATAACTTAGGTTAGGTTATGTATAAAAAAAACACTTAAAAATAACTGTTGTTATATATTATATATATATTTCTACATGATTTATAGATTATTCATTCTGAAAATATATACAAACACAAATTGGAATTAGACAATAAAAAGAACCCAAACAATAGTACACAGGAACTTTTTATAGTTTACCACTAGCTTGCCGTCATCCTATAAACAATGTATTTAAAAACATTTATAACTAACATGTATATTACAAATATATTACAATATTATACTCACTCCTACATTCATGGAGGCCATATCGTGGCCCATAGATGAAAGAGCACTCGAGCCACGGTCATGGCCTGAGTGCTGGTGCGAAGCCTGCCCGGCACCATTCCCCAACGACGGGGGGGCCGAGTCCCGCAGCCGCTGTGAGGCCCCGTATCGCCGTCTGGAAGGAGACCGGTCTCGCCGCCGGAGGGGGGACCGATCTCGCCACCAGAGGGGACCGGTCTCGCCGACGGGGGGGGGGCGATTTCGCCGGCGGGGGGGGGACCGGTCCCTCTGCACTTTTGGTCTCCTACCTGCATAATAAATAATATTTTAGATGCATTGCCTACGATCACATATATAATATACACAAAATACACTTACAATGGCGGGCCAGGTGGCCAGGTTTTCTGCAATTGTAGCATTCTGAAAAAGAAAAGCGAACAACATTACCATGTTTATCCATAGACCTATAAACTAATGGACAACGCTTAGAGAGAGAGGTAAGAGGTCCAATATACAGTATTAGTTTCGTAAGTCTATGATTTCCCACATTATGTTTTTTCTCTCTTTCTCTTATATGATTCCATCAAGATTCCCCCACTATGTTCCTTCTTACTCACTCTATATTGGCGTTACTCAGTGATGGTTGGGTGGTGAGGGAGGCGCAATCCATTAGTTTATAGGTCTATATGTAAGAAAAAAAGTCCCCGGAAAATAGTCCCCGGTAAAATAGTCTCACGGAAAAAAAAAAGTCTCCAAATTACTATTTGATTTCAATTCTGTCTTTTATCATATACCTAGGTATTTATTAAGTACATAGCCCATAGGTAAAACATATTACATATTTGTATTGAAAATTATTAACAACAATCAACTAAATTAAATAGATACCTTTCTAGGATTAAAAATTATTGTAGATAAGTATTTATATACATAATTAAATACATTTTAAATTTATTGAAAATAATATAATATCTTAAACATATAATAATATATAAGATTTGTCAACCCAATTTATTTAGAAACATAGATATACCAGTATATAACAGTATAGAGGAAATATCGTTTTATTTATTCTACAATGAGAGACTTTGTTTCCGTGGGACTTTCTTACCGGGGACTTTTTTCCCGTTTACCGTATATACGTCATGACAATTGACAATATTTATACATACTTTTAAGGCGCCTTCACAGCTCACCGTGAAACGTGAAACGTGATAATATATAATTTGTTCCCGTAAAAATATTCTTAACCACGACTGTCAACCATACGGTAAACACACGCTCTGAGTAGGATTGAACTCAACTATACGGTATAAGCGGTATAGATAAGGTATTATAAGAAAAAAATGATGGTTAACCATTAGATAACCACATGGTTCAACCAATCACAGTTCTAGAATATATTACGTTTCACGGGGAGCTGTGAAGGCGCCTATAGGTGCTACAATTGCAGAAGATGGTGGTTGATTGGTGACGGGGCTTGCAGCCAGCACCGTCACCGTACAATTTGTAAACTGAAACATTCTACAACCAAAAATTAACATTAGTAAAGTTGTCAAAAAAAACAAAAAAAAAAAAGTGAAAAATATAATAAAGTAACGAGTACTCACTTCCACTGGTCGATGGCAAATAAATATAGAATTGATTCCACTGTTTAGTTTTGCCTTGCATTTTAGTAATGGTATTTACCGATGTTATTACCAGCACCGCGGGTCTGACAAAATCGTTGAGCATTGACAAAAAGCTTATTAAAATTAAATAGGTAACATTTGGTAATACTGCTGTCACGTGGTGGCAGAGTAAACAGCGAAAAGCTCAGTGGACCTGGGCGGCTCTCCGCTCCGACTTCGGGCGAGTGCGACTTTCTTCCACGAGCGTCTGTGCGAAACGTTCGTTTTTACGAATTGCGTATACTACTATACAAATTTACACTTTTTTTTTTCTTACCTTTTTTATCCTACCTTTTTTTTTTTACTACGTTTGGCGTTTTATAGACTAATGAGTACTATTTTTTTTATTATTTAAAGCTTAATTGTTCACCCCGTGTACTTATACATCATTACAGTTTATTTACTGCAATTCACACTTTATATTGGCATAATTGCAATTTAGCTCCCCCTCGCCATTTTGAATTTTTTTTATCGAAACTTATGTAACTCATCGAGTTAAGAACGATGATGCAATCAAAATGATGCAATCAAAACTGTGTAATCACTGTTGAGGTCCTCCGCGCGGTAATATAGTAGGTAGTGTTGCGCGAATGCATATAAACGAAAATTAAAAACTTTGGAAGGCCATAACTTCGAAACAAAGTGGGAGTGACAAATTCTGATTGCACCATCGTTCTTAACTCGATAAGTTACATAAGTTTCGATAAAAAAAAAATTCAAAATAGCGCGGGGGAGCTAAACTGCAATTGTTCCCGGGTTATGTATCCAATCCGCCATACACAAATGCCCTATAACTCATAGATTTCCATACAGCGACGATTGATAGCTAGACATTCCATTACAATTATTCGCAATTCCTAATTTCTTATAAAGTCAACAAAACAGAACAGGACATACAACGGGGCACGGTATTACACCAACCGCAGGTGGATTGCATAGGTACCTATGTGATTTGATGACTGATAGCTAGACAATCAAATACACATATCGATACTACAATTTTTAATAATTTCAACAACCAAAAGCAGCTGACTAGAGATCCTGGAGATCGTATCTATTTACAATGTTTGTGACGGATTGCTAGACGATCAAACTTTTAAATATTCCTGCCAATGCGCCAAGCCTTATCTCCAATCCATATCACTAATCTTAAACTTTTGACTTACAACCCTTGTGATTTTTATAATTCCAACGACATTATCTCCGAAATCGGTACTCACTTACAAACAAACACTGGGGGGTCCGGGGGTCTCCCCCGGCTAGAACGGAGGGCTAGTCTTATATAATAAAACGCTAATAACGCGTATAAGATCCGCGGGGAGCGCTGACGGCACTCCGCGTTTCTTCCATGACGACCCATCACAATACTTCCCGCGCGTTCGCTATAAATTCCGCTCGCTTATCTCCCTTTTCCTTATCGACGAATATTTTCGAACATTATTATTATTATTATTATTCCGTATTTCTATATATTATGAAAATTGGGATATTTCCGTGTGTAATATTATAATATGTAAAAACGAAAAATTCAGAAACGGTTCAAGTGCTCGAGATTCAAAAATTCAAAAACCTGTGTTTTTCAATTTTTTGACGTGATAATACCGTCTTATAAATCGATTACCCCGTGACCGTCGGGCGGAGTGGGGGGACCCATTAAACGAGTAATTATTTTTTACGAAATATAACTTAGCCGGGATTCGACTTAGAGACCCCGTATCAATGGGCATCTCAATTTTTTAGGCCCCAGATGAATTTTCAACATTAGGGAACCAAAGCCCCCACCCCCCCCCCCACATTTTGAGTTGAGTATAACTCGGCCGGAATTCAAGTTAAAGACCTCGGACCAAGGGGGAACCCATTCTTATTATGAAGACTACCGTTTTCCGCTTTAGGGAACGGGGGCACCTCCTCCCACCCTTTTTGGATTTTGCTTTTTTGATGGATTTTGGTCCGGGAGAGTACTAACACCCACCTCGCCAAGGGGAAACTCGGGGTTTTGAGTTTTTGATAGGATTTATTGGGATTTTCTTAAATATTGTTTTTATTGATAAGGAAAGTGATAAGAATTTTATTTTCGAAATAATTTTTGCCCCTTAAATTTATAAATTTATAAATTCCTTTGTGATTTCCATTTACCTCCTTCTCTATATACATACAAATCTATTAATGGGGGACGAGGTGGCCGAGCGGTCGAACACGTCGTCTGCGGCGCTGGCGGTCGCGGGTTCGATTCTCTCGACCACTGGGCGGCATTTTTCTCCGGGAAGTCACGGTGTCCGGAGAACAGGGGGCACTCCGGGGCATGGCAGAAACCTACGGGTGCCCCAATAGAAATTCTGCCTAACACAACATACACGTGTAATAACCCTACAATTTCAAACCCTACTACCTACAAATTACAATCATAAACCCTACAATCAAGCTAATGGCCATAGTCGCCGGGCTTTAAAAAGATCAATTAAAAAAAAAAAAAACAAATCTATTAAACAAATGAAATTAAAATTTACTTTTGAAAAATGCTACCATTCCTTCAGTATTTTCTTAACACGTTGTCACGTTCAACTATCGTCAGTAAACCGACTTTACAGACAACCGATTTTTTCTTTGCATTACTACTACATAATAATTGTTTTTAAAATCTTCTAAAATGTTATGTTCGCTTTAATAAATTGTATTTTGAATTTTATTATCGTACCTAATCAAATTTTATATTTACTAACTGCCTGTGTAAGGCGATTCCGGGCGTTGTGGAAGCCGCAATTAATCAGCATTTCAATAATATATTAAAAATATAAGTAGTTTGAATGCACGGATAAGATAGACATTTTTCATGAGTATTGCAGTACATTTAACTATTATAGCTAAGAGTTTTAGTAGGACCTTGGTATGTCGATTGTTTATGACAATGTCGTTACATACATAATAATGTAAGTAATAATAAGTAAACATGAAAAGACTACAATAAATTCAATACATTTTAATTTCTTAAAACATACATGTTATGTAATATTATGCCTCGGGGGGCACCGTTCGGACCTTATTCGCCTTCCCCGCTAGATTTATAAGCCGCGCGCTGCCGTACTTTTTTCCCGTCGGCCCCGCCGCCGTCGAGCGCGTTTTTTGTCGTTTTTTTTGAAAATTCGAGTTTTAGGCGTTTTAGGGCGTATCGACCTCCCCGTTTGGATCTTATTCGCGTTACCCGGTAAATTTACAGTCGGCGCGCGGCCCTACTTTTTCAAAAACGAGTCCCCCGGCGGACGATTCGATCTCCGAGAGCGCCGCGTCGTCTCCGTTTCGACGGTTTTCTCGACTTTTTCGACTAGAGTCGCGTTTAGCAACTCTACGAGACGTTCGACCTCCCCGTCGGGGACGTATTCGAGTTCCACGCTAAATTTATAGCCGGCGCGCTTACCTACTTTTTCAAAAAAGAGTCCCGGGGAGGAGCGGCGTCGTTTAAACGAAAGTAGGTAGGTACCGAGTAGGTACCGCTATATACAGGCATAAATACGTGCGTCTCGAGGTTCGATTTTTTTGCAAAACTCGCGTATTATACGTCCGAGGGCGGCGGAGCCGGTCGTCCGCTCGCCGAAGAGGTCGGATCGCGCGCTCAAACGCCCTTTGAGGGCCTTCCAAAAGGCGTTCGCCTTTCGCGGGGACGGTGACGCGGCTTAAGAGTCATAGATTTGACTCCTAATTTTATCTCGGTAGGTGGCTAGGTAGGTTAAGCGTCAGAACGGGTCACCCGACAGTCGTGGTTACGAACCCGGCGGCCGATTTAAATCGAAATTCTTTTTTTTTCGTCACATTTATCATTTTTAACGAAACTTACACCCCCACTGCAACCGACACTCGGGAATTGACTTTAACCCGGGATGACTGATAGCTAGACACTCAAACTCAGAGAACCCGAATTTCCGATTTCAACACACATACGAGAACCGGACATACACGCTCGGGGCATGGTCTGCGATCCGACGTAGTCGGATTGCCTACCTGACTAGCTACTTGCATACGAGCGACTTACAACCCCCTGCAACCGACACTCGGGAATCGACTTTTACCCGAGATGACTGATAGCTAGACACTCAAACTCAGAGAACCCGAATTTCCGATTTCAACACACATACGAGAACCGGACATACACGCTCGGGGTATGGTCTGCGATCCGACGTAGTCGGATTGCCTACCTGGCTGGTTGTGTTGTACGATCGACTTGAATCGCGTGACTTACGACTAGACACTCTTCCGAGTTCAAAAATTACCGCTTAACCAGTGCTGCCAACACGACAAAACACAATACCCGACGACCCCCCATTCCCGCCGCAAGTCGGATCAAAAAACCCAGCATCGCCGACAAAGATGCACCAACTCCCACACAGTCTTTCCGCCGCAGGCGGGATGACAAACGCCAAAATCTAGTTAATAATAGAATATAAGTATTATATAATATAAGTATATAAATATAAGTAATATATTAAAAATAAATTTACTAACATTAATGCAGTAATGCCTAAATAGTAAATAGTTTTACTGAATTTACTGTGATAACAAAATGTTATCGAAGATTCACGCGCCGTCAAGCATAGATAATAAAGAATGGATAGGCCAAGGCTATGGCTATAACATTAGGTGCCGCGTTCCGAGAGAGCAGATATCTTCTGTCTCACAAAGGTGCCTGTCATCTCAACTTGTGTTATCACTTATTGAAAATCTAATATTTTAGCCCGCCACTATTTGAATTCAAATTTCAAGTGTTAATAGATAATAAAGATATATCATAATTATTAAAATTATTATCTATGGTGTTAATCGACTGAGTATAGATTAATTTTATTATTATAAAACCGTATATTACACACAACAACTGGTTACATCTTGATTCTTGTGTGATTTGTGTAATTGTTTTGTAAAATATCTTGATTAATCATTATATAGTTGTACAAATTGGTTCATCGGTGTGTTGTTTGTGGAACCAATGACAAAAATGACACAACATTATCTTTCCATTTGTAAGTATTTTTTAATTAGTGGCGTATGCACTCATCCTATGTATGATATAACCTTTTTTTCAACTAAAAAAATTTATATTTCTTATAGCTTTCTAAAAAATGATTTGAAAAGAAGTATGTGGATGGAAAGTCTTAAATTGAAAACCGTTTTAAAAATGCTACTGGCCTTAAAAGAACACGCTGGCCTAATGCTGTTCCTTCTTTAGACCAAGATATAACTGAGGTGGTCATTATAAATCTTCATGACGAAGGAGAACTCGAAAATGACTATTTGCTTAAAAAGTATCAATACAATAAATTATTCAATATACAATTCTAAAACTTTGATTGTTTTATTGATAGTTCAATAAGTGATTCAACTAAAGAAGTTTTGCATAGTTTTAGTGCAAATAAAAATGAATTAGCTACATGTGAAACCATTGCTATTCCATCTTTAGATCAAGATACAACTGAGGTGGTCATTGTACAACTTCATGACGAAGAAGAAGAAGAACTCAAAGATAGTTATTTGCTTAAAAAGTAACAATACAATAAAAAATTCAATATACAATTATAAACCTTTGATTGTTTTATGTATAGTTCAATAAGTGATTCAACTAAATTAGTTTCACCTAGTTATAGTGCAAGTAGAAAAAATGAGTTACCTACTTGCAGCCCAATTCAAAGTCCATTAGGTAGAAGGTAAACAATTTAATAATATATTATTTGATATGTATAATTTGGGTCAGATGAAAATGGTTTTACAATATATTTAATGCCTTATTTTAATTTCAGTTTGTCAGACTGTTCATTAATTGAAACACAAAAAAAAAAAAAAATTTGGAATAACACTCGATTTGGTGAATTATCTGTCGGTAGTTTTTTACACCAAGAAGGGCAGCCAGAAATGTCAAGATAGTGAAATCCACTGTTTTAAATCTTCGATATAAAAACAAATTGTTGATTCAGAAGAACCAAAGATTAAATAAAACATTTCATTTGCTAAATGGTATTCTTGGTGAATTAAAAAAAAAGATTTAATCTCAGATACTGCTGCTGATAACTTGAAGGGACCAGATGTGTAAATGTGTAATGTTTATTGTGTGTATTATGTGGATTATACAGTAAAACCTTTCCTAACGGACGTTTTCTTGGGAACTAACTACAAACTTTCTAAAATCTGAACCCTAATAACGGACAACATATCGACGACCAAGAGTGTCAGTATTCGGAGGTTTCACTGTATATTAATATTATTGTAATACTAATTATTTTTTACTAATATAATGGTCAACTAATATACTATATATTATAATATTATAATGGTTTTTTTTTGCATACCTATTATATTTATGTATTTAATATATGTACTATAATATGGGTAGTAATCGGTAATAGTATGCTGTTGTATGTTATATATTTATGTATTATTTTAATGCATGTATTTAGTATGTATTTGTTAGTTTTAGTATTATGTGTTAAATGTTTAATATTAATAGATTAAAAATCATTTTCACTCAAGACTCAACTATGGACTTGGAGACCATAATGATAATATTTGTTTATTGTTATATTGTTGTAATTCAGTAAATAAAAATAAATAATTGATTCAATATTAATTTATATTTTAGGCTTTGGGTTCTGATGTTCTGGAAAGGTTGGTCAAAAATGGACTAACAGGTAAAAAACAGTCTTTTTCAAATGAATTAAAGCAGTTTTCAGTAACTTTGCAGTATTATTCTCCAAAAGCATACACATATGTCAGAAAATCTTTTAATAACCTTCTTCCTGGTCCTCAGACATTACGTAGATGGTACATGGTAGTTGACACTTGACTGAAATCTTGGGTTCACAACAGAGGCATTTGAAGCGATTTCTAAACTGGCAAAGATAATACTATATGTTGTAATTTAGTTATCAATGAGATGTGTATAAGACAACACGTGGAGATGGATAGTCAAAAAAAAATGTATGGTTTTATTAATATGGGAGCTGAATATGCATACGACAACGACAATATACCACTTGCTAAAAATGCTTTGGTATTTCTCGCAGTTGGTATCAATGGGTATTGGAAAATGCTTATAGCATATTTCTTAATCGATGGGTTGAATGGTAAGGAACGTGCACATTTATTGATGAAAGCTATTGATTTGTTAAATGAAACTGGTGTGAAGGTTTGCTCTATTACTTTCGATGGTGCTCGGTAAATACAAAAATGTGTACAGAGTTAGGTGTAAATTTTGATATTGATCATCCTCAAGCATATATAGTTGATGATAGAAAAGAAAAGGTGTATGCTTTCTATGATCCTGCACATATGCTAAAATTGATTCGAAATGCTTGGAATAATAAAACAATTATATTAAATTCAAAAGGTGAAGAAATAAATTGGAGATATATTGAACAACTATACCAAATTGAACAAGGACTACGTCTTGGAACGAAGCTAACCAAAAGACATGTGAATTTTCATAGTGAAGTGATGAATGTCAGGTTAGCTGCCCAAACCCTAAGTGGCAGATGCATTAAACTATTTAACGAAAAGTAACAATAGATTTTTAAGAGCTGGTCCGACATCAGAATTCATAAAATATATAAACAACGCATTTGATATCCTTAATAGCAGATCCAAGTTTTCAAAAAAACCTTATAGTAAAGCAATATCAGATGAAACTATTAATCAATTTATAGATTTCATGAACATTTTTATACTATATATTAAAGGTTTGAAATTCCAAAATGGTGTTAAAGTAATAAAATCCAATAGAAAGACTGGTTTTGTCGGGATGATATTATTACTACAAAATGCTATTCAAATGTTTCAAGATTTACATTCAAAAGGATTTATAAATTCCTTACTCACCTATAAAACTAGCCAAGACCATATTGAGACTACATTTAGTGCAATCAGAAGCAGATTAGGGTACAATAATAATCCAACTTGTAGACAATTTAAAGAAGCATATAAACGAATATTAGTTCATAGTGAAATTGTTGGATCTCAATTTGGCAACTGCGCTTTATTAGATAATACTAAACATTTAACAGTTGATTCTTCTGTAAAAGAAAAAGAATTAGTATTTAAAATAAACGATACCTGGATACCAAATAGCCATCTTTTGGATCATGATTATTTTGATTCATACATGAATATCACAAAATTTGTTGAAGACACTTCAGAATATATTGCAGGATTTGTTGTGAAAAAAATATTAAAACTAATTGCCAAGCTTCACTAACAATAAATTCAAATAATTGTAATTCTTTAATTAGTATCAAGAATCGTGGAGGTTTAATTTTTCCAAATAATAATGTTGAAAAAGTGTGTCAAGAAACTGAGAGAATTATCAGAAGTCACCCTGTAAAATATTTTAATAATGTCAAAAATAAATTGTATTTATTTACAAAAGTTAAAGTGAATTTGTATAAACGTAATACAAAGTTGTTTTCCCAGTGCCCTGAACGAGAATCATTTTTGGATTCACACCAGGATCAATTAATTAAATTGATTGCCTTAAAATATCTAGATATTCGTTTATTTCATGAAATCAGGAAAATTAATGATCAAAACATTAAATTTGGCCGTTCGAGAGCAAAATTAACAAAAATGATTCTTTTTCACCATGAATAATTTGACATTTATTTATTTTATTTTTGTTTATTTTAATTTTTATTATAATTTCACTTACTTTTATAATAGGTATATACATATTTATATTGTCTTTAATATTATACTTAATATACATAAACAAATACCTGAAAACTATATAAATTAAATTGGACTTTATAGTTTATATCCACTACTATTTCACAATCCACTCTTAAATATTTTATAATTTAAAAATTAAATAAAATGTTCAAAAATATTTTAGAAAGAAATACAAAATATCATGGAAAAAAAACATGGAATAGAAAAAAAGCACCTACTTTAATAAAGTCTGTGAGAACATATGATAAAGGATTATTTCCTATCCATTCTTTATTATCTATGCCCTTGTAGCGGCGCAGCCGTCACATGATTTCTCCCCGGACGACGTCGGCACTGTAAGGCGTTGGTCACTCCCCACCAAACCGACCCTCTTCTCCCGCGATTTCGCGATAGTACACACGTACGCGCTACGCACCTCTCGTTACCGTTTTTCCACACACGCGAAACCTCGTGACCAACGTTTCTGACTCGTCTTGTTAACACTTACGTCCCATCGTACACTAACTGTATTATTTTACTTTTCTACGTACTCTTGTAATAATTAAACCGAAACATCATCAACCAAACCGCTTTGTTGTTCTTATTGGTAAATTAGTCACGATTACGTGATCTGTTGGAGTCAGCCGGCACTAACCGCGCCGACATCTCCACACCCTCAAGGTGTATTGATATCACGAACAAGATATCATAGTTCGTGATTGATATCAAACCCTTATCATAACATTCATACCGTTATCAGTCACCAGTTAACCAAGAACCTAGTTGATTACAAAAATTCATGAACTAAGATAACCAAAATTTTTTCTTTATCTTTCTTAATTTATTTGTTATTTGTTATGACTTATTTTATAATACAAGAACCGTGAGGCAGTGGGGGGCTGAGCTCTGCTATACCAAGCTCATGGGGGGCTGTAGCCCCCGAGCCCCCCTGCTATGCATACTATGACAAAAAAAATTATACCTCTAAAATTCGTTTGTGACTATTCGTTCGTTAGTTACGGGTTTGCGCGTGCATTGCGCGTGACGTCCCGGATTCATTCGCCGCGGATGCGGCCATATATAACGCACATCAATATTTATCCATTTTTTGGTTTAACTTAAAATAACTGGTAATGAACTAATTTTTGCGAATAACCTAACCAAATGTGTTTAAGAGTAACTCATAACCTTCTATTCGTAAAATTATATCACATTTCGTACTAATATTAATAAAATAATAACAATTATAGTTTTATAATACACCACTGTCATAACTGTTTATAAGTTTATTTTTAATTTTATATGATTCTATCGATGTTTATTTTTCATGACAATATAGGTAGTCGTAGTTATAAGTATCGTTATGATTATAATAATATTAATATCCTTTATTTCGTGTTAGTAGTAAGTACAGTGTTAGTGTGAAATGTTAATGTGGTCCTTTTTATTATTGATTATAGTGCACAATTTAGTTACACGATCTAATATAATATATTTTTTAATGACCCTTCAACCATATAATTTTGAACCAACAGCGGATGATCTGGGAACATATATCCAACCACAATATTTAAATAATTCATTTTTGGAAATTGATGTTAATGGACGATCAAAAGTGACTAACATAAATAATTGGTGTATGTGCGAAAAATGTTGCATTTTAAATAACGATGTTGAGTGTGTTTGTTGTACTGAATTTGAAAAAGTTACACCTTTACGAACGGGAAATAAGTGTATAACAGAGAGTGATTTGTTTAAAAAAAATATTTAAGACGAAGACATACCTACTCAACATTACGCGTCATAAAATTATTCTAAAAACAAATGATAAATTTAAAAAAAAATTACTTAGTATGTCAGTTTTATCAAATAGTTCATGGAGGTTCATTTGTTACACACAATATATTCATTGGATTAATTCGTGGTCTTCATTGGGAAAAGGTAATATTATCATACATTTATTTTATATAGGTACCAAAAGTATTTATTTATAAGACTTACTGTTATCAGGTGTACGAGTTATTATTCCAGCCTGAGTTGTAAAAATTACTAGAGACAAATATCCAGAAATGAATATTGTTTATGTTGGATTCAAAAATGGAAGTAAATTAAACAATTAGATGAGAAACATTTTATTTGTTATAATTTTAAATGTATAAAGAATGTTTTGATTAGATTTTAAAATTGAATCTTGGTGTGTAAAAAGTATTCAAAGTATTTTATTTAGTACTTTGTTGAAACTGTTCTTCTTCAAGGTACAGCAATAGTAATACTAATAAATATTTTTTGTATTCTAAATTATAATTGTGTATTTAACTACAACATAGGTAACAATAAAACTAGTGCTTGTAAGAACTTTATTTGGTACCTACTTAGAATAATATTATAGAGTATAAACATAAACATATGATCCTTAAAATATTTTTAGATACAATTTTAAAATAAAACATTTCAAATCAATTTTGATTATTATCGTTAAAAAATCTGGAATATTTTTTTGATCTTAACTCATTTATATCTAGTTTTGGAGTAGAAAAAATATTCTTAGGTACGGCCGGTAGGGGTATTAATTTTTCTTCTTGACTTTGGAAAATTATGTTTTCTTTAGCCTTTTCTTTAATATTTTGAATTATTTCTGCATGCCAATCATTGGTTGTAGATGAATATCGAATTTTAGATTGTATAACGCCCCAAGGGTTTAGAGTACACCATTTTATCCCCAATCATTGTTTTGCTTACATTACTATTATGATCTAAAATAGCTATAATTTAACGCATATGCACACCACTGTACTTAAAATGAATCCTTTTAGGCATGTATTTTAATTTGACGTTGTGATATGATTCTAAACGTCCTGTGTGTACACAATGTTTGGCATGTTGGAGATCTTTTAGAAAATCTTTTGCCAATAAAATTTTTTTTAGAGCATTGTAAAACTCAATGTTTCATGTTCACATTTTTGTATATGTGTATATATATATGTATATGTTTCTAACTTTACAAAGACAAGAAGGTCGTGTCGGGTATATGGCAGGTGTGGACAAAAAATTATGTGCAGTTGAAGAACGAAAATGTGAACGAGAGCAAAGGAGAGAATTGTACAAGCAATAATCCATGATGCGACCTGGTAAATTAATTTTTATATTAAAAAAATAAATAATTTATCTGATTATAATAACATTAATTTACAAAATATACAATATAAAATTGACTATATCTATTATTTTATTTGTAATATTATTTTTTTCTTAGGCCCATCTCACACTGTTGATTTTGAGGAGAGTATATCAAGCGATGATGAACGTGATGTGCTTAAATCTAAAGATTCCGAAATGTGTGAAAGTATTATAATGCCAATTAAAAATAAACGAGGTAGGAAAGAAATTATGACTAGTCGTTTAGCATCAGCTTTAGACAAATGTAAGGTTAGTGACAGGGATGCAGTTCACTTATTAATAGCATGTGCCGAGGTATTTAATGTAAATGTAAATGACTATGCAATAAATCGCTCTTCAGTTAAAAGAAGTCGTGAAAGTTTTCGTTACCAAATATCTTCCGAAATTAAAACAGCATTTCATCAATTAAATCTTAATTTTGCAGTTGTCCACTGGGACTCAAAAATACTTCTTAATTTGATTGGAACCGAAAATGTAGACAGATTACCAGTTATTATAACAGCACCAAACGTAGAACAACTTCTTGGGGTACCACATTTGTCATCTGGTACTGGAAAGGAAATTTCTTCTGCAGTGTATGACACATTAAAAGATTGGAGTATGTTGGAAAAAGTGCAAGCGTTTGTTTTTTATACAACAGCATCCAACAGCGGTAGATTAAATGGATCATGTGTGCTATTAGAACAAATGTTAAACCGACCAATACTGTTTTTGGCTTGTCGGCATCACATATTTGAAATTATTTTGCAATCAGTTTTCTCATACTCAAAACTTACAACAATGTCTGGTTCCGAAATTCCTATTTTTAAACGTTTTAAAAATAACTGGAATCAAATAGATCAAACGAAATATAGCACTTGGGTAAGTGATAATGAGGTCAAAAAAATATTGCATAAAGTAGCCGATGATGTTATAATATTTTGTAAAGATACTTTAAACCAAAATCTACCAAGGGATGATTACAAAGAATTTTTGGAATTGGTGATAATTTTTTTGGGTGGGGTACCACCTAAAGGCAGTGCCGCATTTAGACATTTTGTGCTGCGGTGCAAAAAAAATTTGGCGCCCCCGTATGAGGCCTAACCCCATATATGGGAAATATGGAGGGTAAATTCTCATGAACCTTTTAGATTTTGAGCAAAGAAAAGAATATTGTTTTACAATAATGTGTTTTTTTTTAAAATATTGTTTAATATTTTCATGAACACTCCCCCCCCGCCCCCCATAGATACAATTGAGTGTATTCCACTTGAGTCCTGCTTATAATTTACATCATATGTTTTTTTTTTTTTTTACATATTTAGGTATTTACTTCATGGATCATATTAATATAAACTATGTGCAAACTTATGGTTTATTTTTTTAAAAATAAGTACAAATATTAATAAGAACAATATAAAAATATAATAAAATATTTGTTTAGGTACCTAAATTTTTCTTCTACTTTGTAGTGTAGCAAATTCATTGATAATATCATCAAATTCAATTTTAGCTGTTACATCAAATTCTATATTCATAATAGCTAAATCACTGAGTCTCTCTGCTGAGATACAAGACCTCAGATATGTTTTGACACGTTTTAAACATGAGAATGACCGTTCGGTCAAGCAATTACTTACAGGAGTACATAAAAGCATTCTGAGAGATACATCTATATAAGGGTACATTCCTATTAAATCATTTTTTCTCAAAACACCACACATATCCTGGATAGTCTTAGGAGCCTCGTCACCGATACTTAATAAGTGGCTCCTAAAATGAACACATTCATTAGCAAATAAAGTACTGAGATCATCTTTATATTCATTTTGTAGTATTTCAGCATTCTTTCGGACTTTAATTGATGTCATCTCTGTTAATTTGAAAAAGAAGTTGTAATTTTTAAGTAGATTTCCATATTTTTCATTTCTTTTTTCTAGTTGTGACCGCAGTTGATCAAGTACAACAAAATAAGTTTTCACTTTAAAATCAGAGTATTCAACTGTTGTTTCTTTAGATGGCCCTTCATCAAAAAATTGTTTTCTTATTTGTAATCGTTTGGTACAGGATTGAAACTGCTTAATTTTAATTTTTTCAATTGCACATTGTTTAAAATACTCATAGTTTTTATCAGAGCGTAAATCAATGATATATGTTATTAATGATTTATACAATTCACACACTACACCCAAATCGATATTGACAGCTTGTAATTTCTTGCTCGTTAAGTTGAATCGGTGTAATATTTGACCCCAGAATATAGATAGGAATGCAGTTTCTAAATTATTTAACTTGTTGAGAATTCCACTAGCTTCATTTCGAGTAAGTGTTTTCTCATAGTATCATCATTATTTATTACATTTAATGCATTAATAATTAAAGACCAGTTTTTGTTCAGAGATTGGCAAGCGTTATCTCTAGCAGACCATCTTGTTTCTGAAAGTCCCTTAACAGAAGCGTTTAGAACTTTCCAGCGGTGAGTAGAAGCTGTGAAAAACGTGTAAACATTTTGAAGTAAATCGAAGAATAAAACGGCTTGAGTACAACAATCAACTGCATTAGTTCCAACCAGGTTAAGGGAATGCGCAGAGCATGGTACAAATTTTGCTAAGGGATTGGCTTCTTTTATTTTTGCTTGCAGTCCGGCGTAATACATTAGTTGTTTTAATTTCAAACAGCATAATAAATTAATATTATATAATACCTACTGTTGTCTGTTATTAAAATAATTTACATTTTAAAAGTTCATTTTTCATTTTATTTTTATTAATTTTTTTATTTCCGACCACAAAATTTCGGCGCCCCCAAAATACTGGCGCCCCGGGCAGTTGTAGCCAGTGCCCCCCCCCCCCCCTAAATGCGGCACTGCCTAAAGGTATTCATTTTAAACGTCCAGGAGCTTATCATCTAGCTAGATGGATGTGTAAGGGAATATATTGTTTGAAAATATACATATTTCAAGAACAATTTAGACTGACAAAAGCAGAAATAACTTCATTAAAAACAATATGCTGTTTTATTGTGAAATGCTATATAGAGTTTTGGTTTAGGTCTCCTAATGCTATTGAAGCACCTTATAATGATGTACTTTTTTTAAGAAAACTTGAAGTCTATAAGTCCGATGATAAGCAAGTGGCTGAGCTTGCTATAAAAAAATTTATAAATCATTTATGGTATCTGGGAGAAGAAATCGCTTGTTTTTCGTTATTTGATGACAGGATTGAAAATCACGTAAAAAAACAAATGGCTCAACAATTATTAGAAAATGACGAGCTTCAAGAAGACGAATTGACCACAGAAATACAAAAAAAATATGTATTAAAAATTGGTGATGTCTCACAATTTTTAAAACAAGACTTACCACTTGAATTATTAACGCCTAAATCGAAAAATCTATTCCAAAGGTTCCAACTAAGCATGGAGTTCTTACATCAAAATCCAGAAAATTGGCCGAATATCGATAGTTATATAGAGGCCAAGAATATTTTACACCATTTGAGCGTTATAAATGATGCAGCCGAACGTGGTGTCAAATTGATGGAAGATTTTAATACAAAATTTACAAAAAATGAAAATCAAAAGCAGTATGTATTGAAGGTAAGTTATATGTTAATAAATAACTAAGATAACTAGTATGACTTACGATTTTTTTTTAGGTAGTACAAGAGTACCGGAAAAAATATCCAAGCCATACCAAAGATACTTTAACAAAAGATGCACAATGCACATAAATAATCATTATATTATATTATATTATTATTTTTTTTTAATTAACAGGAAACTTTCAACCTCAGAACATATTTGTAAGAAACTTTTATTTAGTAAATAAATATTATATATAGCAACAATTATAGTACTTCAAGTTTTGTGCGTAACATTAATATTTAAGAGATTAGAGGTCAAAAACTAAAAACTTATAAAATTTCCTAAAATATTAATTATGACCAGTTTTTTTTTAAATTTACGGGATTCCATCAATTTAACTACATATTTATAAGAAACTTTTATTTAGTAAATACTAAATATATATAGCTACAATAATAGTACTTTAAGTTTTTTGCGTAATATCAATATTTAAGAGAGTACACGTAAAAAATGGAAATTCATCCCCAATTAGTAAAACTTCAACCCCTTTGAGGCACGGGAAGGGGTAGACTTATCATGCCCAAACTTTATCATAATTATTTTTTCAATACATAGAACAACATTATTTGGGGTACTCGTCATCAAATTTCCAAAAAAAAAAATTGACCTCTATAACTAAGGACCACCCTATAATACAGTCTATATTGTATTACACTGTTTCTGGTATAGTATTGTAAACAATACATCCACAATATTTTCCAATTAATGATGTGATTTAAAAATTAATAACAGTTAATAATTGAAAATAAATAATAATATAAGCATTACAATAAATATGTAATATTTATATTACAGAAAGGTTTAGTATGTTGTATAGAAATATATAATCATCATACCCATACTATAAAATCTGCTGAAAGTCTCAGATTTATTCCGGCTGGTGATGATGTAAAAAATATGTTTTATGAGTATTTTTATTCTGGAATGGGTATAACTGAATCACAAAAATATCATGAACAATTATTGGAGTTAAAAGAGGATTCCACGTTGGAACATTTTGCTAATGGAGGCATTAATCCATGTTATCGTACGGTTCGTTATTGGTATGATGTTTGGAGAAGTTTGAATTTAGGTCCACGTAGTGGTGTTGGATTAATTGAGGTAAATATCAAATTATAGCAATAAAGAATAGTATACTTACATAATATTAGATACAGATAATACAAATAAGTAAGGTTAGCATACATATTAATGTAGCTTTATTATTTTAATTTTAATATAGAAACTAAAAGAAAAACAAGAAATATACAGTAAAAATGGCATTACTGTTTTATTCAAAGAAAATCCATTTGCTGTAATTGTTATAACACCCATTATGAGAAGAGCTCATCAAATGAAAGAGGCAAAAGAAATAATATTTGTAGACAGCACAAGTGCATGTGATCCTTTGAATCGTTCAAAAACATTTGTTATGTGCCCAAGTTCTGCAGGGGCAGTGCCTTTAGCCATCATTTTAACAAAAGGTCAAACGTATGAGTGTTATTGTCAAGGATTTAAATTAATTAATGAAGCTGTTCTAGAAAGTTTTTGTGGACAGGGATATCCCAATTTAATTCTGACTGATCAAAGCTCAGCTGAAATTAATGCCATCAATAATGTTTGGCCAAAAAGTAACACGTTACTTTGTATATTCCATGTCTTGCAAGCAGTTTGGCGATGGTTGTGGGATTCAGCACATAAAATTCCTATTGAAAAACGTAAACCATTAATGAAATTATTTCAAAACATTTTATATGCCGATAATATAATTGATGCAGAAAATGCTTACAAAAAAGATTGTAAAAATGAAGAGTTTCCTCAATGGACAAAATATTTGTGTAATTATTGGACATATAAAGAAAAATGGTGTATATGTTTTAGGGACAGTTATTCTAGAGGTCATGTAACTAACAATTACTGTGAAGTAGCAGTTAGACTTTATAAAGATCATGTTTTAGGTAGTGTAAAAGCGTACAATGTGTTAGCTTTAATAGATTTAAGTAGTACAGCTTTAGAAGATTATTATAAAAGAAGACTAAGAGAATTTGCAGACAGTAGAAATTCCTCAATCAGATTAATGTTACAAAAAATGATGAAGAAAGTTACATATTTAAAAGAAGATATGATTGTACAAGAAAATGACTATGAATTTTTAGTGCCAAGTGAACAAGAACAAACATTATTATATTATGCTAATATTAAATGTGGTCTTTGTTCATGTTCTAGTGCCTTGGCTGGAAAGTTTTGTAAACATCAGTATGTATTTTTCAATTTTTTAATATTAAATCTGATAATTTTCCTTCTATAACTGCTACGGACCGTTTTAATATAGCTAAAGTGCCTTTGGAGAACAAGTCTTGGATAAGTCATTTTATGATCCATTTTTAAAAGTAGAAGCTGTAATAGAACAAAGAAATGAGACAGAAATTAATAATACAAATATTAATAACGATAAAAATGTACAAAAATTAAATTTAATAGAACCCATACCAAGTTCCAGCTCAGAATCAAATGATAGCAGCAAATTTGAAAATGTATTAAACTTATTAAACCTGTGTAATACTTCATATGGATCATCGTCTACGGGAATAAAAAAATTAGAACAAAGGCTTAAAAAAATTAAAAGCAAAGGGCAATGGGAACATTTTTTACATACAGCAGGGAATTGTGTACCATTGAGAAATAGAGATGGTGCAACTATTAAGGTTCAACCTACCACAATAGCTCGACGAAGTGCAGGTATAACAAAAGGTAGCAAACGGTTATTATCTGGTAGACCTCCATTAGGAGAAAACGTTGGTAAAAAAAGGAAAAGAAATTTGAACCAAAATATTAATTGTAATCAACCTAATGCTAAAAGTCACGGTTCACTTTAAATACTTATTTGTAATTTTAAAATTTATTTTTAATTTTTAGTATTTTAAAACTGACTATAATATGTATCTATACACTTAATTTGAATTTGAATTTTAACTAGAAAACTTATACTTTATTATTATTATGAATTGTAGAAATTGATTAGATGTACATACCTATACACGTGATTTGAATTTTAACTTGAGAACTTATATTTTATTATTATTATGAATTGTAGAAATTGACTTGATGTACATACGAATACACGGGATTTGAATTTTAACTTGAGAACTTATATTTTATTATTATTATATTTTATATATGAATCAAAAAGCATAAAATTTGAAAATATTGATAATTTTATCATGTTATCACAAATGTAATAGGACCAATGAGAGCTCTCTATTTCCTATAGGTCTCTAGCAATGTATGGTTTGCTTATATCAGGGTATAGACACTCTGTGTATTGGCAAAATCGGGTGACTGTGGCCTTGAGCACGGTCTCTAAGGGGGCGTGGCATATGTTATCATTTAAATAAATCATATCAATATTATCAGTCCACAGAATAATAATACAATATATTATTTCATTAACAATAAACCAATGTAAAATTACATTATAGTTTTTAATTTATATTAAAACAAAATCCTTATTCATTTTACCAAAATTTAATATTGATATACTTAAAATATGAAAAATAAATTATTTATCGTTATTAATCGTTTATAAAAATTCCGTAACAAAGAGGGATACACGTTGCTAACGTTCTATCAGATTACGGATACGGTACAACTTTTATAGTCCAATACATCATACCGTAGGGATACGTAAACCCTCACAGCTGATCGAGTGTCTATTCTATATTGTTCTGTGCTTATATGCCTCCCGGAGCCGTCACCGCGTTATCAGTCTTTCTTATCACTTTTTGCGATTGTCCGGGGGGCACTGTTCGGACCTTATTCGCCTTCCCCGCTAGATTTATAGGCCGCGCGCGGCCGTACTTTTTTCCCGTCGGGCCCGCCGCGGCCGAGATCGAGTGCGATAGGCACGCCGCCGTCGAGCGCGTTTTTTGCAGTTTTTGTCAAAAATTTGAGTTTTAGCCCTTTTCGACTTATTCGCGTTCCCCGCTAAATTTATAGGCCTTGCTTACTCCCGGACGAGTCCCGCGGCGGACGAGTCGATCGCGGCGTCGTCACGATTTCAACGATTTTTCCGAATTTTTCGACTACGGTCGCCTCTAAATCCTTTCCGAGACGTCGGAACTCCCCGTCGAAGACGTATTCGCGTTCCCCGCTAAATTTATAGGCCGTGCGCGACCGCACTTTCTCCGGGGGAGTCCCGGGGCGTAGCGGACGGCCCGCGCGGCCGCCGTCGAGTAGGTATCGCTATATACAGGCATAAATACGTGCACGTTCGATTTTTTTTTTCGAGAATATCGCGTTTTCGACGTCCGACGCGGTGAGATCGCCGGCTACGACGCCCGAAGCGGACGTGCGAATCGTTATTAATTTTTCGCTACCACTCCCGCCTTATCATATTTAGCGAAAATGTTTTTCTTTTCTTTTCAAAATTCGAGTATCACCGCCTTTATGGACTCGCACTGCCCCAGCGAAGACTTATTCGCGTTCCACGCTAAAAAAACGAGTCCCGTGGCGGAGCGGGGTCGCAGAAAGCAGACGTCCCGCGGCTCCGCCGTCGAGTAGGTATCACTATATAGTATATACAGGTATATATACGTGCGTCGGGAGGTTCGATTTTTTTTCGCAAAATCGACGTCCGAGGGCTCAGATCGCCACCTACGACGCGCGAAGCGGACGTCGAAATCGCGTTCGGAATTCAGACGCTGAAACGGTTTGTTACCTCCTGTATGCTTTTTCAGATTTGAACGGCCGTTTCGAGCACTTTTCGCTGTAGGCGGATTGTCCGTTCGGGAATCGACTTTCACCGGAGATGACTGATAGCTAGACACTCAAACTCAGAATC
Organism: Macrosiphum euphorbiae; assembly: GCA_949089665.1. NCBI lineage: Eukaryota > Metazoa > Arthropoda > Insecta > Hemiptera > Aphididae > Macrosiphum > Macrosiphum euphorbiae. The sequence continues at coordinate 53,305,936 of CARXXK010000002.1, forward strand.
CGAATTTCTGATTTCAACACACACACTCCAGAACCGGACATACACGCCCGGGGCGTCGTCTGCAATCCTCGGATGGCCTACCTGGCTGGCTGTGTCGTACGATCGACTTGAATCGCCTGACTTACGACTAGACACTTTTCCAAGTTCAAAAATTACCGCTTAACCAGTGCTGCCAACACGACAAAACACAATACCCGACGACCCCGCGTTCCCGCCGCAGTCCGGATCAAAAAACCCAGTCCGAGGCGAACCGACAAATATGCACCACATATACAGTCTTTCCGCCGCAGGCGGGATGACAAACGCCCGAATCTAGTTTATTATTAAATAATAAGTAATAAAATAAATAATAAATAATATAGTAATTTAATAATTACTGTTTAAAAATATCAACATTTCCGAGTTTTTGGTCGACAATCTATTACGTCTTTCGAAAATGATGTAGCCAGTTTTTGAAAAGGTTCTTTCATTAGCGACTGATGTTGATGGTATACACAAACGCAATAACATTAAATCAAATAAATTTGGATACATTTTTTTTCTGTCACTCCACCATTTAAGAGGATCCGATTTCCGGTCTAGTATAGGTTTGTTCAAATACCTATCCAACTCAACAATAGTTTCAGATGTTGGCGTGTTGACTGAAGTTGAAGTTGACACCTAACAATCATAATCTAATTATATAAACCACTTAAATATCAAAATATCAATGATAATATAATTTATGTACCTGAGAGTCAAACTGTTGCTAAATTTCAGAAGTTGCATTTTCAGGATCGGTCGGGAAGGTTTTCTCATTTTCTTCATTTTCTGCTAGACTCTGGTTTAAACGAATAATTCCCGCAACTCTTTGAATTATCATTTCATATGTTTTTTTATATGTATATAGATTATTAAATGCTTTTTTCTTAAAACGTGGGTCCAAAATGGTTGCTTCTGTTAAAATAGGCGGCTTTTCAATATTTTCGAATAATTGGCTTTTGTTACCATTTTAGAAAGCATTTTAGAAAGCATTTGGTAAGTTTGGTTCTTTTTCTTTATTTTTAATATGTGCATGTAACACTTTTATTAAAATTATCACTTTTGAAATCGAAATGCCTTTTTTACTATACTTAGTTCGACAGTAACTTCTTTAAATGGCTTAAATATCGCACAGTAGTGTTTTATCACTTCAAAGTCTTCGTGTACTAAATTATCCTTATAACCTATTATTGCAATTGTACTCATAAGAGGTTCTTTAATATCGATACACCGTTGAAACATGCCATACGTGGAGTTCCAACGCGTACAAACGTCTTGAATTAACTTTAATTCCGGGTACCCCATTTGTTTTTGTTGAAAGTGAAGCTTGACGTAATAGTGATTTTAGCATTAATATAATAAGTAATAACACGACGATTAGATTATGTATAAGTATAATATATAATAACGTACAACTGGACAATTAAACTGTGACTGTACACACACACCGCGTACACTCGGTATGACAGCGTCTGTGCAAGTGAGTATTACATACATCAAAGGCCCTATTTATATGAACAATCGAGGCCATCCCGTATCCGTATATAATATAGAAAGCGATACTAAAGGTGTTGCACAGCTATATCGTAACTGCATAAGTAACTATTAGAAAACGACATTGTACATGCACGTGGTTTGAATACTAATATTAATTGTATATTTCAACACCCTCCCTCAATTAATAATTTCTTTAATTGTAGTCACTCCTACAGCCGACCGCAATTTCTCGAAACGTTCCTTGACCAAAGGCTTTGTTAGAATGTCTGCAATCTGATCCTCTGTTCCAATGTACAGTAGTTGAAATTGCCCTTCTTCGTATTTCTCCTGTATGAAATGATATCGTACGTCTATGTGTTTTGTCTTCTTATGAAACTCCGGATTCTTAACTAAACGAATAGCACTCTGATTATCAATAAATAATACCGGTTGTTTATCACCTGTTTTTGATAAGCTTATTATCAACCGCGTAATCCACATGATCCCTTTTACAGCTTCACTGGCCGAAATATATTCAGCCTCTGTCGATGACAATGACACACAATGTTGTCTCTGCGATGTCCGTGAAATTATGCTTGACCCGTAGCTGAATAGAAATCCTGACGTTGAACGTCGTCTCTGAACGTCACCTGGGTAATCTGAATCTCTAAATATTTCTTATGACAGTTGTATATTATGATTAAAATATAAGCCATAATGAAATGTTCGTTTGACATATCGTATAATCCGTTTTACCAAGTTCCAATGAGCTTTAGTTGGTTTTGCTAAGTAACGACTAGCAAAGTTTACTGCATATGCTATAACTGGTCTCGTTACCTGTGATAAAAACAGTAAGCTACCTACTGCCTGCCTATAAGGGATTTCTTCACTTAATATCTCCGATTATTCCTTTTGTTCAATAGTATGTGATTTGTCTATCGGAATTTAAAGTTCCTTGGCGTCCAGCATATTAAATTTATTAATTTGCTACATGCTACATGCATAATTTGTTAGATGCACAAATAATGAACCATTATTCATTAAGTTTACCTGCATACCTAGAAAATATTCTAAGTTTCCCTTTTTAACCTTAAACTCTTTCTCCAAGTTCGTTAAAAGTTTCTCTATTATCTCTTCATTATCTGCTGCGATTAAACCATCGTCAACAAATATTGCAAGAATAATTTGGCTGTTATCAGCTTTGAATACACATGCATCCGCTTCGGTACATTGTAAACCAAATGCATTCAAAAAGTTCTTAAAGCGTATATTCTAACATCTTGGACTTTGTTTTAAGCCATACAAACTTCGCTGAAGCTTACATACTTGATTTGAGCCATCTTCGTAACTTGGTGGTTGTACCATGTATATTTCTTCCTGTAGTTCTCCGTACAGAAATGCTGTTTTGATGTAGTATTTACTTGTCGTAGTATTAATTTTTCCACAGCTGCTACTGCGAATATCGCCCTAATTGATTCGTATCTGACCACTGGCGAAAATGTTTCATGGTAATCTAAACCGTATTTCTGTGAACAACCCTTAATGACTAATCTGGCCTTAAATTTATCTATACTACCGTCAGTTTTATATTTGGTTTTGAACACCCATGCATTTCGTAATGCAAATTTATCCTGTGGAAAATCGATTAAGGTCCAAGTCTGATTTTCGTATAATGAATTAATTTCATCGTTCATAGCATTATTCCATTCATTTTTGTGTTACCCAGTAATTGCCTCATCATAATTCAATGGATTGACACAGTTAGCAATAAAAGTCTGAACATTATACCTGTCCGGTTTCTTAAGTATATTCCTGTCATGTAGAACCATAACATTTCTATCATCGACTATGTTTTCGTCCTTCTCACGCATGCCCGTTGAATTAATTTGAGTGTCTGTAAACTCTAATGGGTCTGCAATCACATTTTCATAATTATTACATTCGTCTTCGAATATAATGTCTCTGCACACGGATATTTTATTTGTTTTCGAATATCATACACGATAAAATTTCGTGCTGTTCAAATAGCCAACAAATACCTATTCCTTTTTCACTTTTTGGATCCCATTTCTGACGTTTTTGCTTTGGTATGTGTGTATATACCGCAGTACCAAAAACTCGTAAATGTTTAATATCTGGCACGACTTTATAATATAACTCGTAAGGTGGCTTACCATTCTGTGAACTCGTTCCCGTTAGATTTAGTAGCTTCTGCCCATAATGACACGTCAAGATTTTTCACACATATCATTGACCTGGCAGCTTCTACGATTGTTCTGTTATCACGCTCGACTTTCCCGTTCTGTTCCGGCGGTATATGCTACCGTAGTTTGGTGTCGTATGCCATATTTCTGTAGAATACCTGTAATATCCTTGTTTACAAATTCTAACCCATTATCTGTCCTTAATATTTTGACTTTAGATCCTGTTTCTGTTTTAACACTTTTTATAAATGTCTCCATAATAATTTTTACTTCATATTTATTTTTAATAAAATATACCGTTCTGTAACGTGAGTAATCTCTAAATAGTAAAAAATATTTTGACATACCGATAGAGTTCCTCTGCATTGGTCCACATAAACCTGCATGTATTAAATCGCTGACGTTAAAATATTCGGTTTCACTTTTACTGAACGATTGACGGTGTTGTTTCCCGATTATGCAGTCGCTGCATACAAATTGATCGTCCTTGGCTGAATTATAAATATTATATTTTGCCAAACAATTCCTCAAGTATTGACTATTCTTGTGAGCTAAACGCTTATGCCATACGTCTAATCATTTTTCTACTGCAATGTTCGCATAACATTCAGCTTTCAACGGTGCTTCGACTTTGATCTGTAATTCAAACAACCTACCGCATCTTGTGCCTGTGCATACAGGAATCCCGTTTCTTTTGAACACACACGTTTTATTATCTGACGTTAGTTCTAAACCTTACGCACGAGAATAAATTAAATTTTAATCCCGGCACGTGCAATACATTTGCCAAGTAATTTTTATTCCAATTACCGTTCACGTATGATAATATATTAATATTACCTTTTCCTGTTGCATATAGATTTGTTCCGTCACCTATTGTTACCTGTTGTGTATATTTCAATGGTTCAAAAATTGTAAACCATTCTAGGTTCGCGCTCATATGATCCGACGCGCCTGAGTCTAAAACCCACGTATCTGTTGTAGTTTCATTTATCCTTGACTCGCTGACAAAAGCATTTAAACTTGTACCTGTAGTACCGGTTTTCCCACCTTTCATACTACTTAGAAAATTCTTACAGTTTCTTTTACAATGACCGATTTTACCACAGTAATAACATTTAACATTACTTTTATTAGTAAATTGCTTTTTACCTTTACCATAACTGCCGTTTTTTCCATCGGATCTGTTTTGAAATTTGGCTGGGAATGCACTCGATTTCTCTTGTTCACCAACTTCACCTTTGAACTGGATAACCCGTGATTCTTCAATCAACAACCGACTAGTTAAATTATTTATATCTTTACTTCCCGTTGGGACTGAAGCCCAAGCACTGTAAAAATGATTATATTCTTTTGGTAATGTCATTAGTATTTTTGTCATAACCATGTTATCCGTAACTGGTTCACCCGCTACTCTCAGTTTCCTTCCTAAATTGACCAATTTAGAAATATGCGTCGACATGTCATCTGTCAGCTCCTTTGAATAACTGAAAAATTGTTGTTGAAGCAAATGTATACTTGCCTCATACTCAGCAGTTTCTCCCACATTTCCAATGCAGTCTCACAGTTAAGCAAATATTGTAATGGACCATCGTCCACTGAGGTAACTATTATTTTTTTGACATTTACCGTCCGCTTTTATCCAAGCGCTTGTATGCCTTTGCCAACGTGCTTTGGCACCCTCGTCGGAACGTGTTGCCAATTTTTTTTATAGGTATACCTGGTTTCGTCCAATCACCTGAAACTATATCACCTATTTCCAAGGCATTTAGAATGACCTTCATCTGGAATTTCCATAACGACTAGTTTTCCGCACATAATTTTGTTATCTTCACCGTGTCGTCCATGACCGATGGTTTCCCGTATACTTTCCTGTATAACAATTTATAACAAAACTTTACCTATGTACACTGTTCCGCCGTTTTCCGAAATCCAGGATATCTCCGACTGGTTGTAGTTTTCTGCGTTAATACAAATATAAAAATACTTCGATAACATGTACTGGGCTATTGTACTGGGTTATTGTTCTGAGCCCATAACCTTGACGCTTCCACGATGATTGCTTCAAGGTTGATCGTGGTCCGGTCGCAGTGTTTGGTTAGGATTGAGGTGATGAAAAAAACACAACACAAACACTTTAAGAATGTCACAAATTATGTATTATAATATTGCAACCAAAATATAATAATACATGACCTGCCGCTCGGGCAGATGAGTTTAACGTCGGACGATATGTTATCGGTCCGATGGTGGATCTCGAATCACCTTTTCCGCCGACCGTTGTACGTCTTAAGCCGCGCATACACTAGACCCGAACCGGCCGAACCGACCGAACCGAAAAAAATCAAAATGCCGATTTTATATGTGAGTGCATACACTTGTACCGAACCGATAGCCCGAACCGAAATTCGGGTCGGTTCGGATTTCAACCGTTCAAACATGTTTGAATTTTTCGGCCGAAAATTAGCGGTACTATTCTATGTATAGGTCCTACCTCTTGATTTGAGACGCTAATAAATGAAATATTGTGGTCATATCACATTTGGTGTTTTAATAACATCGTTGTGTACCTATAACCCATTATCTACTATGTCCTAGTATTAAGTACTTTAGATATATCTTAAATCGTGATATTTTAGTATATATGTTTTGAAAACGTGCGTTTTATCTACAATTTTATCAACCGTTTCACATTGGTATTTCGATAATGTAGTCGTACTAACTAAGTATTTTAGTAGTTGTAAATACGTCGCACGTGAGAGTTGCTAAGATGTCATCTATAAAATTTGAAAAAGAAAGACTCATAAGTTTAGTATTTGCGGAAAACCAAATTTGGAATCAAAAACATGACAAATACCATAATAGAGATGAAAAAATTTTAATATGGACACGTATTGCTACAAATCTGGGTACAACAGGTAATGCATTATTTAAACTTATATTAATATTAATTATAAAAAGAAATTTGTTTTGTAATCAAAAGATTAAAGTTATACAATTATAATAATAAATGTAGCTAAATTATCAAAAATAATAATAATAATAAATAATAATACCTATACAATACAAGTAATAATACAATTTTAACATAATACTTAATAGTCATTACTCATTATAGTATTATACCTACAATTAAACTAAACTACTTTTGAACGTTTGCATACTGTTCTTGAAATGAAATCGATCCTATAGGACTAATAAAATAATTTTTTAATGTATCTCTTACGAAAGTCGCCAAGTTTGAACTCCGATTAAATGGTCTTATTACATTTGTCCTTACATTTTTTTCATTTCTATCGTTTTCATACGAACTCGCAGCAGATATTAGTGTTTGTGCACATGGTTGCCCTTCTTTATCTATTATAAGGTTATGTAAAAGACAAATACACTGAACTATTTTAATTGCATTGTCTACTGTTGTTTCAATGGGTTTATGCAAGAGTCTCCATTTTGATACCATAATTCCAAAAGCATTTTCTACACATCTACGGGCACGAGCATGACGATAATTATAAATACGTTCTTCTTTTGATAATAGTCGTTTAGAAAAGGGTTTCATAATATTTTTTTTTAATGGATAAGCGTCATCACCTAACATAAAAAACGGTACTTCTACAGATGTTCCCTCCAAATTAGATGATTTTGGTAGATTATTTTCATTATTTATAAAAGTTGACAAAGTTGATGATGCATATGTTCCTCCGTCGCTTTGTTTTCCGTACGCTCCAACATCAACAAATATAAATTTATAATTGGCATCAGATACACCTTGTAGTACGATGGAAAAAAAATGTTTATAATTATAATACATAGTCCCAGAGTGAGTAGGACTTCGTAAACGTATATGTTTTCCGTCTATACAGCCAATACAATGTGGGAAGTTCCATTTCACATTAAATTCATTTGCTATACTTAAAAAATCTTCTGGAGTTGGAATAGATAAATGTGTTGTCGATAGTCTATTCCATATTGCGTCACATACTTCATATACAATTGCACCAACCGTAGTATTATGAATTTTAAAGCAAAGTGCTAATGCTCGAAATGACATACCAGTTGATAAATATCTGCAAAATATTTAAAATATTATATAAAATCTTAACTAAACATATACTAAACATTATTTAAATGTGTTGATATTTTTTTTTACGGCTTTTACAATATAGTACATATTAATGAATATAACATATTACTCAATATAAACATACCTACTACATACTTAACCAAATTAATCAAACAATTTAATTAATTAAGTATAATTACTGAAATTTAATATATATAATATGTAATGCATTTTAGCCGAAGAAGCGAAGAAAAAATGGGAAGGTTTAAGAGACACGTTTAGAAAAGAGTTTAAGAAAGTGCCTAAACCTAAATCTGGACAAGGATTCACACCACAATCCTCAAAATGGCCATATTTTAATCAGTTGTTATTTTTGAAAGATAATATGACACCTAGAAATACAGCGACCAATATACCTCGAGACCCTATAATTCCCACACTCGACGATTCTGATAATAACAGCGAACTTGATTTAACTGATGAAGATGAACATGTTGAACAAAATGAACACGAAGATGAAGAAGTTGGGTTGAATAATATTCCTAATGTGCAAAGTACAACACCTCAATATAGGAAACATTCGAAACGTAAATCGTATCAAACAGAAGCAATAGAAATCGAACGGAAAAAAATAAAACTGTTTGAAGAACGTCTTAAAACGAAAAAGAATGCTGATAGTGATGAAGATTACCACTTTTTAATGAGTTTGTTGCCAAGTTTTAAAAAAATGGATTCATTAAAAAAGATGAAAGTTAGAATGGAAGTACTCAGTATTATCACCAAAACGCTTGAATCGGAAGAAATGACACCTAGCAGAAGTTCCAGTGCATCTGGCTATTCAGATTATACGCAACAGCCGCAATTACTGTATAATAAAAATTATGAAAAATCATCTGTTGTTCAAGATTGCCAATATTCGTACACTAATTTATAAATAATAGTTACAAACGAGTGTCAATAATTAATATAAAGTTATGTAAATGTACAATATTTTTAATAATAATAGTATTTTAAATAATAAGTTATAATAAAAGTTAATATAGTCTATAATTCTGATTATAGTAGTTACAGTAATTTACAATATTTTTTTTCTCTTTGAATATTTAAATACCTATATTTTATTTAAAAATTAATATTTATATATTTGATAAATTTTTAAATTTTAAATTAATAAAATTAAAATAACTTTACCTGAGAGTAACAGCTAATTTTTCTTCGGGCTCAATGCAGCGTCTAAAATTTGAATATTTTGTCAAATCGTTTTTTATGGCATTTAAAATATATTCAAACGTTGATATATCCATACGAAAGTAATTATAAAATTTTGATGGGTAATTTTTTATAACAGTGCACACATTTTGAAATTCGCCACTATCAAAGTTGCCAAAGTTCATGCACCCAATATCTTTTCCGTGATTTGAAGATCGGGCTCTCTAATAAAAATGAATCCCATTCATCATCTGAAGAACTATTATATTCCATATTTTTTACAACTGCACACCATGCGATGCATTCGTCAACTGTCGAAAACTGATTGTAGAAGATACAATATATGGTTTACTCTAGTTATTATCACAAGTCACGACATAATATGATTATTTAATTATCTATTTAGCTATTAACTTTGTTTTCGGAACGAAAATTCGGGGACACTCAATGCAGCTATACCCGAAAAACTTCGGACCGAATATTTTTCGGTTCGGTCGGTCCGGCCGGTTCGGGTCTAGTGTATGCGCGGCTTTACGCGACACAGTCCCGCCGTCCCGCCTTGGCGTTACCGGCTCGGTGGGAGAGTCAACCTGGTCGCGCTGCTTGCATCCCGTGGTGGTGGTTGGAGATAAGATAGACTGGTCGCTATAGTGCTTGTACATTGTACTTGCTACTAACGCGGGCCGTGTCAACCTGTTGAAAGTGAAGCTTGACGTACTAGTGATATTAGCATTAATATAATAAGTAATAACACGACAATATGATTATGTATAAGTATAATATATAATAACGTACAACTGGACAATTAAACTGTGACTGTACACACACACCGCGTACACTCGGTATGACAGCGTCAGTGCAAGTGAGTATTACATACATCAAAGGCCCTATTTATATGAACAATCGAGGCCATCCCGTATCCGTATATAATATAGAAAGCGATAGTAAAGGTGTTGCACAGCTATATCGTAACTGCATAAGTATCTATTAGAAAATGACATTGTACACGAACGTGTGTTTACATGGTTTGAATACTAATATTAATTGTATATTTCGTATATTTCAACAGTTTTTTGCATTTTTAAGCTTTAAATTTGCTTTTGTACTTCGTTTAAAATACTCAACTATGGTTTTTACTTTTTTGTGAACGTTTTTTATTTCACCTAATCCGGATTGTGCAATTAGATTTAATGTGTGCTCTAAACAGGGGATATGGTACCATTTTGGATTCATGCCGAATGCTGATGTTATATTCAGCATTGTAACTTACAGCAACTTTTACTTTTTCTTTTATATTCCACTCTTCAAAAGAAATTATTTAAAAATAATGACAAATTTACAGCCGTGTGGGATTCCTCCACATTAAAACATCCAAGTAAAAAGGTTTTTAAAACACACTCTTCCGGATCAGTTGTAAATTAAATATATTTGGCATTCAATAAATTATTTCTAACTTTTACTTTGGTTTTTTCATACAACTGTGGTAAAATAGATTTCGAAACAGTTTTCCTCGTAGGTTACTGATACCCAGGATTTAATAAATATATGAATTTTTTTAATTCAACATTTTCTACTAAACTGAAAGGTTGGAACTCTTTTGAAATCATAACTCCTAGTTGTTCGTCAATTGTTTTTTTGTTTTGAAACAGAAAGTGGTTTATTGTTAACAATATAAGAATCTACACTTTTTTGTATGGGACGAGATTTATTTATGACATTAATTTCATTGATTGATGTAGAAGGTTGGTTTTGATCTTTATTAGATTTGGACGTATTTTGCTTACCTACTTACTTCATCAACATTTTGTTCATCCATTTCATTTATATGCAGATATTTTCTACTATCGTATTGAATTATGTGTTTTCGTTTTAAGTGTTTACTCAAGTTTGTTGTTGATCCACCTTTATATACCGAATTTGAACAACAGCAACATTTAGCCTTTTCACTGTTAATTATTGAATAATGATTCCATACTTGACTTTTTTTTCTGTCCATTATTACAAAAGAGACATAAACACACTACACAGTACACACTATTATATACACTACACAGCAATACTACCTAATGCCGAGTAGTACTATGAAATAGTTTCTACAACGGGTATTCACGAATCTAAAAATAATTTTAATTCAAATATTATCGTAATCATATGATTATATCTATTTGATTATTATAGGAATGCATTCATTTTCTACCACCACCACCACCACCACAACCCCCGACCCAACCAAGTACCAACAAATACTATCAGCACAATAACAACGGCAGATAAAATAGACTGAGACGATTTGTAGATGACCATAGACGTATAATATGCAATATATTATTAGATCATAGTATCATACGTCTATAATCGTGAAAACTCGTTACTATTCGACCACCGTCGGTAATCAGTCGAATGTACCCTAGGTGGATATATAGAGGTGTAAACACTCTATAAATTACTAAATCACTCTATAAAAACACTTATAAATTGATTGAAAAATGTACACCATTTGTGATTGCCACCGGGAGCGCTGACTACCCGATGAAGGCTCATAATGTTCGTACTTCTATACGAAAATACGATTTACAATGCTGAATGCTTGCAAGTTGTAATGCCATAAAAAATAAAAATATAAGATATCAATTTAATCTAAATAATGAATACCTAACTTAGATAGATTTTTATTAAATAATTTTGAAAGATTAATCTATCTTCAATTATACAATTATTGATAATTATCCACATTTTTTTGGGGAATATTGATTTGTGGAGTAGATGTAGACATGTTGCCTACCTATTTGTGTTATAATTAAAAATTTAAATTTATGAATTTATTGTAATGATTGTCATATTGAAATATATTGATTAAAGTACCTACCTAATTGTAAATTTGTTATTTCCTTAATTTGGTACCACTACTTATCATAATATGTTTATTTTTGTAAAAACATATTGTAGTTATTCTAATAATGGCATTATTGAAAATACCATCTCACTACTCAATGTCTCTATGGAAATTATTTATGTGTATAATAATAGTACCTATTTACATCATATTATTATCCTAGTGTAGGTACCTCTTTTGGCTTTTGCATTCTTTTAAGTATCTACACAACCTACTCTTTTTGTACAAAAGGTGGTATGAAATTTATTTTTGTAACTTATCGAGTATTGTAGTATGCATCTTAAGTGTTTTGTACCTGGGTGTAACTCTGGGTTACCCAAACAAAATAAAATATGTAAACAGCAGGGAGTAAAACTGCCTTCAGTATTTCATCCTCCTGAGGTAGATATTTCTTATACTAATTGATAATTAATATATATTTATATTATTATGTATATGTATATTAAATGAAAAGTTCATATTAGGGTAAATAATTCATTACTTTTTAGAACATGATTGATACATGGAATTTAAAAATTCCACGAGCAGATAGATTATTAACCAAAAAAGATGGAGTATGTGAACTCCATTTTCCTTCTGAAGATATTATTTCATATAGAATATTAGAGGATGCAGCAGGAAATGAAATAAAACATCAGCTCAAGAGAGTTAATTTAAATGCTAACGCTATACCATGTATTTTCCTTAATTTACCATCTTATTTCAATAAAAATATTAAAAAACGAAAACCTCCAATGGAAAGGTCAATAGTACCAAACAATCGCAAAAAGAATAACCCCAGTGATTTAAATGTAAGGAATAATAATATTATGAAACAATAACACATTCCTTCATTAATTTAAATAATATTTATTAAATGTCTATACAGCCTGTAAATGAAACAATTAATAACCCTGAATTGGTCACTGATATAAAAGAAAAAAATATAATTGAACCACTCAGCTACAATGTTCATACTGATGCAAATATGTTATTATGTATATAAGTTACCAGGTGCAATGTGGGGTTTGCACACAGATTATTCCGAAAAAAACAGTTTTTAGTCATATCAGTGGATTAACCAATGATAAATGTATTGTGTTTATTACCCCCAACGTAGCGAAGGTAAGAGTTTTACAATTAAAAGAGTAAATTTGTCACATTTAATATTTATTGATGGTCATAAACGCATATTATAGGTATTTATAAGAGAGAAAGAAACAAACATTGAAGAATATGTTGAGAAACGTGATGATATTGAAAATGTATTAAGTAAAATTCATTTGTTAAATATTTGTTCTGGTATTAATTTAAATCAATGGTCTTCAAAATGTATGTTGTACGTGGAAAGTGAATGTGTTAGATGTAATTACTGCAAAAATCTCAGCAAAAACCTAAATAGAAAAAAAAACCAACAGAAAACTACATTAAGAACACAATTTAAGTATAAAAGAGCGCAGCAAACAAGAAGACTTTCTAAAAAGGTTTTTTTTTAAAATTATAATAGCAATTTTATTTTAGCTTTATTTTAATTTCAAAATTAATAGGTATAATATATATTTTATATAACAGGTCTGTTTGATGAAAATGAAGATCCATAGTTTAAAACAAAAATTTGATTTGATTAAAGAGGAGAAAATAGATGAAATTATTAAAGATTTGCCTCAAACACAACAAGAGGCAATCAAAATGTGTTTTAAAGCTAGTTTAGTTAAGTCCAGAAAGGGGATACGTTACACAAACAACTGGGTTTATGAATGTATACTGATGAAAATAAAAAGTCCAGCTCTATACCAAAAGATGCGCAGGGAACAGATTTTGCCATTGCCATCACTTGTAACTTTACAGCGTTATATTAAAATGTTAGAACCAGCTTATGGATTTCAAAAAAGTACATTTGAAATGCTGAAAGAAAAATCCAAACACATGGATGATGCAGAACGTCATGGTAATATCAATTAATAGTTAAAAAACATATCATAATAGGTACCTACATATTTTGTGTTAAATATCGAATTTAGGCTGCTTACTTTTGGATGAAATGTCATTATCATCATTAGTGACATTCAATAAATCAACTTTAAATATAGACGGCTTAGTTGACTTAGGTCAATTTACTCCAGAGCATCAAGCACATGAAATGGCTGATCATGCTCTCGTTTTCATGTATCAACCATTTAGAGGACCATGGCAATTGGTGCTTTCTTGAGTAAAGGTGCAGCTCCAAACAATGTCTTACAAAAACTTATTATTGAAGCTACGTTGTTACTTTAAAATTGTGGGTTTCAAGTACATAATATAGTAACTGATGGTGGCCCGTGGAACAGAGGTATATAGAATTCATTTGGTGTAACCAATACAAATTTCAGTTGTGAGCATCCTGTAGAACCTTCAAGAAAACTTTGGTTTATGTCGGACTTCCCTCATTTGATAAAAACCATGTGGACCAGAGTGATAAAAAACAAAACGTTTGAGGTATTTAAATATATTTATTTCATACTAACATACCAGATACCTACATAGAATATTAAATAAAATACTTTTGTTAATCTATTACTTATATAATAATAGTGTCCTGATGGAGTTGTTAAATTTGAACATTGGAAATACTTAGTCGAGTATGATGATTCAAATCACATAAAATTATGTTACAAATTAACTATACTCCGGCCGGAATAAGAACGTACCCGGGCGGCGGACAAAACAAGTTTGCTGCGCGCAGATCATAGTTATGACTATAACTATATGTTTATAACTATGACAAGGTTGCGGACGGGAAACCGGTCGCCGCCTGCGCGACGAGGTACGTTCTTATTCCGTCCGGAGTATAGAGATCATTTGTATCCACAGCTTTTCAAAAAATGAATGTAAAAATGGCTATGGTTGTAAGATGAAATAACACTTAAATATATTTATATGACATTTATATTTTATATGACATATTGCCTAATTATATATCATATTTTATAGTTCTTTAGTAAATCAGTAGCTGACTGTATGCAAGAACTTATGAACCGAGGACATGAGAAATTTAGAGATTGTGGTCCAACTATAAGTTTTATTCGGAAAATAAATGATTTAATTGATATTATGAATTCTAATACTAAAAAATATGGCTTGCAAGCAGACAAAAACTCATTCAGCAATAAAGTAAAAATTGCATTCTTGTTATTTGTATTTGTATTTTTTTTATTATAATTATTAATTATTATTTATTATGAAACAGCAAATGTTGTGTTAAAAAAAGATGTGTCATAGTACCTAATTATCGTTTTGTTATATTCTATTTTTCATAGATTATTGTGGATTTTATTGACTATTTAAATAAGTGGAAATCAGATATTCCAGACCAAAATTTTCGATTTATAAGTAAAACAGAAAAAGGATTGATAGTGTCATTAAATAGTACATTACTATTGGTTGAATATTTATGTACAAATGTAAACGATTATTCTTACCTCATGACTAGGCGAATTAATCAAGATAAATTAGAAGTATACATTTTTAACCTTTATTTTGTTTAAATGAGTGCTTATAAAATAATGTATATGCAACAATACTTTTTCATTAGCATTTATTTGGCTGTTTACGTCAAGCATGTGGTTCCAATCGGAATCCAGATCCAAAACAGTTCATCCAAGTTTATCGGTTATTATCATGCTATTCACTAATAAAACCACCAAGAGGAAGCAATGTGAGTGGTGGAGAAATGTTGAATTCTCTTGTCAATATTCAACATTTATCAAAAGAAGATAAACAGCAGATTAAACCTAGAAAAAAAATTGGATGAAATATTGGACAATGGTGATTTTGAAATATTTAATGATCATTTATACTGTGAAGATCAAACTTCATCTTATATAGACAAACCTGCTCTTACCTACTTTGTTGGTTATGTTGCTCGAAATGCCAAAAAACATTCATGAGCAAAAACTTGCAATGATTGTTTTAATTCTCTTATATCAACATCAGATGATCATACCAATCTTGAAGTAGAAGTTCAAGAGTTTATAAATATGCGAAATAGAGGACATTTACTCAGTCCATCAGAAGGGCTAATGAATATAATATACTGCTTGGAGACTGCTATTATAAATGTCATTAATAACAAAAGTATTAGTAGACATATTTTGGAACACGGTTAGCGTTTTTTTAGTGTACTTACTAATTAAATTAATGTTCCATATTTAAATTATATGTATGTTCAATATTCTATAGTTATGGATGAAGTAAATAATACCGGAGTCCCTTTCAAAGTTGGCTGTCTGGAACATCAGAATGAATTAACCAAATATATTATTAATTTCTATTTGAACACCAGAATGATATTTGCATGTAAAAGGCATAATGATCAAATATCATACAAGAAAAATACGATAAAAAGATTAAAAAAAATATCAAAATTAATATAAATATAAAATACTACTTAACTACTGGTACATGTTTTCCAATCTGGATATTAAAATATATGAATTAAAAGTACCATATACACACATTGTACATATTAAATTAAGTTACACTATTTAAAATTTAAAATATTAATTATTAGACCATGAAGTCCACAGTCCTTGTAATTACTAAATATACTAATTAGTAATTAGAGTAAAATGCTAAATTGCATAATGTGCTATACAAACTTTAATGTGTTTGAGCCTTCATCGGGTAGTCAGCGCTCCTGGTGGCAGTTACAAGTGGTGTACTTTTTTCGGCCCACTATCATAATGTAAAAGATGGGAAGTGTTTACACCTCTATATATCCACCTTGAGTGTACCGACTCGTTGTCGATTGTCGGTATCGGGCACAGAATATACCCTGATGGGGACCATTTTGTACTCTGTACTGAATGTACCGACGCGCGATGGAACGAACGAGAAACGATAAATGTACTCGTTCCTACTCGTTCCACCAATGTAATCGTTACATACCTATATAGTACCGAATACGGCAGTAACGACCCACCACCAGTCGAAACGATCACACCTCGTCACGTTATTCGTCGACTATAAATTATACATTTATACTGATATGTCGTTTATATGTTATACCATTTTCATCAAAAATTCACATTTCTAAGTACAACCATATTTAATTAAATTTTTAAGTTCTGTTGTTATAATTGTAAATTGTAAAGAAAACTACTACAAGCCAAAATGGAAATGGTACATTTTGGCCAAAAAGGAGGCCACCCATCTAGGATTATACTACGTATTATGGATAGGTATTTAATATTTAGTATTTTCTAATAGTTGCCAGTGTATAACGACAAGTTAGGTACCAATTTTACAGTATAGTATTATACGAGTATTGTCTTTGTAGACGCTCCGAAAATTGAAACCAAGATAGGTCAATATGTACGTCTGTCAGTGAAAAATTCAAGACTAATCCCTACTATGAACTATACTATCGATTATTGAGGTACACGCCATAACCAAATATCGAGCGGAGCGCCCCATAGCGTTACTCGTCATTCAGCGAGCATCGTGTTTTGTACTGCAGTGGCCTATCTAGAGTATTTAGGTATAATCAATGATATTATACCAACAGAGTTAAGCTACAGCAGGAAAGGAGCCTGCTTTTTTCGTGAATTGTTCGTATGTTGGTCAAAAATCGGAAAACAATTCTATTTCGATTTATTAATGTCGTTAAATAATTTGTCGCTTGGTCAAAATCTTGAAAATGTAATTCAAGATTCCTCATAAGATTTTGGCAGTTTTTTTACCTTCGACAAAAAACAAGAGTTTAACGTAAAGTCATAAACATTTTTATTAGAAGTTTTTGAAGTTCGACTTTTATACGAAATTGAATATTGTGATGTTGATTATAATATTTATATTTTATTTATTTTTTATACCATCTGTAGTTTGTATGTACCTACCTATAAACGTTATTCCTAGAAACAATTATTATAAAGACTTGTTGATTTTAACAGGCGTTTACCTGGATGTTTTACTAAACTATTTTTGGATGAAAATATTTTATTCGGTTTAAATAAGTTTTAATATTTTATTAAGTTTTATTTTTGATATCAAATATCAAATATGGAGTCTGAAAGTTCCGATAATGATAAATACGTTGATTTAAAACCTATTTGGATGGATGAGTAAGTACTTTTCACAGCTATATACGTACTAATATATAATCTGTGTTGTAACAGTGGATAGTTTCCTTAATAACTGAACTCGTTTACTTTCACATTCATTATCTATTCAAAGAAACGTTGTTCACATTTATTGAACAATATGAATGCATTCATTGGGTTATTCGTTTAATTATTTATTTAAAATTGAATTACAATTTACAGATCATTTTTTCAAATTTAAAATGAAATACGTAAATGTAATACGTACGAATTTCGTTTACACGTAGGTACCTACTCTATAATAAATGAGTGACCAAATATGAACGTAAACGCAATGAAATCTCGTTCACAAGCGCATTCTATCCAAATTCCAAACACTATAGGCGTGCACACCTGTGGCATGCATGTAGGATATCCCTGTGGGTAGACGCTTGTTTTAGGGGCCACATAAAGAATCTCAGCACATAAAAATATCACAATATTGTCGATAATATGATCATAAATACTTACACCTCCTATAATTTTAGTATATTTTAGTATAATTTTAGTTATATGTCGTGTTCTAAAAATTATTGTTACAGGTGTATTGAACGAAAAACATTATATTAGTAGAATTCACGTTTTGGAACTAAAGATAAAAACGTACCTACACATTTTCTTATTATATACGCTATAAATTACAATAAACTATAATATTATGCTATTTATGTTTAATAGATTATATGAAGAAAAAGAGTCACTAAAAGATAGATGTAAACAACAATACATGAGAGTTAAGAACAATTGTGTGTGCGATGATAAGCAGGCAGAAGCAAAAATTAAAGCATTGCAAAAAACTCTTGAACCATTTAAACGTGAGATAGCTTATAGAGATGGAACGATCTCGACGCAAGACAAGCATTTTAAAAGCATTTATATCATGGTGGTCTGGGGGAGGTTAGGTTATGTTTAGGTGTTAGGTGCTTTATCAGCACATTTTATATACCTGCGAACAAAGTCTGTGCCTATTCCAAACACTAAATATAATGAATACTTATTGCGACCAAATGATTAATAATTAACTTCAAACATAGGTACTATCTATACTACTATACCAATAATGTATCTACATATATCATATTTATAATTGTACAGGTCCGAATCGTACTATTCGTTAAGAGTACTCGAGGAGAAGTTAGAAAGTATTGAAAAAAAATATTATGAATTAAACTATGAACATATGGAGCTCAAAAATAAAAATAAATCTTTAGAAAATCAGTTAAAAACAATGAAAGAGGAGAAATTAAAATCAGAAACTTTAAGTAAAGTAAGTTAAATTGAATTATAATACAGACAAATGTGTTGATTCTGAGCACAGGCATTGCAATGAAATTGCTTAATAATATGTTTGTTATCATTGTTATCTATAACAGTTAGTAATACATTTGTATGGTTCTTTTTAATTTTAGACAAATATGGCACAACTACCCAATTATAGATCAAAAATCGTAGACATGAAGAAGAAAATCAAAGAATTAACATCGGGAAACGAAAAACTAGAAATAGACTTAAGCAATATATCGATAAGTAAAGGAGTTGACGAACAACTAAAATATGCTAAAAGTGAAAATTTTACTTTGACGGTAATGTTACAGAACTCACGATAATTTAATATCAATGGTAAGAAAAATAAAAAAAAAAATGTTTAGGTAAATAACACAAAATTGTCACAAAAAATAAAAGATTTTGAAGATGAAAATTCAAAAATATCAAGGATACAGATAAGATGAAAAGACAAAGCTACAATTAACGATCTTAAAGTAATTTTTATACGATTTAATAGGTATGATACAGCATAAAATATAAAATAAAATACATGATTTCAAATTGAGATTTTAGTGTACAAGTCTCAAATAGAATCTCTTAACAAACAGTTAAAAGTCAAAGATATAACTAGTAATGGACTAATTTTGGATAATAAAATGAAAGATACTAATATCAAACAATGCCGGGTGAGATGATAATATTTTATTGCACAAACCTATTATTATTTATTAGTATACTAATATATTGATAGATAAATAATTAAGTATACTTATAATTGTGTACTGATTAAAAGGAGGAAAATTACAAACATAAAAAATATGTTAAAGTTGCCGAAAAAAATGTAATAATATTGAAAAAATATGTCGAAAATCGATAACATGTAGGCTTAGAGAAGGAAAACATGCGCCTAAGAGAAGAGATTGTGCGTTCTTTTATTGAAAAATTGAAATATTAAGTATCGTGTTAAATGTTAAGATATTAAAAGCTTGATGATAATTTTTTTATAGGTGACTAACACAAAGTTTAGCGATGAATTTGAAGAAATGAAAATAAAATATCGCCTTAAAGTGAAAGAATTAAAAGAAGAACAGTCTTTGGTGCGAAAACAGGAGTTAGAAATTACAAGCCAACGAAATAATATTGTAACTAAAAAGATTTTAAAAATAAATTTCAAATAACATACTATCAATTTGTATTTTAGGCAGAAATCGAAAAACACAAAGTCAGGTATATTTATACCGGGAAAGACATTACTGAATAAAAAAAAGAAATACAACTATGGAAGGATACATATACGGATTTAAGGTTTCATTTCGATAATCTCGATTGTCCTTTCGTAAGCTGCATTATTGTTCTTAATTTGCTACATAAGAAACCAATCTCAAAGTTATTGTTGAAAGGCCAAAAAATAAAATTTATAAAAACACATTACCTATGTAAAATCAATACATTCATATATTGTTAAAACTAATATTTTTTTGATGTTTATGCCATCATTGTTTTTTGTACATCTTTTCAAACTATTACTAAAATACATTTAACTTTTTAGTTTTCTTTATAGTTTTCTTTCTAGTTATATTGCTTGTAGAATGGCATTAAATTGTTTGGAAATTAAAAAATAATAGTTTTTTTTATTTTTTTTTGTGATGTTAAAAGTATAACATAGGCGGCTATTCTGTTGCCTGGAATAAAAATTATGCTTCGCAGCAGTATATATCAGGTAGGCAATCTACCTGCGGTAGATCACAGACCCAGTTGTGTTTGTACGTATAAGTGTATGATTTAACTCTAAAGTGTCAAAGTTATACCAAGTTTATTTTGATATAATACGGTGGATTAATATAACAAATTTGGTTGCCCGTAAAAAATCGAAACTCTTAAAAAAATTATGATTTGTTCAAATCCTTTTGGGTGTAACTTGCTGCTAGAAGTGCAACTCAGCCACCCTGGAAGGCAATGTTCAATAAATCGATTTGATGCAAGCTTTACCTGAACTTCCCGAATAACCAATGGCAACCAATAATAAATAAATGATAATTTCTACTGTAGACTGTAACCAATGGCAACTATTAATAAATAAAAATAAAATTTATAATTTCCATCGTAAATCTCAATGTCCCTGTTTGAGCACCTATTTAAAATGCGAATTTCGGGAAATCCTTTCTTATTGCACGGTGTAAATATGAGAAGAACCTCTATTCCAAATTCAATTCATGCATAGTCATGCATAGTTACTCTTGCATGTTATAAGAAATGCAGGTTTTAAATAAGTGATTGCTAATTAGTAAAATAAAATAAAATAAAATAAAATAAAATTGTACTCACGCAGTTTTTCTGGAAATGGAAAATGAAGTCGTAATAATAAATTAATAATAAAAACAAAATAATGAACACAAAACTATAAAATAACTATAGAAACCATAGATTATACTGATTGTACATCGAGCTAATAAATAATAATAAATAATAAATCAGTATTAATTGCCATAGAGATGTCTACGTCTACCATAGAGTAAATAAAGACAACGGTATCGAGTTCAAATCCCAGACATCAATAAATAATATTTGCAGTTTTTCTAATTATTCCGTTGACTTTTTAAAAATTTTCTTTCGTAAAAACCTTCTCCTGGCAATTACGAACATCTTAAAAAAAATTGAGACAAATCGGACCAGCCGTTCTCTGCAGTTGATGAATTTATTGTTATACATTTTTGGCTCCATTTTTATATATATAGATATGGAAATAATGTATATTTATTATTTATTTACCTATGTTTAATATAGTTTATATATATTATTGGTAAACCCATCAAAGTAGCAACATGAAAAAAAAAAATTTCCAACTTCCAACTTTACGATTTTTGTAATTCATCAAACTATTTAATATTATACACCTTCAACCACCAAGCATGTGTTATAGTAGGAATAACAAACGTAGGTAGTACTAGGTACATAAAATACATGTATACCTATTAAAAAAAATAAAAAACTCAAATGACAGTCCTGTGGTTAGGCCAAAGGCTATTGAATGTGGCATTATGTATTTTGCAAAGAACGAATACAACAAAATTAGTTGATACCTGTACCTATATTTTTGACCAATTTTGCTGATATCCTGAATTTTAATGTCGTGTTCTAAAAATTATTGGGTACTGCCTAATTTACTGATTTACTGATTTACTGATTTACTGATTTACTGATTTGGGGCCATAGCGCCCGTAGCATGGGCAAACTGAGTCCGAATAAGTTCAAACTTCACAGGTGCCATTATAATACCCCCCTCCAACTCCCTACCAAATTCCAGGTTGCCCCGTCGATTTTCACTTCCGGGTTACTTGTCGCAGAAATATCACAAACTTAAAAACTTAAACCAAAAATTTATGAAATTTTTTACTCGGCATAAGGTGGTACCGTATTTAAATATGGGGAAAATCTCAAGTGCCCTACCTCGAAAACCATGCAGTTATAAAGACAAATCAGTAATTTATTCACATACATAATCGAATCAGTAAAATCACGCGCCGCCGTCCAGGAAAACTGCTGTATTGCTCTAAAACCCGCAATAGTATATAGAAAATTATGAAATTTTTTATACGGTATCGGTTGTACCGAATTTAAATACCTTGGAAATTTCAAGTGCCTACCTCGAAAACCCATGTAGTTATAAAACAAATCAGTAATTTATTCACATAATCGAATCAGTAAAATCACGCGTAGCAGTGCAGGAAAACTGCTGATTTGCTCTTACACTCGCAATAGTTTATAAAAAATTATGAAATTTTTTACACGGCATGAGTTGTACTGTATTTAAATACTATGGAAATTTCAAGTTCCTACCTCAAAAACCCATTCAGTTATAAATTATAATGCAGTTCAGTAATTTGTTGACATAAACAAATCAGTAAAATGATAAGAATCCTGTATGTTATGTTGCATTACAACATTTCTAGGGCACTTACTAAAATAATGCAATTATTACACATTATAAGAATAATATATATTTTAATATTTAATATGATCATTATAACATAATAATATAGCACTAGACAATGACTTAGGATTTATCTACATCCCTAAAATTACAATTAAAATTAAAGGTTTGTCATGGGCTAAGGTTAGCTCTTCTTTGGATTTTTTTTTTAATTTTGAATGTAGCATTGTATAACTAGTGCATATATTTTAAGTGCATTATTATGACAACTGGCTCGTTTATTATATTGTTAAAATGTTTTTAGAGAATTGAATTATTTGGGAATTTGCCTTCATAATAATGTGTCTTAACATAATATAATAATAATAAATGGGCTGAGCAACTTGTTTTACAAAATATCAATAAATGAAAATCAGTTGTACCTTTTAGTACCTGTAGTGTTTTTACAGTGTTATAAGCGGCAATTTTGGCACCCAAATTTGTATCTCTTGTGTTTGGAAATTAATTATGAGGGTTAGACATTTTTCTCAAATGTACTTCTTACAAAATAAGTCCCTACCTATACAATAGTTACTAAAATAAAGCAACGTATTGCACTTGAGTGTGACTTAGAATTCATCCATATAGATACCTGAAACAAAAAACTCATGCGGTTGTATGTACCTCATTTAAATCAGAGCCGTCATACCCAAATAAGTATAATTATTAATTTCTCTTTATGTGCCAATGAGTATATTATAGTAATTTACACTTTTCATTTTTAAGTTAATCTTTATCATACAATGTACCTAAGTTTCGATATAAAGATGTATGTATAAAGTATGCAGCAATTATTGTTTTTTTTTTACCAATAAATTACAATACTTAATGAATTGTTGCTATATTGCTTTCAAATTGTATGTAATTAAGTCCAGTTTTTATAACAACATATTCAAATTTGGTTTATACAGTTTTTCTAAAATATATTGCTATAATATACCATCACTAAGAAAAGTAATTAATTGAAAGCTTAAGTTTTTGTTTAATTTGTTAAATTGTTAAATATATATAGTCTTGTTAACCTAAAAGGTTATAAACTATAATAATTTGTTTAAACTTAAATACAAAACTGCAAAGGCCAAGTCCACATTTTTATGTTTCTCACATGTTCCAAATTAAAAGAAAATTGTATTTTAACCAATAAAATACCTTATTTCATGGAAATATGGGTGTTTAGTTATTTATTTAATATAATTTTTGTTTAACTAACATCAGAGGTTGCTAAGATTTTACTGAAAATCACCTTAACATGATATTCCTAGTTATGAATACTAATAATTGAGTATTTACTTGGTAAGTCCCCTACATTCTACTAAAAATTGATTAAGTCTTAACTAAGTTTATATGATTCTAACTAAGTTCTATGATTAAGATTAATGCATACAGTCAATGAGTAATGGTATACCATGTTCAGTGTTTTTTTTAACTAATCATTTAGATTCTGAGTGGAACGATGAATGTATTGATTTTACAATGATGTGTGTTTTTATATTTTTTTTTATTTTTTTATTTTTGTGTCTGTGTACACGTTAAGTAGTCGAAATAATGCTTCGATTTTCGACTTCAGTATCTTGTTCGATTGGAAAGTGAATATCGTTGGTGCATTGGGGAGGTCAATTTGAAAATTCCCAGTACTTTTAAAAGCGCCAAGAAAAACAAAGAAAAATAAGGAAAAACGAGAATTTTTACGCAAAATCGATTTTTCGGAAAATTGAATTTGGTATTTGGTGTAACTTTAAACAAATGACCGTAGATACATGAAATTTTCACTGGTTGTTAATATTTGCATTTCTAAACACGATAACATTTTCAAAATATTTTGATTTAATTAGAGCTCTTTACGGACATTTTCATTTTCCATTTTTTTTTAGTATTTTTTCTAAAAATATCAATCAAATTTTATTTGTTGGGTAAAAAAGCATGAAAATTTAGTAGGAGGCTCCTAGTATATTGTTTCAAAGGCAGATAAAAAATATTGAAAATCGTTAGTCACAGTTTTTTTTTAAAAGCATTTAAGTTCAAAAATTGACAAAATCTGGAAAATCACAAAAATTAGCAAATTATTTTGAGTTAAGAATTCGTAAAAATTTTTCTTTTAATTCTAAATCTTATACAAGATTCTATCATAGATTGTCTACCTTTATCAATAAAAAAAATCTCTGCCGGAAAGTCAAATTAAATTTTTATGAGCGTTTGAAATTCAAATTTTTACAACATTGGATATTCACTTGATTTCTCATGTAGCGATTTTCTTATTTTGTTGTAATTCAAAAACGAATTTATAGATACATGAACATTTCACTGAATGTCAGATTAGCATTTCCTATACACTGTATAATTTTGAAAATATTTCGACTCTTTTTGAGCTGTTTACGGACATTTTCAGTTTTTAAATTTTTTTAGTTTTTTTTTCCATAAATATCAATAAAATTTTATCTGTTGGGCCAAAAAGTGTAAAAATTTAATACATGGTTCCTGATATAGTATTGTTCCAGTAGCCATTGAAAAATATTAAAATATATAGGCACAATTTTTTTTTTTTAAGCATTTAAACATTGAATTTTGACAAAATTTATCAAAATCTCGAAAATTATCAATCATTGTAATGAATAAATTATAAAATGTTCAGTTTTTATAGCTAAAGATTGCAAATTTAAAACAAAGGTTCTCATAAATAGTTCATATTGTAACCAAAAAATCTAAAAAATATATGAACACAGCTATTTTTACAGACATTTTAAATTCAAATTTGGATGAAATTACATATTAAAATCAATATTAATGATCTTTGTTTTTGTTGTAATTCAAAAATATAATTCGGGGATATATGAAACTGAAAAATCAAAATATTATGGCCTATCCATACAACCTACCATAGTATAAGGAAGAAGAATTATGCTCATGATAAGACTGTGCATATTTTAAGGAATTTATTCATAAATTCCATATAATTTAATACCATAGAAAAGTATATAATATGTCTTATATCTAGACGACATACCGTCTCCGCTCAGAATCGTTTTTCTTATACAATGATATTATATCATTGCATTCAATTTAAACCATCCATTATACAGTGACCCACTGTAACCTACAGTACAGCAGAGCGACATCCACTTACCCACCTTTTTTTAGATCTTTTCTACAATAAATATTGAGGAATTTTTGCTTAGAAGTGAAATCAAGAGAGTTTTAATGTTGGTACAAAGCATCGTAAACATTATAGTATAATATATCCGCTATCGTGGTTCAATGTTATACAACACTCTATATAACTTTGCACCGAATAAAAAAAATAAAATAGATGAAAGAAATTGTGTGCATTTTATAGAGTATCTTCAAAATACTGTAGGTATCTATGAGTTATAACTTATAAGTAATATGAGTAATATTTATGACTTTGTACCAGTGTAATTTATAAAATTAATTTGTTTTATAATCAATATATCATAAATTATATAAATAAATGCTATGTTATATTATAAATAAATATCTATGAATTATGAAATAATAGGTAATGAAGTAAGTAAACATTTCTTTTTGTGTATTGTTAATTGTTTTTAATTTTTTTAAGCTGAAATAATGTTTAATAATTGATTATTTTGACAGCCTTATTTGGTTGATTTGAGTTTGCAGTTTTGTATTTAAGTTTAAACAAATTATTATAGTTTATAACACTTTTAGGTTAAACAAGACTATATATATTTAACAATTTAACAAATTAAACAAAAACTTAAGCTTTCAATTAATTACTTTTCTTAGTGATGGTATATTATAGCAATATATTTTAGAAAAAACTGTAATAAACCAAATTTGAATATGTTGTTATAAAAACTGGGACTTAATTACATACAATTTGAAAGCAATATAGCAACAATTCATTAAGTATTGTAATTTATTGGTAAAAAAAAAACAATAATTGCTGCATACTTTATACATACATCTTTATATCGAAACTTAGGTACATTGTATGATAAAGATTAACTTAAAAATGAAAAGTGTAAATTACTATAATATACTCATTGGCACATAAAGAGAAATTAATAATTATACTTATTTGGGTATGACGGCTCTGATTTAAATGAGGTACATACAACCGCATGAGTTTTTTGTTTCAGGTATCTATATGGATGAATTCTAAGTCACACTCAAGTGCAATACGTTGCTTTATTTTAGTAACTATTGTATAGGTAGGGACTTATTTTGTAAGAAGTACATTTGAGAAAAATGTCTAACCCTCATAATTAATTTCCAAACACAAGAGATACAAATTTGGGTGCCAAAATTGCCGCTTATAACACTGTAAAAACACTACAGGTACTAAAAGGTACAACTGATTTTCATTTATTGATATTTTGTAAAACAAGTTGCTCAGCCCATTTATTATTATTATATTATGTTAAGACACATTATTATGAAGGCAAATTCCCAAATAATTCAATTCTCTAAAAACATTTTAACAATATAATAAACGAGCCAGTTGTCATAATAATGCACTTAAAATATATGCACTAGTTATACAATGCTACATTCAAAATTAAAAAAAAAATCCAAAGAAGAGCTAACCTTAGCCCATGACAAACCTTTAATTTTAATTGTAATTTTAGGGATGTAGATAAATCCTAAGTCATTGTCTAGTGCTATATTATTATGTTATAATGATCATATTAAATATTAAAATATATATTATTCTTATAATGTGTAATAATTGCATTATTTTAGTAAGTGCCCTAGAAATGTTGTAATGCAACATAACATACAGGATTCTTATCATTTTACTGATTTGTTTATGTCAACAAATTACTGAACTGCATTATAATTTATAACTGAATGGGTTTTTGAGGTAGGAACTTGAAATTTCCATAGTATTTAAATACAGTACAACTCATGCCGTGTAAAAAATTTCATAATTTTTTATAAACTATTGCGAGTGTAAGAGCAAATCAGCAGTTTTCCTGCACTGCTACGCGTGATTTTACTGATTCGATTATGTGAATAAATTACTGATTTGTTTTATAACTACATGGGTTTTCGAGGTAGGCACTTGAAATTTCCAAGGTATTTAAATTCGGTACAACCGATACCGTGTAAAAAATTTCATTATTTTCTATAAACTATTGCGGGTTTTAGAGTAAATCAGCAGTTTTCCTGGACGGCGGCGCGTGATTTTACTGATTTGATTATGTGAATAAATTACTGATTTGTTTTATTACTGCATGGGTTTTCGAGGTAGGCACTTGAAATTTTCCCCCTATTTAAATACGGTACAACACGTACCGTGCAAAAAATATCATAATTTTGGTTAAGTATTGCGAGTGTAAGAGCAACTCAGCAGTTTCCTGGACGGCGGCGCGTGATTTTACTGATTCGATTATGTATGTGAATAAATTACTGATTTGTCTTATAACTGCATGGGTTTTCGAGGTAGGCACTTGAGATTTTCCCCATATTTAAATACGGTACAACTTATGCCGAGTAAAAAATTTCATAATTTTTGGTTAAGTTTTTAAGTTTGTGATATTTCTGCGACAAGTAACCCGGAAGTGAAAATCGACGGGGCAACCTGGAATTTGGTAGGGAGTTGGAGGGGGGTATTATAATGGCACTTGTGAAGTTTGAACTTATTCGGACTTAGTTTGCCCATGCTACGGGCGCTATGGCCCCAAATCAGTAAATCAGTAAATCAGTAAATTAGACTAACCCAAATTATTGTTACAGGTGTATTGAACGAAAAACATTATATTAGTAGAATTCACGTTTTGGAACTAAAGATAAAAACGTACCTACGCATTTTCTTATTATATACGCCATAAATTTCAATAAACCTTAATATTATGCTATTTATGTTTAATAGATTATATGAAGAAAAAGAGTCACTAAAAGATAGATGTAAACAAGAATACGTGAGAGTTAAGAACAAGTGTGTGTACGATAAAAAGCAGGCAGAAGCAAAAATTAAAGCATTGTAAAAAACTCTTGAACCATTTAAACGTGAGATAGCTAATAGAGATGGAACGATTTCGACGCAAGACAAGCAACTTCGACTACAAAGTGTAAGAATATAAAACAATACAAAAAAAGAATAAAACCTGACTCGGCGAAAAATTAATTTCGTTTTTATTTTATTATAAATTAAAAACGCCTATGGTAGTCGTAAATGGTTATGTTATTAGAAAAAATAATTCAATGTATTTTACCTATAGGCAATGATAAGCAATGCGAAGGATAAAAATGAACTTGGAACACAATCCAGTATTTTTGCCAAAAAAGTTCATGATTTATTTATTATTTATTCATTTTTATTTATTACACAAGCAAATAAAAAAGGCATGTTATGTTTATCAACTATTTACATACGTCTAACATTAGGCGTGTTTTGGCGGTGTAACCGGCGCTAACCGCTAGCACGATTAAAGATATACAGGTTGCACATCGACTACTGATAAGGTGAAATACGAAATGACCAGTGTTGCCAGAATTATTGATAAGGAAATCGCCAATTTACTTTTCCAATAACGCCATCTACCGCCAAAATTAAGCTTTAAAAATTATCGCCATCTATCGCCAAAATTTCAAAAAAAAATTTTTTTCGACGTCACTTTATTGGATTTGGCCAACACCATTTCGCATTTTTGTCAGTTTGTTACTTTATTAATAAAGATAAAATTATAACTATTTAAACGGAACCAAACTAAACAAATTATGATTGAAAAAAAAAAACAAAACTTTATTAATAAAATGATAACAGTATAAACAGTATAAATTATAAGTTCTTTTGCCCAATGTATACATGTTTTATAAAACAACATCTTATATTTTATATTATAACAAAAAAGTAAATACAAATTATTATTTAGCAGTTTTAATAGTATTGATACAGCATTATAGTTATAAGTTATAACACATAATAACATTATATTTTATAAACTTAACATTCAAAAAAAAAAAATTATAAGTCCTTTCGACCAATGTATACATTTTTTATAAAACAACATCTTATATTTTATATTATAACAAAAAAGTAAATACAAATTATTATTTAGCAGTTTTAATAGTATTGATACATATAGCATTATAGTTATAACACAAGTTTAATAAAAATCAGGTAAACTTATTTCGTTTACTATATTAATTATATTAATATTAATTCATCGTTAAAATCATTGTCTAATGATTCAACATTATTAATTATAGTGTTCACATCATTTTTTTTGTTATACATTTCTGAATTAAACTTGTCATACATTGATTTAGGTGGTACAAATTCTGTACAACATGTTTTCGTAGAAATAAATGTAGTTTTTATTCTTAATAAAGCATCCAACATATTTGCATTTATACGATTTCTGGATTTTGTTTTTACTGTATTCATTATAGAGAATACTCGCTCCACCACAGCATTGCTTGAAGGCAATGAGAGACCTTTTAGAACGAATTCTGACAATTCCCTAAATGCAAAATTACCACCCGCATCTTTGTAATTGTAAACTTTTGGCCAAAATAAGTTGGCATCGTTTAACTGTTTTTCATTTAAGTACATTTTCCAAGTTACTGTTGTTAATTTTTCCCATTGTGTTTCTATCAATACAATCTCTGAAGGTTTTAAAAATAAATTAACAAAAGGTAAATCAATAAAATTTACATGCAATTGGCATAAACACAAAGTGGGCGAAAATAGTTTCATTTTCTTGAAAAATTCAATGTTGTCGGGCAATCTCTTTTTTATTTCATACAGTAATTGTTTAATAAAATTAAAAGCTTGTGTCTGTACATTAGACTTCTTTTCTTGAGATAAATTTATATTAATTATTGACTGGTTATACCCCACTCCATAATCACAATTGCTCGAATGTCGGTATACAGAATCATTATTAATATTGTTATATATATATTCAAATCCTTTTGACACTACAGATTCTTTTATAATTTTCTTTGCCAAAAATATAAATAAACAACAAATATCATCATAGGACATTCCAAGATCCACAAAATTCTTTTGAAAAGTTAAATTTAAGGAATTTAATTCTTGTAAAATGGGTTTTATGATGATAAGATAAAGGTAATTAGTGTCATCATGTAGCATTTCATGTATAATTCGTGAAGCGTAACATTTTTCCTTTTTCACCATAAGAGAAAAATGAGTTTTAAGCTCTAGCCAGTGTTCTAGAATGGTGTTAACGACAAAACTGCGTGCTAGCCACCGTGTGCCAGATATCTGGTGAAAATTATGGAACTTTTTATTCAAGCCAGAGTTAAGAAGATCAAACATTTGTTTATACTCATCCCTTCTTTTTGGACTTATATGGAACCAGTTATACACTTCTCTGCAAAGGTAATCAATAGTACTAGGAAAGCTTTCTGATGCTTTTGAAACTGCATTGTTCAAAGAATGACAAATACATCTTACGATTTGCAAGTTTGGACTTTTTTGTTTTAAATTGGTAAAAAGAGAATGATATTTTCCGCATAAGTTGTTTGCACCATCAGTACCTATGCCAATCAACTTTGATAAATTTAAACCTATCACCTGCATGTAATTACATATACAGTCATACAGTGAATCAGCTGAACAATTCACAACTTCTATAATGCCTAAATATTTAATAATTATAGATTCAGTTTTAGAGCTAAAATATTTAATACATAGGCACAAGTATTTGAATACGGAAACATCAGTGGATTCATCGATAATCAATGAGTAATAATTTGTGCCAATATCTTGCACAAGTTCCTCAAGTAAGGTTGGTGCGATTACATTTTGAATCAATGAAGAACATTTAGTTCGATGAAGTTTTAAATTGGCTAATGCAGTACCTTTGCCAAGCACTTTCAATATTTCACCCAAATGATCGACACTCATAATTGAAGTGTGTGTACTTACATAGACAGCTAATTTCAAATCTATAATTTTTTGTTCGTTAGATATTTTAACAATGTTACTTAATACAGACTGATCTTTTTTCATTGGATTCAACTGGACCATGTTATCACTGTGGATTTTTGTTTTTGCATGCCTTTTCAAATCGGTTACATGTGCTCTCAAAAACGAACGGCATACTTTACAATAAGCTTCTGCAACTGTGTTCGCAGTTGAATCATCTGGTGCTAACCAACCTTAAAAATTAAGAAAATTATACAAATTAATTTTGATCTGGTTATATTGAATCCAGGACGAAAATTCTGGAAACAGTGGAGACAAAAAGTCCATTTTGAGTTTTGACCGATTATATTATGTTTTAAAAATATTAACACATACCTTTAGCCCATAATTCATTTTCCCATGATTTTCTATACTTTCTGAGTTTTTCAATTTTACCCATTTTTCAATCTTCAGGACTAGCGAGTAAAAGCTGACGGCTGCGGGCTGAGTGCTGACACGCTTAAAGTATAAACCTTCAATGGCTTCAATGCGTGATTTTTTTTTTACGTACTTCGTACGTGTATGTGTATGTAGCAGATATGTATATGCAACATATCTTAGACTAGGTTTTCCCTTGATAATCATTGTAATTGTTTAAAAATAACTATTTAAAATGTTGAGAAGGCAACAATAAATCTGATAATATATTTTATAACTTATTTAAACAAAATTAATGTGATAAAAACATGCCTATCATCAATTTTCTGATATTGTGATAAGTATTACCACTATTACCATTGATTATAGTAGTATAGTAGTAAGTCGCCATTAATCTCACACTTCGAATCGAAAATCGCCAACTTTTCCGCCATCCGCCAAAAGTCAAATATCTCCGCCAAACAATCATTCAAAATCGCCACTTTGGCGATAAATCGCCACACCTGGCAACACTGGAAATGACTACCAATAATTAACCAGTGGCGCTCCAAGCGGCAGTATTACAATTAACCAATTATAGATATATAGGTGTAAAATTAGTTCTAAATGTCGACACATATGGTTGAGTGTTGACATTAAGCGCCACTAGTTAATTATTAACAGCTGATTTTTATAGTCACTTTGTAAATCAGTCTGGAAGCGGTTTACTATAGGGCGATGTGCAACCTGTATATCTTTAATCGTGACCGCTAGTAAACTGTTTACTAATATCGTTTTCGCGATTACGGTTACTGTAACCAGGTAACTAATTTCGTGAACGTGTTTAGTGAATTTTCTAACCGTCGATTTCGACTTGGTAAGAAGGTTTACTGAGATTCGGTTACTAAAAAATGTATGATATCCAATGTTATCAAATATTTCAGTAAACAAAATGTTCAAGCAATTGTTTTGGCGTTCCAGTAAACGTTTTCTAACCGTATTCTATAACCATAAACTTATTTACTAAACAGTTTACTCCGCCAAAACACGCCTATTTACTATTTTATTTCACTCTAACATAGAAAGTTAGGACAGTTAGGAACCTGAAATAATTATTTAGTTTTCGTTGTTTCAGAATCTATTGAATCAAGAAGAAAAATAGAAAACTTAGAAGCAACTATTACAAAGTTAAGTCATAGGAATGAAAATTTAGAGAGAAGTAAATCGTTATTATAAATAAATCGATAGTAGAGTGCAATAATGACAAACCAGCAAAGTCATATTTTATGGAAGAAGTAAGACAATACCTATTCTAAATACAACCATTATTTACTAACCAAATATTTCTTTTTACTGCATATTACCTACCTACGAAGGGATAACAATTAGTATTTAGTATTAAAAAATAATGCAACATTATTTAACGTTAACTATTTTTTTATGTGACTATTATTATTACTTAGGTACTGACATTTTAAGGATATTAGATAAATAATTTATAATTTATATTTATTATCTATACTTTAATTTCAGTCGTTGCAGAAACAAATCTATAAATTACAAGACCAGATTAATGACGAAAAATCAAAGAACTCTAATCTTTTAAATCAAATAGGTTACGGTTAAAAATCTAAAAGAAATAGATCATATATTTAGTACAAAGAATCTGAACGATGCTCTAAGTGAAATCCGGAGGCTGACGAATTTAAATAAGAACTTAATGTATTTATACATAATATTTAATAGACCTGGGAAGAACTGTAATTAGTATATTATTATAACACATACATTTGCAAGCATGGTCAATGGTCATAAATGAGTTTAAAAGTTAATGTGAAGTTAAGTGCCGCAAAAATAGGGTAAGCATAGTATGCATTGCATTCCCTGGCCAGATTTTATTTTTAAATGGGGGCCCATCGACAAAAGAAAAAAATTAAATAAGTTATTATTCAAAAAAAAAGAAAATATACCTTTTATAATAGCAATCTATTACTTTAGATAGTTATTATTATTTTGATATTATTCGAAAAAAAAAATTAAAAAAATTCAATAATTCACATTTTTTATTATTGAAAATTATCTTTCGTCCCTTTATATAGTGGGATTTTATATAATTAAAATTTGTTTATATATTTAAGTCTCCCAATACCAACATTACGGCCGAAAGCTAATTTTCCAAGTTAAAACTGTTGTAAAACTTTCTTCGGAATTCAATGTCACAAGAGAGATTAACTGTTAACTATTAACGATTAACTATTAACA
Organism: Macrosiphum euphorbiae; assembly: GCA_949089665.1. NCBI lineage: Eukaryota > Metazoa > Arthropoda > Insecta > Hemiptera > Aphididae > Macrosiphum > Macrosiphum euphorbiae. The sequence continues at coordinate 53,340,675 of CARXXK010000002.1, forward strand.
TTGATAAATCAACTACAAATTAACTTGATCTTGAAAATTTGATAAATGACTGCAAATATGAAGTCTAGAAAGAAAAACTTTTTAAAATAAAATCATTGTATACCTACCTAATATTTGTTGATAGTATATATTTTGTTATTTAAATTGTAATGTAATATACTGGGTGATTATTTTATCAAACAACACTCATTATTTCAAAAAGTGTAAATTTTTTTGAAAATATTTTTTTAAATAGTTTCAAGTCGCTTATAAAACAACGTTTTTATAAAAAAATTATATTTTTAAATATTTTTTATCCTTATAATTTTTTATGTTTTTTACTTTTTTAAATGACAACATAGGGTTTTAATTTTATATTCTAAAGTAGAATATTTTTCTTAGTATTTCGATACATTAAACTACTCAGTTTATGAGTTATAAGTATTTAAAGTTTAGACGAGTGGAGTGGAGTGGTTCGGGGTTACCCCGCGAAATGTTTGTCCACTTCACCGCTCATCAAACTTTGAATATTTATAACTCATAAACTACTCAACCCAAATTCGATTTTCATGTATCAAAATACTAAGAAAAATATTCTGCTTTGGAACATAAAATTAAAACCACTATGTTGTTATTCAAAAAAATAAAAAACTTAAAAAATTATAAGGATAAAAAATATTTAAAAATATAATTTTTTAATAAAAACGTTGTTTTATAAACGACTTGAAACTATGTAAAAAAATATTTTCAAAAAAATTTACACTTTTTGAAATAATGAGTGTTGTTTGATAAAAGAATCACCCAGTATTGTGTTAAAATCGAGAAAAATGAACATACCAATTACATTTTGTTTAATAAATTAATTGCTTTTTAATTTACTTGACTACTGATAACTGATGTATTGTTGACGTTCTGTTTAGAAATATGATGATTGATGAACATAAGGCTAATACCCTTTGTTGTCTCTGTCTTATAAGTACGTAACATAGCAAATTGTACGCTCAGCAGAACACGTGTAACTTCGTTAGTTTATAAATTAGAGAAAATTGACCTCTCATAAAATCTAAAGGTAAGAATATATTAAAAATGAATAATTAATAATTTTTAAATTTAAAATAAATTAAAATTTAATTTATAATATTTAATAATTAAATTCGGACGAAATTACATATTAAAACCAAGAATAACGAACTTAGTTATTTTATTGTAATATAAAAAAATTATTTGTTGATATATGAAAATTAAACTGAAAGATTTTAATTAAATTTTTTTTTTTTTGGATGAATTATTAGCTGATTTAGAATCAAGATTTGACGAAGCTTCAATATCAGTATACGATCTTGATGTAGTCCTACCAAATATAATTGAGAAAAAAGATATTTTTAACGATAAGACTAAAATAGAAAATAAGATTTTAAACGTGGTTAATCAATTTGGTGATGTAGTATCAAATTATTTAAATGTATATCATGATATATTTGAAAAACGCATAAGTGGAGAATTAACCCTTTGGCACGAATATTGGCTCAACGAAAAGCAACTACCTGTGACTCATATTGATGCTTTAAAACGTTGTGACTACGATTGTTTTCCTGAAATCAATATTCTATTAAATATACTTGTAACATTACCAGCGACCACTGCATCAGCAGAACCCAATGTTTCATCTCTGAGGTGGATAAAAACATGGATGAGAACAAGAATTTCGGAAGATCGATTGAATGGACTGGCTTTACTACATGCTCATCGTGATATAACAATAAACTCTGAGGATGTGATTGATGTATTTGCAAAATCTAATAGAAGACTAGATTTTGTAATTTAAATTTAATGACTATGTACGTTTTTTTATCTTTTTAATTTTTATATTCATGACTGATGTTTTAGTTTTTAGTTCACTATTTGGAATTTATCAATTGATTAAAAAGTTGTATTTAACATAACTGTTTCGTGTAAGTTATTTTTGAACACAAATATGTGCGCTTGCCCACATATTATATTTTATTAGATATTTTATTTCGTATGTAAAATATTCGCCCCCCCCCCCCATAATCTCAGGCTGGATCCGCGCCTGATGTCCATGAGCCAAGGTATTAATTTGATTTTAAAGTACTATTCTCTTATCGTCGGGTCGGTTTAAAGCTAATTTAACTGTTGAAATTGATTTCATCTGATATTTAAAAGATCTTAGTGATATATTTACTCGATACGGTGTATACTGTTTTGTTGAAGATGTGTGCCCTGTAGATTTAAACAACTCGAATTGTTTTATAGCTATGCCTCTTCCAGTATCACTATCAACCGTTGTGCCGTCCCATAATAAACATTGTTTATGATCTGCTAAACTCATATGATTTTTAACGACATGACCTTTGTTACTTTCGTTTTGATTTTTTCCACACCCGATAGATTATAAGCATATGGTTTAGCTCGTAGGTCAACAAACTCTGTTATAGCTTGTATTTCCATTTCATCAGTAAAAGTCCCAGGTAATTTCTTCCTGTCAACACAATAGCATGGATGATTGATCGGCAAGTTTGAAATATCCATACGTTGTAAAAGATCGGGGTTATTCAACAAATCAGCGTAGAAATCAGATGTCTTTATATAATATATCAATGAATCTGAAAAAAAAAAATAAAAAATAAATATATTTATTGGTAAATAAACATTTATGCAATATATGTACCTGTATCCGTATACACCAGTTGAATATTTGAACCATAACTTTTAACCACAGAGTTATAATGGAAATCATAAATTAATGTCTTTGATATGTCCAAAATCGCAAACCCTACGTATACTGGTTTATCGAATTTCAATTCATCTACATCCAAATATATTAAAGCTAGGTTACTAATCCAATGCAGTTACGAATGTGTTGGCTGTCTCCATTGTTGAAGTTCTAGTGTTTCCCATAAGTGTCCATCCAAACACAGTTCCAAGCCCAGCCGGCTCCGTCACTGTACATACTCTACGACCACTTCGAGTAACACATAGGGAACGACATCAGAGCCGAGTAAAATGTCTACTGACATTGGCTCGCTATACCTGGGATCGGCCAACTCGAGTCCCTTTAGATGTTGTCATTAGGCTTTCCATACGTGTTTTGATGGTAATACCTATTCCTGTTATCCGAAGAACCACATAAGCATTGATGTTTATTTCAGGAGTACTACTTCTTACGGGACGTAGGTTTTAAATTGACGTGAGGCTTAATAGATGCTACCTAGATATAACTAGAGAGACAACAACGCGCGGCATCTGATTGGTTTTAAAAATGGCGCCTTCGAATAAACGCTACCAAAACCATTGCCATCCTGTTCAGCCGTAAACAAACCAAACACCTGCCTCATATATCTATCAACAACACTCCAGACCCTGGTCCACTCACGTCAAATATCTAGGAGTCACCATTGCCCGCACTTTAAACTTTCCCCAGCACATTAAAAATATAACCCAAAAGGCAACTAAAACTCGCGGCATGCTATTCCCGATATTAAACAAACGAAGCCCTATCCCAATGAGAAATCGGTTAAACATACTCAAAATGTACATAAATACAATACTTACGTATGCAGGCGCTGCCTGGGCTCCATTCATCACCAAATCACAATGGAAGAAGATCGAAGCCGTACAGACAATAGGCTTGAGAACGATACTGGGCACTCCAAACTACGTAACAAATAGAGTCACTCTCTCCACCGCCAATCTAAAACAAATCAAGTCACAAATCCACTCCCAAGCCACCGCATTCTTTCACAAAAACTCTCTTTCAAGATTTAGGCATATATGACAGCCTGTTCGTGAAGAACAGCCCGCACCCTCTCGAACCTTCAAAAATCTAAAAACACGTCCTATAAACTGGGTCTCAGAAAACCCACCCTCTTAATCACTTTAAACACAAAAGACCCTTGGTCGCATACTAAGCAAAGTTTGCTAACCTAAGTAGATGCTACCTGTACGTTAGACATCCCTCGAACCACCAAATTACATTTCTGTAGTGCTAAACCTAGTTTTCTTCCACAAACTTCCGTCATGTAACTACTTTCACTGACACCGTCTAAAAAATCTCGAAACTCTTGGTAATCACCATTAACATCTTGAACAAGAATAGCTATTGTCAACAAAAGCACACGGCAGCTGTCAGGTCTCTCATTAGCAGCTGAAGGCATAGTCGTGTTTGCAGTCACCGATTGCTAATCACTCTCCGTGGTTCTTAAATGTAACAACGAATGATGGTATTGAATGGTGTATATGGAATTCTGAACAAACCCTAGTATTACTAAATTGAGAAATTCTATGTTCACTACAACATAAGTAACAGCGGTTCAGCTCTTTTATAATTTGATGTCTGTAGGTGTCTTTTCTTTGAAGACTGGGCACGCAATTAGCAAGTGTCCAGGTCTCGACTGGCACACCTGGCACGAATAGTTACTTTCTTCTTCGTACTTTACTTTTCGCATTGTCGTAGTCGGTTTTTGATTTGATTGAACTATATGCAACGCAGTAGTCTTGGTTTGGGATGTGGTTTTGGCCTTTTCCCGCCCTCCTTCAAATTGACTTCCTGCTGATGCTGCATTACAGAACTTAGTTAGGAATGTTATAAATTCGGTATCGCTTGGATCCTCATTGGTGTCTACAAGTAGTTCCCACTGTGGTCGTAGTTGTCCATCCAACTTTTGTTGAACTTTACTCAAACAAAATATATCTTAACACTAATCTATCTTATACTAAAAATGTTAAAATCAAATAATTTTGTCAAAATATTTTATGAGAAATTGTCCTGCCATGGGACTTTTCCCTCGTCTAATACAAAATAGTCACATAAAAAATCTCTGTTTCTTTCTTCTGCTCTTGTTGGTCTTATTCCTTGATCCTCAATATTTTGATATCCCATTGAATTGATGGTTGATGGGTGTGAAGGTGTTGAAAATACGGCTTCTTTTATGCGAATAAAATTATGTAAAACACATGCTGCTTTAATCAATGTTTCGGCTGTTTCTACTTTGCAACCTATAGGTTGTTCAAAAAGTCTAAACTTTGACACAAGCATTCCAAAACTGCACTCCACAATCCTCCTTGCTCTAGAACATCTGTAAATAAAAATACAATATAATATATAAATATTTATGAGAGTAATAATAATGTATAGTATTACAAAGATAGTGCAAATTTTTTTTTTTACCTGTAATTATAAATGCGTCTCTCTTTATTCAATGACCTTTTTGGAAATGGTCGCATTATATTGGTTTTTAGGGGGAACGCTTCATCTGCCACAAAATAGTGTGGACATTTGTCCTTATTTTCCCATCCAGGTAATACTTTAGGTTCAGGAATATCCAGTGCGTTGTTTTCTAAGGTTATTCCAAGCGAACTCCTTCTAAATACTCTGCCATCACTGTTTCGCCCATAATCACAAACATCAATTTTTAAAAAAAGTCCATCTGCATCCACACAGGCCATCAAAACAACACTAAAGTAATGGTTAGAATTAAAATAAGCTGAGCCTGTATTTGATGGGCATTTGATTTTAAAGTGCTTCCCATCGATAGCGCTGATACAATTTGGAATGTTCCATAAATCATAAAAACGATCTGCAACTTTTTTCCAATGTTATTTTGAAGGAATTGACATATATATATCGTGGAGACAATCCCAAATAACTTGGAATGTTTCAGAAATAATAGTTCTAGTAGTTGACTCTCCTCTCAAAAAGTACATTGAATGAGCCTTCATATTACCTCCCATCGCAAGAAATCTAATAAAAAAAAAAAACTGTACTCCAAATTTCCAACCTTACAAATTTAATTAATTAAATTAAATTTGATTTAATTCTAACCTAACCTTATTTATGGTTATTTCCATAAACCTTATTACTTACCTTCATTTAGCTTTTATAGATATTTTTAATTAGATTAGGTAGGCATAATATTATATGACATTAAATTGCTAATTGGTAAAAAGTAAAAACAAATTTATATTTGTTAAATTATCAATAAGGTTGTGTTGGTATAATTTTTTTTAGAATTACAATTTAGAACAATAAGCTTAATTTATATAATATTAAAATATAACAGGAATGACGGAGTGAAGAGACCTCCAATGGAGATACTTCGTCAAGATAGTAGTTAGACTATTTGCACATTTTTATATTTTTTTCCCCCCAGTTTATTTTAACAGGTCACAACACCACTATCTTTTTAGCCTTTTTTTAGGGTTGCCTGGGATAGTTGGGGATGAGAGTTGAGTTATAAGAGGGTTTGGATGTTGAGTTAGTCGGCTATTGAATTGGTATAATTTAAATATTTAATAATCATGCAAAGTAAAATAGGTACATACACTGTACATTACAATTAATGCTCAATAAAATTTTTTATTATAATTTTGGAAATTAAAAATAATGCACTATTTATGTGATGAACATACTAATTACAAAAAATGTATATCAACTTTTTTTAAAGTGATTTAATAAGTTAGTATTTTTTTTTTACTAATAACTTTTAACTTATCGAGTTAAATGAATAATAATCTAACTGTTAACTTTTAACTTATCGATCTTGTACCCTCTTAACTTAACTTAACTTGAGTTAATTATTATCATTAACTTGCCCATCTTTATTATACCTATATATTTTATATAATATTTAAGTTTAAATTGTATTAAAATCTATTAGTTTATATTTTCAGTAAGTAATTGCAAAGAAAAATGGAGGAATATTAGTGGAAAGTACTTAAGGCAAGTTAAAGAACAACCACCAAGTGGATCTGGAGGCAAACGCAAAAAAAAAAGACTAATTTCTAATTTTTTTTTTTTGCTTTGCTAACTAAGTACAGGTAGTTACACAAATAACATAAAAGGAACTTTACTACTTTACCAGACACCCTTTTTTTTGCAATTTTTTTTTTAACTAATGTAGTTAAGTACGCTGAAAACGATGGTGAAGTCCAAATTTAGCGCAAGGACTTAGTTTTGATGTTATGGCCTTATGAAGTTCGATATTTTGCGATTTCCACGCATTTGCGCAACACTATAGTTTACCGCGCCTATTACGAATATTAATATTTTTTTTTTCGATAAGTGCCGCAATACTTGTAATCACTGCTTATAAGTAGGAAATCTAGAAAAAACAGTGATGCCACATAGAAAGAAAAAAGAAATTTATAAATATGAGTTCCTTCTTTCTTCATCGGGAGAGTAGATATGACAATTATTATGGGAGATATTCTTTACTGGCGCGAAAACATTACATTTCATTTTAAACATTCTATACTATGGAGAAGCATATAAATTTGTTTGATTTAATGGAATGGTCAAGCCTGAACGATGGTTTAGGTTTGATTGCCAAATAAACAAAATTGTATCCCAGGACATCCGATAAGATTGGTTAAAGATCAATCGTCAATCGATAAATACAAATGGATTTGTCGTGAAAAAATTAACAAAAAAGGAAAAAAATCAAGCAATTATAGGTAAATATAAAATGACTAAAACTACTGGAACAAATCTAATTTCGCAGCCACGCAAATTGTTCGGAAATCTATGTATTTCAACGAGTTAAAATTTACGTATATACGCGCGCCACAGTACTCCCGCGCGGGGTGGTATTTTTGTTTTACCGATTTCTTTTTTTTTATATTATTATGGCTATTTTACGACTGTCTCATTATTACTAAATTGTAGTAATGCACAATGATGTCGTATTTCGATATCGATATCGATATCAGACCAATTTTACCGATATCGATATGACAAAAATAATATTCGATATCGAAATACGACATCGCAGGCAAATATCCAACATTTTATCGATATCGAAAATTGATATCAATTCGTTGCAATTTGATATTTCTATTTTCTATTTATATAAGTTTTGACAGTAAATCAATGTCTAAGAACGATTAAACAAGAACGATAAACAATACGATAAAGTTCTTACAATAGTACCTGTAATTTTAATTCAATTTAAATTTGTAAATTTTTGTTTATAATAAATAATAATATAATATGAAACCTTTTTTTTCCTTTTTTTATATTTTTTTAATGTAAGAAATATTAATTTAAAAAAAAAACCTATTATATATAAAAATAAATTATATCGATATATCGTTTGTCGATATCGATATGGTTGTTCTTCGATATCGCGATATGATATCAATATCAATGAACCTATATCGATAACGGAAAATATATCGTTGTGCATCACTACTAAATTGTATATTATTATTTATTACTAATATGGGAACTTTTCTACTTAACCTCGATTTGGTATGCAACGCCTCCCCAAGTAGGCCGCAGGTTTAAAAAAAAATGCATTTTTGTTGCACCGATTCACCGAGTGGGGTCACTCGTTCGCTGCGCTCGCTCGGACAATTAAAAACGAAAATATCCCCCGATTTGCTGTGTAACACCTCCCCAAGTATGCCACAGGTTTAATCGGAAAATTCGCGTGCTAAACTAGAATTATGCCAAATTACTAACACTTAAAAATATTTACATTTATAGCATGTCACTCAGACACGAAACATTTTTTTACAAGTCCAATCATACGCTATTAGAAACTTGTAGCTTTATTAATTTGTGGTCACTGCACTGTTCATTCCCTGTGATGAAAGTGCAATTGAGGTTCTCCAACCAAGTTATAACTGAATGGTCGTCTTTATGCCGAGAAGTAAGTTACGACGCGATGGTGTTACGGAAAGTAAAATTGGGCGGCTGTGGACGTACGGTTGAAATCGACGAATCGAAGTTTGGACGTCGAAAGCATCATCGGGGTCATAGAGTTGAGGACCAACGGGTTTTCGGCAGTTATGAACGGGAAACAGGTAACTGTTTTATGATCCCCGTTGAAAACCGAACCACCGAAACCCTTCTGGTCATTATAAAATACTGTATAAAACCGTGAACAACCATTATATCTGATTGTTGGAGAGTAATATATTTTCGAAAATATAAATTAATTTACTATTTTATTTTAGGCCTACAATACCTTAAATAATGAAGGCTATCAGCACCTAACTGTAAATCATAGTCTGCATTTTAAGGACCCTGAGACAGGGGTCCACTCCAACACAATAGAAAGTTCGTGGAGGCATTCGAAGGTATCAATGTCTAATTACTGCCGTAAAAAAGCTTTTTAAGCAGGCTATTTGGCGAAATTTATGTTTACCAAACACTGCCGTTCGCATAAGCTAGACCCAACAGCTGAGTTCTTCAAACATGCGGGTATCCTTTATGATGCGAAAAATAAGGATAATATGATATTCAACGACGGCGACTACGGTGACGACGATGATGACAGTGACGATGATGATGACGGGAACGATGACGGTGAAAAAGACGTAGGCAACGACGACGACAAATAAATAATAATTATAATATAAATATCAATATTCGTAGTAGGCGCGGGGTAAACTAGTGTTGCGCGAATGGGTGAAAATCTCAAAATAGCGAACTTCATTAGGCCATAACTTCAAAACTAATAATAAAATATAAAATAATATAAAAAATGAAAATCCTCATATATTTTAATTAAAATCGATTAATGATAACGCCACACATCCACATCTTTGGTGTATTTTGGCGCGATGCAGTGCAAGTCCACGCGCTTCTACACTCCGGCCGGAATAAGAACATACCCGGGCGGCGGACCAAAACAAGTTTGCTGCGCGCAGATCATAGTTATGACTATAACTATATGTTTATAACTATGACAAGGTTGCGGACGAGGTACGTTCTTATTCCGTCCGGAGTATAGACCGCCGCACTGCAACCGCGCTGCTTTGGTGTGCGCCCTGCCTAAAACGAGCACACGACTGAAATCACCACTGAGTGTTTTATTATTATATATTATGTTATAATTAAAATTTTCAAATGGATAAAAGAAAAAATTCTCTTCACAATTACTTCAGTAAAAAATTACGTACTGAAAATAAAGTAAGTATTATTAATCTACTACAAAATTTTTAATATTAATATTAATTTTTTACATTAATATTTAATACAGTAGGTACTTATCTACTATTATCTTAATTTATAATATTTTGTTTAGAATCTACACAAATTTTTATAATTATAAATGAGTTTACTAAATAGGTACCTATCATTTGCTATTAATTTGTAAAAAATAATTAAAACAACTTAATATAAACAGTTTACAAACATATTGGATTAATTCAAATACCTATACAGTATACTTATTAGTTAATACCTATTCACTACATATAAATTAAAATAAAATAAAATTCATATTTCAAAATAACATTATTGAATTTTTGTTTTCTTATAGTCCATAAATTATGATAATTCAAAAGTTAGTAAATCAGATGACTGAAATAAACATAATAGTTGTGTAACTGAAAATTCTAATTTGGCTGACTCAAATTTAGACAAGGTATGTTTTTAATTTACGATAAATTAGTTAGGTAGGTAGGTACTTCATAGACTCGCGGAAGTATTGCGAAAGCTGTCCCCGCGGCGACGTCGGTTGAAACATGAAAAAAAAAGGGTACTTCATAGATACAAATCATGTAAAATAACATTTTGAAAGATACTTGTATATATTTAATAATAAATATTATTTATTAATGTACCAATTACCTACTCAGTTTGTGTGAAAATAAAGGTAGAGCGAGAACTTAATTTCAAAGTTATTATAAAATTATAAACAAAAATGTGAAGTTATTTATTTATTTTTGTTTAGTTGCAGCTTATAACTTATAATTATAAATCGTTAAATAAACGATGCAATTAGGGGAGAAGTACTGTGATAAACAACACCTCCCTTTTTGCGATCAAAAAAAAAAAAAGGTTAGGTTAGGTTAGGTTCTCCCCCGACGGGACCCACCTTGACGTGGTGGGGGAGCTAACGGGCCTTAAATGGCTTTACCAAGTGGTCCCATACCCGGCTGCGACCTTAACCAGTTGTAGTCGGAGTACAAAGAGCCGGTCCTTACTTTCACTGGTAGGGATCGGCAGACTCAGACTCAGCTTGCACACACCTGCAAAGGTTCTGAACTGGCCCTGACCATAACCAGTTGGGGCCGGCAAGGTCGGAGGTAGCCTGCTCCCGGACGAGTAAAGCCCTAAGGGAAGTAAATCCCCGACAGAAAAACCATGTTAGTGTAATATCTTATAAAGGTAGCATAATACTTGTAGTTTACTGGAATAAACAACTTTACTTTATTTAGTATAAATGAATATATAACACACACATGGTTGTCAACAGCTCTTGTTACAACATGTTACATTATAATTATTAGGTTATGTTATCATAATATACATTATCATATGACGTTATCACAGTCCTTATCCCTAGTTACATCAATACTAATGAATAACAATTAATAGCTAATACATAATTAAATCTTTTACATTATACAAAATCAACAAAATCAACTTAACTAATAAACATCATACAACAAATATAAAACCTAAATAATTATATAATACAATTTTATATGTTCAACCTATCTGGTTTTTTTCTTTTTCTCTTAGATCTTTTTGGTAAAGGAACTTCTACTTCCTTTTCTAAACTTTCATTTATTTCATATTTTTTTTTATCAATAGCTTCTTCTTTTACCTCATTAATTTTCTTTTCCTCCAGTTCTGTTTGTTCTTCTCCTTTCTCATTTTCTTCTATTTCATAACTCTTTTCATTTATCTTACCTACTTCTATTAGTTGGTCAACGTGTCTTCTCCATATCACATTTCCTTTTTCTAATCTAACTAAATATATTCTATCACCTAACACTTCTTCGACTGTTCCTTTCTTCCACTCTTTTTTATTAGGGTTGGAATAAACCCTAGCATAAACTATGTCTCCTTCTTTAAAATATATTTTTCTAAATCTTTTTACATACTGTTTATTTTTTTCTATAGGAATATATAATTGATCTTACCTAGTTTTAATTTTCCTTCCAAACATTCTATAACTTGGTGACTCACCAGTTATCCAGTGTGGTGTATTCCTATATGTCAGTAGATATCTTTGAATTAATGTATTTAAAGAAACATTTTTATTTATTTTATCCTTAACTGCCTTTAATATACCATTTTTTAAAGATTTAACAGCATTTTCTGCCGATCCATTTGTAGCCGGATGATAAGGAGGGGACGTTACAAACCTAATCATATTATTTTTACAAAATTGTATAAACTCCTCTGATCTAAATTGTGGTCCATTATCTGACACAATTTTGTTCGGTAATCCAAACCTAGCAAATATCTCTCTTAACTTTTCAATAACCGAACCACTGTTCAATATTTTCATTTCAGCTACTTCTGGCCATTTTGTAAATATATCTGTCATGATCAAATAGTTTTTACCTTGTAAATATAGAAAATCTATGTGTATTCTATCCATTGGACAACTCGCTTTCTCCCACTTTTTTGGTTCAGCTAAAATTGGTTCTGATCTACTTTGTAAACAAGCATCACAACTTTGTACCCACTTTTCTATATCTTTATCTAATCCAGGCCACCACATGTATGATCTACACAATGTTTTCATTTTAGACATACCCATATGCGTTGAATGTACTTCTTTCAATAAATCCTTCCTCAGAACTTTAGGAATTAATATTCTATACCCCCACATTAATATATCTTTATCTACACAAATTTCTTCCTTTCTAATTGCATAAGGTTTCAGTTCCTCGCTTACTTTTATCGGCCAACCTTCATTCAAAAACTTAATAACTAAACTAAACTCTTTATCTTTCTTAGTTTCTACTCTAAGTATCTCATAATCAATAGGCATAGTATTTTCCATAAAATCAACATAATTCACTTCTTTTGTTTGAATTAATACATAATCTTTATCAGGTAATCTAGAAAGTCCATCTGCCACTTTATTATCATTACCTTTAATATGTACCACTTGATAATCAAACTCAGATAAATATAACGCCCACCTTTGAATTCTCCCAGAGGCCATAACAGGAATACCTTTCTTTTCCCCATACAACGCTAACAAAGGTTTATGGTCAGTCTCCAGAAAAAATTTTCTACCCAAAAGATACTGAGAAAATTTCTTTACCCCCCAGAAAACCGCTAAAGCCTCTTTTTGTATTACTGAGTACTTTCTTTCAGCCACGGTTAGGATTCTTGATGCATACCCCACTGGTCGATTTCTCCATTTTCAAAAATATGCATTAACACTGCTCCTATACCATACTCCGACGCATCGCAAGACAATACAACATCCAAATCAGGATTGTAATGAACCAATAATGATTCTGATGCCATTGCTTGCTTTGTCTTATTAAATGCCTCTCTACATTCCTTTTTCCAAACAAATTTTACCTCTTTTTTTAACAAATTGTAAATAGGACCTATTAAGGTTGATAAATGTGGTATAAACTTAGCATAGTAGTTCACCATCCCTGTAAAGGCTTTTACTTCTGTGACACTCTTAGGCTCTATTGCATTAAGCATAGCTTTAACTTTATTTTCATCTCTTTCAATACCTTCTGATCCAATTACATGTCCTAGGTAATTTATTTTTGGTTGAAAAAAACTAAATTTTTTTTTATTTAACCTAAACCCAGCCTTTTGTAACCTTTTAAACACCTCCTTGAGATTATCTAAGTGTTCCTGTTCACTACTACCAGTTACAATAATGTCATCTAAAAAGTTTTTAACACCCTTTGTTCCTAACAGCACTTTTTCAATAACACTCTGAAACTTTGAACAAGCTGGTTTGGTACCGAAAGGTAATCTTTTTACTATATAAATACCTTTACTTGTACTCCAAGCTAATAGTTTTTGTGTATTTTCACATAACTCTAACTGGTTATAAGCATTCAAAAAATCTAATTTAGAAAATGTTTTACCTCCTTGTAACGCCACAAAAACATCTTCTACTCTAGGTAATGGATGATTAATATCTACTAAATATTTATTGACCGTAGTCTTATAATCTGCACATAATCTAATAGATCCATCTGGTTTAATCACAGGTACAAGTGGAGTGCCCCATTCACTAGTCTCAACTTTCTGTATTATATCCTCCTTTTCTAATCTATCCAACTCCTCCTCAACTTTTTTTTTAAAAGCAAAAGGTATTGGTCTTGGTTTACAAAATACAGGTGTACATCCTTCTTTAACTTTCAACGTCACTTTTTCATATTTATATTTACCAACTTTTTCCTCAAATAATTCCTCAAATTCATTCATTAGTAACTCTAATTTATTATTCTTATTTGTGCTTTCTACTTCAATCTTTGAAATACCCATAATCGTTATTCCTAATTTTTTCATTAAATCTCTACCTACCAGAGCTCTATGTCCTTTTTTTACTACTAATAATTTACCATATAACTCTCTTTCACCATACTTCAATTTTACTTCAATTTCTCCTGTTGGTTTAATAATTGAACCATCATACGTTCTTAAACTAGCTTTAACACCGTAGAATTAATGTGTATATGAGGTAACTTCTCTTTCACAATTTCTTCAGGTAATATTGATATACCAGCACCTGAATCAACTTCCATTTCAATTGATACATTTTCAATTTTTACACTTATCATTACAGGACTTAATCCGCATTTATTTTCACTTTTAACCTCAACTTGAAACATATCCATAACTTTATTTTCCTCAACTTCAACAAAATGATTTTTAACTGTTTTACACACTTTTGCCAAATGCCCTACCGTATTACAATTTTTACATCTACATTGTTTATACTTACATTCTGAAAATTTGTGATTTGTCAGACCACATACATAACAAGCTTTATCATAGTTTTTCTTCGTAGTCTTCTCGCCTCCCATCGTTGTTGATAGTTTCTTCTGCGAACCATTACCATTTTTCTTCTTAGCTCCCTCCCTGCTTCTCCCAATCGAATGCACCTCGATGTTAGTTGTTTTGATTGCGGCTTCTTTCTTCATTGCAATTTCCATCAGCTCACTCAAATCCTTGGTCGTTTCTTCTTCATACAACCGATCTTTGATTGGACCATCCTTCATCCCAGTAGTGAATTTATCTTTTAGTACTGGTATCAAATTTGATCCAAAACTACATTGTGCTGCAAAATTTTTCATCTTTGCATACCAGTCTGTTACGGACTCATTAGCATTCTGTCTTAGATTATAAAACTCCTCTCTTTTTCTATAAACCGATACTTTTTTAGCAAACTGCCTAGTCAGTACCGTGCATAGTTGCTCATATGTACTATCCGCTGGCTTGACCGGGTCACATAGATCTTTAAGCATCTTATATGCTTGTTCGCCCATGCATGTTATTAGTAAAGGTACCTTACGTTCTTCCGGAATTCCATTTGCCAAAAAAAATTGCTCCATCCGCTCCTGGTACACATTCCAGTCGCCATCGATTCTGAACTCCGCCAAGGTCCCCATAGTACCATACATTTGGACTTGCTGTATAGTAGTACTCTCATTCCCGCCTTGGGCGTTACTACTATTCCGGCCGTTCGTCATCGTTAAATGGTTGTTTTATCCTTTTCGATCGCGTTCACAATTACTGTTTTTGCCTCGTCGCCATTTGTAATATCTTATAAAGGTAGCATAATACTTGTAGTTTACTGGAATAAACAACTTTACTTTATTTAGTATAAATGAATATATAACACACACATGGTTGTCAACAGCTCTCGTTACAACATGTTACATTATAATTATTAGGTTATGTTATCATAATATACATTATCATATGACGTTATCACAGTTAGAACTGTCATCATCAGACTCTCTGGAACGTGATCAACTCCTAAGAAGCGGCAACATTCAACGGACCGGATAGAACGCAACGAGGGCCCGGTAAACCCTCGATAAGTCACCTACCATTTGGGGAAGTGGCGACCCTCAGATTACCAGCCGTTCGAAAAGATGGAATCAAAACAAAAAAATAATTGTACCCCATATGGTGAACCGGCCAAGCCGGGGTATCCACTCTCTGCGGAGACAGGCCCCACAGATTCTGGGGGGGGGGGCATCCATCAATCGTTCAATAAACAGGCGCATCGAAGAACCAGGCGGCCACTCTTCCAGCTACAATAGCTGAGACAGCCGTGCCTCAGGGCACGCAACATAACGGCAGTTGTAAAAACCAGAGGACTATCCTGGCAGACAAGCTGATTGACTCTAATAGGAAAAGTCCTCTTACGGTGATCCAAGATCTGTCAAATTTAAAAGCAATAATCAAGAAGCAAAATAGCATCATCAACAAGCTCTGCAGTGATGTTGATGCCCTTAGCCAACTTAGCTCCCTTACCAGGAGCGACAAAACCAAAGAAGGCATCTCAAATATCATCACCACAACCGAGGAACTAGCAACGAACAGAACTGTGCTTCACCCTGCCCTTAATACTGCCATACAGGCAGCACAAAGGTCCAAAGAAGGTGGAAAACCCAAGACAACAACTAGCATGACTCAGACCAGCCCCCCAGAGCCCCCACAAGCGTCTGATTCGGAGTGTAAAGGGTACACAGAGGTTTACAACAGATTAGATAAGCAAGATGAGAAGCTCGAAGAAATTATGGCAGTCACAGCATTAATCAAAGGTACTGGCCAGCCTCGCAGGCAATTCACCCCCAGAACTAACCCAATTCCATTTCCTGTATTACCCCTTAAAGAAGCACCCCTGGGGGCTTCGGGAAAATCAGAAGAACAATGGACGGAGGTCAAGAGAAAAACAAGTAAGAAGCGCAAACAGCTGAGCCACGACTTAGGCCGGACGTGATTATAGTTAAAGCTGGAGAACTGAAGTACTCCGAAATGCTTAAAAGAATCAAGAGAGACACAGGTGTGCAATCACTGAGCAGCAATATCAGTGCGGTCAGCGAAACCAGAAGCGGCCACCTACGGATAGTGCTTAATCAGAAGACAACAGACGTCGCAGAGCTGACGGGCGCTATCACCTGTGCCGTCGGCAGTGATGCTACCTGTACCAGGCTAACGGACACCACTAAGGTGGAGATAAGGGATGTGGATGAAGAGACAGTCGAAGAGGATATTGTACAAGCCATCTTGAAGTCGACCAAATCCCCGGTAAAATCCACGCTTCTGAGCATGAGAAAAGTCGGCCGAGGTACAAAAGTCACAAAAGTCTCAGTACCTACAGCTACAGCAAACACGTTGGCGTCTACCAGACTCCGAATAGGCTATGTTAACTGCAGGGTCAGACTGAAAGACGAGGTCAGAAAATGTTTCAAATGTCAGGGTTACGGACATACGAGGGACCAATGCTCAAACGACGACCGTACCAACCTCTGCAAGCGCGGGAATGCACTACTGATGCAAGATGCTTTCTATGCAAGGATGAAGAAACTAACAACCACGTGCTAGGAAGCTTCAAATGCCACGTCTACAGACGAGCATATTATGAGGACGCGTCAAAAGCAACCAAATTAATAACTTCCTTCAGATCAACTGGAACTGCGCCAAAGCCAAGAGGAAATGTGTCAATATGCATCTGAAGAGGCAATTGATTAATTTTCGTATCAGAATACAATAATCTGGGCTACCAAAACTGGTACCCGGACCTCAACGGTAAGGTAGCTATTGTCTGTCACCCTAACTGTATGGTATCAAACACCGGCCAAAGTGAGAAAGGGTTCAGATGGATCTAGGTGGATGGTTTGACGCTCTACTCGTGCTACTGGTCACCAAACACTCCGCTCCAGGACTATGAGCAATTCCTGAGCCGCCTAGAAAGTGACGTCAGAAGGAAAGCAACATAGCTGCAATATAGTAACTTATAGCTGGTGACTTTAATGCGTGGCACACAGCATGGGGTGTGAGAAGCAGCAACGCCCGCGGAGAAGCACTGGTAGACAAGATCTCCTCTCTTGAACTTGTAATATGTAATGAAGGGAACTCTCCAACCTTCCAGCAGGGGAATAGGGAATCGATTGTGGAACTTACAATAGCGTCGCAGAGCCTAAGCATTCGCATGAGGAACTGGTGGGTGCTGGACACTATTTCACTTAGTGACCATAATTACATTCGATTCAACACACAATAATGCGCCCAGGCTATTCCAGATCCCCAAACGGAAAGGATACAATTCAGAATCAACTTCGGGAAGCTCGTTGAAACTTTGGAAGCCGGCGACCTGGATAACCTGGACCGACTCAATGCCGAAGAACATGCCATTGCTTTCGCCACCAAGTTTAGGGTAGCATGTGGGGATAAGGTAGACGGTCGGCCGGGGAAAAGGAAGTCGGTCTATTGGTGGACACAAGAAATCAATAAACTGAGGAAGGCAGCAAACCACGCGCGTAGAGCATACCAGAGGAAGAAGCGTTGAATGGGGCTAGACGAGTGTACTGCAGAAATAAGCTCGATGAAGAATGCCAAGATGGAGTTTAGCAAAGCAATCAAGAACGCCAAAGCGTTATGCTGGAAGCAACTATGTGACCAAAATGAGCGTGATCCCTGGGGTAAACCCTATAAGCTGGTAATGGGTAAGCTAACCAAAAGCCGACCCCCCGAGAACTCCAACAACACGGCGCCATTCAAACTATTGTCAAAGGACTCTTTCTCGTGCATTCACTCCGCAGCGCAATAACCTGGCAGCGCGACAACAAAACAAAGATCTCCCTGGATGAGCTCACCAGGGCTGCTAGCTCCCTTAAGAACGGGACGTCACCGGGAATTGACGCGATCAACAACGAAGTACTGAAGACAATAGTAAAGCGCCAACCTGAGACGCACAGGAAATTGTACAACAAATGCCTTGAAGAAGGCCACATTCCGACAACGTGGAAGAGAGCATGCCTCGTTCTCATCAAAAAGGGCGATAAACCTCCTTTTCAACACTCCTCTTACAGACCACTTTGCATAATTGTTGAAATATAAAATTAATATGTAGTATATGTAGTCAGCCTTGACACGTGTGTACAATTTAGTAACTAGTTATACTGGGTGATTCTTTTATCAAACAACACTCATTATTTCAAAAAGTGTAAATTTTTTTGAAGATATTTTTTTACATAGTTTCAAGTCGCTTATATAACAACGTTTTTATTAAAAAATTATATTTTTAATTATTTTTTATCCTTATAATTTTTTAAGTTTTTTACTTTTTTGAATGACAACATAGGGTTTTAATTTTATATTCTAAAGTAGAATATTTTTCTTAGTATTTAGATACATGAAAATCGAATTTGGGTTGAGTAGTTTATGAGTTATAAGTATTTAAAGTTTAGACGAGCGGAGTGGAGTGGTTCGGGGTTACCCCGCGAAATGTTTGTCCACTTCACCGCTCGTCTAAACTTTAAATACTTATAACTCATAAACTACTCGCCCCAAATTCAATTTTCATGTATCAAAATACTAAGAAAAATATTCTACTTTAGAATATAAAATTAAAACCCTATGTTGTCATTCAAAAGAGTAAAAAACTTAAAAAATTATAAGGATAAAAAATAATAAAAAAATAATTTTTTAATAAAAACGTTGTTTTATAAGCGACTTGAAACTATGTGTTGAAATATACAATTAATATGTAGTATATGTAGTCAGCCTTGACACGTGTGTACAATATAGTAACTAGTTATGTACGAGCATAAGACTCACTCTCTTCACGGATGTAACATGACCTCGGTCGTGCATATATATAGGGCCTTTGATGTATGTAATATTCACTTGCACAGACGCTGTCATACCGAGTGTACGCGGTGTGTGTGTATAGTCACAGTTTAATTGTCCAGTTGTACGTTATTATATATTATACTTAAACATAATCATATTGTCGTGTTATTACTTATTATATTAATGCTAACATCATTAGTCCGTCAAGCTTCACTTTCAACACTATGTAAAAAAATATCTTCAAAAAAATTTACACTTTTTGAAATAATGAGTGTTGTTTGATAAAAGAATCACCCGGTATACGAGCATAAGACTCACTCTCTTCACGGATGTAACATGACCTCGGTCGTGCATATATATAGAGCCTTTGATGTATGTAATATTCACTTGCACAGGCGTCGTCGTACAGAGCGTATACGATGTGTGTGTACTGTCACAGTTTAATTGTGCAGTTGTACGTTGTTATATATTATATTTATACATAATCATATTG
Organism: Macrosiphum euphorbiae; assembly: GCA_949089665.1. Lineage (NCBI taxonomy): Eukaryota > Metazoa > Arthropoda > Insecta > Hemiptera > Aphididae > Macrosiphum > Macrosiphum euphorbiae. Next base: position 53,360,711 of record CARXXK010000002.1, read on the forward strand.
TCGTGTTATTACTTATTATATTAATACTAACATCATTAGTCCGTCAAGCTTCACTTTCAACAATAATGGACTGTACCGGGAAACTGTTCGAAAAAATAATTGATAATAGCTTGAGGGGGGTTCTCGAAACAAGTACTCCAAGCGGCCTCTCTGAAAATCAGTTCGGCTTTCGCCGCCAACGAAGCACGACAGACGCACTTGCGGCAGTATGCAAAGCTGCGGAGGATTGCAGCATTAGGGAAAAAATCGGAATGCTGTGTCTGGACATACAGAATGCGTTTAGTTCTGCCCCATGGGACAATATTCTAGAAGCCATGGCAGCTAAAGAACTGAATTCCTATCTTTGTCCTCTGGGACAGGACACTCTACCCACAAGACCCGAGCGGAGGTGAAGTCACGATGCAGTTATCAAGTGGAGTTCCACAAGGCTCGGTCTTAGGCCCTACCCTGTGGAACATCCTATACGACTACCTACTCAGGGTAAGGCTTCCAGATGGGGCAAGGTATCTTGCATTCACCGACGACGTGGCCATAATAGCCAAGGCCACAGACACCATACAACTGAGGAACACTTTGCAGTCTGCCGCGGAAAAGACCAGGGATTGGCTGCTCAACGCCGGCCTCCAACTTGCACGTCACAAGCCCGAGATACTAGTCATCACAAAGAAACGCCGTCACAACGAGCTGGACATCGAAATTGACGGGAAACAGTTGTGCGCAGGCCAGGAACTAAAGTACCTAGGGATCCCTAGGACAAAAGCTCAGCTTTACAACACATGCAAGGCTGGTATGTAAAAATGCAAACAAAGCCGTACAGAACCTGTCCAGAATCTTACCCAATGTGAGTGCTGTTACACAGGCCAAAAGATCGCTAACGTCAAACGTCGTCCATTCCATGCTTCTGTACGGTGCGCTAGTTTGGGCAAACACAATGAGCAAAAAAGGAATGTCTGACCTCGCTAAGGTTCAGAGACAGATCGCGTTAAGGGGTCGCGACAGCCTATAGCACTACGTCTACCGACACCATGCTGGTCATCGCGGGAATTCCCCCAATAGATCTTCAGGCACTAAAACGAAAAACAATATTCGAACAACGACTGAGCCCAGAGTACGGAGAAGCCAAAAGAGAAGCAGAACGTGTATCAGCTATGGCGTGGCAGACTCGCTGGGATAGCGACCAGGCCAAGGGTAGATGAACGCACAGACTGATTAAAGACATCTCGCGTTGGAGAAGCAGGAGGCACGGATCTACGGATTACTGGCTGACACAGGTGCTAACGAACAAGTAAGGTTTTTCATCCTACCTTCACAAGATCAAGAAGCTTGATGACCCAAGGTGTTGGTACTGCGGCTACCACATTGATGACGCTCTACACACGCTTTTCCATTGCGATGCGTGAAAAACCAGAAGATTCCGAGTGGTGTTGGAGATTGGAGAAACGCTGGGACCCGACAACTTCATGGACCTCATGTTGAAAGATAGCCTCACGAGACACAATCAACGGGTTTGTGCACGACGTCCTTAAAAAGAAGTCCGAGAAAGAAAAGAGGAGGCTAGGACTCCCCCTTCCATAACGAAACTTAGTTAAGCTAACTCATGATGTGCGCTGAAAGCGAAAATAGATGGGATAGAGCCCCTCAAATTTTGTAAAATAAACGTTTGTGCGGTCCTACGCAGGGGGACTGTCCCTGCTTCAGGCCTTTTTTGATGCATGTTTACTTCATAATAAACGATGGGATCTGGGGGGTGAAATGACTAACGTCGGTGCCACCCCCAGATCTTGATTTCCAATGTAAAAAAAAAAAAGGTTAGGTAAGGTTATAGATGGTGCTGGATGGCTCAACAGCTCCTCCTGCAAACCTTCGCGGAACTCGGTATCGACGTCGTCATTGTTAGTGACTACAACGGCCCTATGGGACAACCGGAGCAATGGGTTGCTAGCACGAACGGCCAGTGCGCCTTGCTTGCCCCAAACGGATCCACAGTCATCGTCTCCGACCAAGGTTCCGGTGACGGCTTCGCTTGGGTGAGAGCTGGAAGTACTTTATTCTACAGCTGTTACTGCACCCCAAATTGCACCATCCAGGCATTCGATTACTTCCTCGGCGGTCTCGAGGCGTCGATCCGACAACAAGTTTGAGATGGGATTGACCTCATAGTGGCAGGCGATTTCAACTCTCACTTGGCAGAATGGGGCTCATCTACGGATGATGTGAGAGGAACTCTCCTGTCAGGTTTCGCATCGGTCCTTGACCTCACGGTCTGCAACGTGGGTAATGCACCGACCTTCAGGAGGGTAAACGCCGAGTCAGTGATAGATGTTACTTTCGCACGAGCTGCGAATAACCGACTCTTGGTGTCCGAGTGGTCCATGCTCGCGAACCGATACACCGCCAGCGATCACGAGTACATTACGTTTTTTGTGTCAAAACCAGGGCCACGTCGACCGCCAGCGAGGGAAGTCCGGCCTAGTGGATGGTCGGTGAAGAAACTCTCTCTGGAGGCCATCAAAAAACACTGGGATCGCGATGGAGCACAACCTCCCCCTCTCCCTAGGGAAGCATCAGTAGATGACCATGCGGAACATCTTCAAAACTTCCTGAGCAAGGCTTGTGATGCGGCAATGCTGAGGAGATCGAGGCCCAGGGGCAAAAAAGCAGTCCAATGGTGGAACATAGACATCGCCAATCTCCGCAGAAATGCCATTGCAGCCCGCAGGAGCTACCAGCGCGCGGGTCGTAGAGCTGACACCAGACATCGAGAGTCGACTTTCCAAGCGTACAATCAAGCTAGGAAAGAGCTCAGAACTGCCATACGGAAAGCCCAGGAGAAGTCTTGGAGAGAGCCCTAACCCTAACCTAACCTACTAACCTAACCCGGTCTCTTCCCAACTCTACCGGCGGTAGTCTGGGATCGCGTCCCGCTAGAACCTGGACTCTCCAGCGACTTAGATCAATCGGCTTCTGATACGACGCCGCCTTTCAACGAGGAAGAGCTTTCACTGGCTGTAGGAAGGCTGCCTACGGGGAAAGCTCAGGGTCCTGACTTCGTTCCAAACGAGTTGATTAAGATGGCGGCGAAGCGTCAATCGAAGATCTTTCTCGCTACTTTCAACGCCTGTCTGTCCCGAGGAGAATTCCCAGGAAGATGGAAGCAGGCTAAGCTGGTACTGCTGCACAAGTGTGCGGGCAAGCCGCCAGATCAGCCGTCGAGCTACCGCCCCATCAGCTTGCTAGACGGTGCTGGAAAGCTACTGGAGCGCCTCCTGCTAAATCGCCTGCAGACACACACGGAGAACAAACTCAGTGGGCTTCAGTTTAGCTTCAGACGCTCCCGATCAACAACTGACGCCATCGAGGAGGTCCTGAAAGCAGCTCGTGCTGCGGGAAGAGGCGCTGTCCAAAACAGAAGACTCTGCGCGGTGTTGACGATCGATGTTAAAAACGCCTTCAACACAGCGCCTTGGAGGCTAATTGACGAAGCCCTGCAGAGGTCGTCCGTTCCAGGCTACCTGATAGACATCCTCAGGTCCTACATGTCAGAACGCCAACTGTTGCTCGGCGAGGATCGAGCCTCGGAATTGTCGAGCCTACCGGTCACCTGCGGCGTGCCACAGGGGTCCCTTCTCGGGCCGACGCCGTGGAACATATTTTACGACGGCATCCTGCGACTACCTGTCCATAGGGACGTCAAACTAATCGCGTTTGCGGATGACGTAGCAGTTGTAGCGACAGCCCACAATGCCGAGCTCATGGAGCAACTCGTCAATCCGGGCCTCTCCGACGTAGACCGATGGATGTCAGCCAACGGTCTGACTCTCGCTCCGGAAAAATCTGAATGCGTCATTCTGACGGGCAAGCACTCGTTCGGTTCGCCAGTGTTCCACATTCAAGGCAGCCGGGTGCCAGTAAAACGGGACATCAGGTACCTAGGAGTGCGGCTGGACACTAGGGTGTCATTCGTCACACACGCCACCTCGGTTGCCTCGGGCGCCAAGCAAGCTGCGACTGCACTCGGGAGGCTAATGCCAAATGTCGGAGGCCCTTCGCAGTCGAAGCGAAGACTGCTTATGAGCGAGTACACAGCCGGCTCCTCTACGGTGCCTCAGTATGGGTGGAAAGAGTAAGCGGCGTCAGGAAAGCTAAAGAGGAGCTGCTGAAGGCAAAAGGACTGCGGTCCTCAGAGTAGCCAGGAGTTATAGGACAGTGTCGGATATGGCGTCGCTGGTCCTGGCCAGAATGCCTCCGGATTTCATTGTCGCCGAGCCTAGGAAAAGGATTGCCGAGGCCAGGAAGTCCTGTTCAAGACGGAAGAAACCAGGGAGATAATCCGGCAGTGGCAAGCAGAATGGGATTCCACCGAGAAAGCCGCGTGGACCAGAAGGTTGATTCCAGATCTGGCGAGGTGGTGGTACCAGGGACCGAACAAAGTGAGCTTCCATATGGTCCAGGCGCTAACGAACAATGGATGTTTCCAAAAATATCTGTGGGACAGGGACAGAGCACAGAGTCCAGCCTGCGTTCACTGCACGGCAGAAGTCGATGATGCGGAGCACACTACTTTCGTGTGTCCTTTCTGGAACGAAGCCAGAAGCGAACTGTCGCAACTCCTCCGAAGGCAACCCCGTCTCGGAGATGTCACCGACCTACTGTGTAGACCAATACCGGACGAGCTTCCTGCGAACCCGATCCAGCGACAAAAAATTCAAGAGGCTGTGACCAGGATGGCTGATAGTTTTTCCCGAATGATCGAGTCCATAATGAGCTGCAAAGAGGATTTGGAGAGGCGAAGGCAAGGCGCACCTGCAGCAGCAGTAGCAGACTAAATGAATAATTTTTGTTTAAAATAATTAGTTAAGTTTTAACATTGTAGGCTGAACAGCCAAAGGCAGGGTGGTTAAAGGGCCACAAATTTTTGTACAAACCATATTTGTTATAAATTATAATTTGTAGTTTGTCAATAAATGATGTGAGTGGGGAGGCAGTAATGGGAAACCAAATTTCCCTCCTCGTTTACGATACCGTCTTAAAAAAAAAAAAAGGTTAGGTAAGGTTAGGTTAGGTACAAACGGGACCCACATTGTCGTGGTGGGGGGGGGCTCACAGGTCATTTAACGGCCACAGAAGATCGTTCCAACCGCTGCATCAAATGTAGGAATGATGGTCATGTGGCCAAGAATTGCGAAACGCGATCCACGACAGGGTCAATGCCGCGTAATGAGGCCGGAAGGCCCAACAGACCAGGAGGCATTGATTAATCTTTTACAGATTAATCTCAACCACTGTCAAACGGCTTACAACCTGGTGGAGCTAACAAGTGGTTGAAAGAAACATCGACGTGGTTATCGCATGCGACCATCACGGGATCACAGACGGCAACGGATGATGGCTAACAAGCAAGCAGCGGTACAAATAGGGCCGCAATCAAAGTGTTTGGGAAAAACGCCACGATAGCGAAAATCAAGACCGATGATGAGTTTGTACTGGTAAGGGTAAATTGAGTATTAATATATAGTTGCTACGCGTCACCAAACTCCACAATAGCAGCATACCGGGAATTCCTACAACGTTTAGAAAGGAGCGCACAACTGATACGATGCCAGGAGAGAATTATTATCGTCGGGGATTTTAACGTGAGATCAGCCGCAAGGGGCGACCGGCAGAGTAACACCAGAGGAGAAGAACTCCTAGAGCTCTCCGAAGGACTAGGTCTGGTCATAATCAACACGGGGCGAGAGCCCACATTTCATGGTATAGGAGGCATGGCTATATGGCATTTTCCCGCAACATCAGAGATTGGACGGTACTAGACGAAGAAAATTACTCAGACCACCATTACATTGTGTACACAGTACAGACGGACCCAAGCTCTAGCAGGAGAAATGACACTCCGCGCAACGATAGGAGCTGGATCACATCCAAGGACATCTGCGTAGAGGAATTCAAAGCAGGCCTTATAATGGCGGATTGGATTTCCCCACGGCAAGCTGACATGGGGGAGTACAATTTAGCTGATGCCTTCGAGAAAAGGATGACCGTCGCATGCGATTTTGCACTCCAGAGGAAACCCGCAATGCGATGTGGCAAAAGACCTCAGCACTGGTGGAACCCGGAGATAGCTCAACTCCGCTCCAATTGCTTTGCAGCAAGAAGAGCATTAAAAAGAGCAGTGACCAGGCAGACCAGGAACGGTGGAGAAACAGCGGTGACTGAAGACCTGCTGGAGAACCTTAAATCCCGCAAAAAGGCCCTCAGGACGGAGATAGCAAAGAGTAAAGAACGCGCGTGGAAAGAACTACTCGAAACCGTAGAAAACGACGTATGGGGCAAGCCGTATAAGCTGGTATTGAGGAAACTGCAAGGCCCACCAGCGACGGCGAACATGGAGCCCACGATTCTGAAGGAAATCGTCGCGACGCTCTTTCCAACGAAGCCACCACTCAGCCAAATAGAGTACAGCCGTGACACCCCCATCCCATTCTTCACGCAGGACGAGGTCCGTGAGGCTTTCAAACGTATGGCCCCCAGAAGGAAAGCACCCGGCCCGGATGGACTTACCAACTGCATACTCGCAGCAGCCCACAGGGCAGAAGCAACCCTCGTCAGGGGAATGTTCAACGAGTGCCTGCGAGTAGGTGACTTCCACATGAAATGGAAAAACTCAAGATTAGTGCTACTCATGATTATACAATCATGCCGGAGACCACCCCACTCGAGCAAGAACCCCAGGAAATCAGTGCACTGGTGGAACCCGGAGATCAGGGCGCTATTCCACACGGCTAACCATCTACGGCGAACGTAACAACGAAAGAGAAAGCTCCAGGGCCCTGCCGCTAGTGAGGCCGAAGAAGCTCTAGCAAAGGCAGCGAAACGCGAATTGGTTCTAGTGATAAAGAAGGCCAAAGAATCCTCCTGGAGAGACCTCCGCGATAAAGTGCAGAAAGATCCTTGGGGATTACCATACAAGCTAATAATGCGCAAACTCACAAGACCCCCACCAATCCCTGACGACTGGGCGACTCCATAGCATCATCAACGGGTTGCTCCCACAATACCACACAAGAAGCGCCAACACCTCATTGTGGACAGAACCCATCGACCATTCTGCACATACGATTGATCGCGCCGACTCCATAGCATCATCAACGGGTTGTTCCCACAATACCACACAAGAAGCGCCAACACCCCATTGTGGATAGCACCCAACGACCATTCTGCACATACGATTGATCGCGCCGAACTCGCCACAGCAGCCAGAAGTCTTAAAGTCAACACCTCACCGGGTCCTGACTGTATCCCGAACGAGGTACTAAAAGTGATAGTGGCACTCAACCCGAACATACTCATAAACGCATACAACACCTGTCTGTGCAGCGTGGTCTTGCCGGAGATCTGGAAAAAAAGCTCGACTGGTTCTATTGAGTAATGGAGATAAACCTCTGGGGGCCTATTCTTGAAAGTAGTAGAACAATAGTCGTATACGAATATTTGTACTTTTTCTACTACTTTGACAAAACCTTATTCTTGAACGCCGGTCGTATACGAACGGATTCTATTCTACTACCGGATTCTACTACGAACGGGTCGTGTGGTGTATCGTAGTAGAATCCTATTATTCGTAGGTATACGAATAATCATTTACGCTGTAATGGCGCCCGATTTAATTACGCATTTATATGAACCTAGTACCTAAGCTAATACAATTTTTAATTATATTATTATTTATACCAATATTAATGTATTATATATTATATTTCACACATTTTTTTCTAATACCTATGATCATTATAAAGTTAAGCAACATTATGTACCTATGTAAAATATACATATATTATGTGAAAGTATAGAGTATAAGTGGAGTAATAGATAAACATTTTACGAGGTACTTGTACCACTCCCACTCTAAATTTGATTTTTATGTAAGTATTAAAATACTCCAAGAGATATTCCTGCTTCAGAATATAATATTAATATATATTTTTTTATTAAAATCAAGATTCGGCTTTGTCATTGGCTGACATTATATTTGAATGTGTTACGTTCAAGTAAATAAAAAATTACCATAAAAAATGGTAAAAAATATAATTTTTTAAAAAAGATTATTTTGTAACAACATATACAAGCTATAGAATAATATTTTCAAAAACGTTAAAAGTTAATAGTTTTTGATATAGCGAGTAGTTCATGATAAAATGATCATCCTGTATAATAAAATAACTATAATTTATTATGGTGCATTCCAATATTAAGTATCTACTACTTATTATGACCAAATAATAGGTAGGTATTTACCTATATAATTATATATATAATGTATTAATATGTATCCCTTAATATTTAATAATAAAGTTTATTAATATATAATATTAATCACCTTTTATTTATTATTATAATTATTTATATACAATATGCATCAAACATATTACGATATTAATTTATTTCTAACTTAATTATGTTTTGAAAGTTAAGATAATATATATTAAAAACTAGTTGATTATATCTATATGCACTGCATATCATATTATGTTATGACTTAAGGATTATTTAATTAATAACAAAAATATTTCGAGAAGTACCTACTAAAACAGAAATGCTTAATTAATTGTCGACTTAATGTTATTTTTTTTTTAATATTTTAAATGTTAAGTGATTAATTTAAATTAATACTAGAGATATTTTCTTAAACATGTACGATGTACCTACAGTGATATTTGATTATGGGGTAAATATTTTTATTTTAGATATTTTCTTAATATCTTATGTTAGAATTTCTGTTTGTTTCATCAATATTTATAATATAATACAAACTTTATAATACATACTAATGTAATCATATATACTATAATCATAAATGACAACTAACATAATTACTTTTCGCCATTCATGCCATTCTTTGGCCGGTCCGGGGATGCTGTTTAACTTAGTTTGGCATTCCACCCACTTCTTTTGCCATTACCGTTGTAAAATTTATGGAAAACTTGCCTTTTCTTAGATCGGGGTGGTTTTCCATAAATTCCACCAGAGCTTCTTTTTGTGACGGTGTCATCGACTTTCTCGCCATCGTACAAAAAAAAAAAAAAAAACAGAAGTAAAACAAAAAGAGACACAGGGATCGAGAACGGAAAGGTCACTATAAAAAAAAGAGTGTAATATTGAAATATTATTTTGTATTTTGAATTTTTTACTAATTGCGCGTGCTCATATAAATTTCGACCAATGAACGGACGGCATTGCGACGTTGCCGTTCCGCACCATTCGAATAATATTCGTGCACGACCAGTTCTATTACCAACTATTCTATTGGCGTTCAAGAATACGGTTTTGAGTTGGTAGTAGAATATCTACCAGTAGAATGGTTCGTATACGAATATCGTTCTACTACTTTCAAGAATAGGCCACCTGGACGTCCCATCTTCTTATAGACCATTATGCCAACTTGACTGGATCGGAAAATTATTCGAAAAAATTATTGACAACCGACTGAGGCAATTTCTAGACACCAGCAAAGGACTTCATGAGAGGCAATTCGGGTTCCGAAAAGGACGTTCGACCATCGACGCCCTGGAGGTCCTGAGGAAAACGGTCAAGGAAAGCAAGCAAAAGGTGGGTATACCTACGCTAGACATAAGAAACGCTTTTAACTCTGCCCCGTGGAACGCTATGTTGGAAGCCGTGCGGGACATGGAGGTGCCCACATACCTTCAACAAATAATAAGCAGCTACTTGGAAAACCGCCTACTATGCTTCGAGTCAGGGGGAATCGAGGAGAGGATGCCAGTCACGTGTGGGGTACCTCAAGGGTCAGGTCTCGGGCCCACATTGTGGAACATCCTTTACGATGGCCTCCTGCGGACTCGCCTGCCTCCCGGAGTGGAATACCTGGCTTTCGCGGACGACGTCGCTCTCGTCATGAAGGCCACCGACTCCATCGGACTAGAGCAAAAACTAGCACTCTCAGCGCAAAGAGTCAACGAATGGCTCATCAAGACAGGACTTCCACTAGCTGTGCAAAAGTGCGGAGCCATGGTGATTACTAATACCAGAACCCACAATGAGATGACGATCGACATTGACGGCCACCACGTGGAATCAAGCAAATGCGTCAAATACTTGGGCATTCACATTGACAGTCGCTGGCGGTTCTCCGATCACGCCTGCACTGTTGCTACTAAAGCGGTCAAGATAGTACAGCAGCTACGCCTCATTCTACCAAACATCAGCTCAGCAAGGCCAACAAAGCGGAAACTTCAAAGTCACATGGCCCATTCCATTCTCTTATACGGCTCTCCGATATGGTAATAAGACATGTGCGCCACGGGATGGTCAACACTACAGAAAGTACAGAGGCGCATCTGTCTCAGAGTGGCCTCTGCATATTGCACTACATCAACCGACGCACTCAGGGTTATCACGGGAATCGCCCTCCTGGATCTACTCGTGAAGGAACGAAAAATGATGTACGAAAAAAAAAGAGACCCTGAAAGACCACCAACAGTCGTGAACATCTTGGAGCTATGGCAGAACAGATGGAACGACAGTGAGAAGGGCAGATGGACGCACACTCTAATACCGAACATCAGTCCATGGATCAACCGAAGACACGGAGAAACGGATTTCCATCTCACACAAGCGCTCAGCGGACATGGCTGCTTCGACGCAGACCTAAAACGGTTTGGAACACTGGAAAGCTCCGAGTGCTAGTTCTGCGGCGATCTACTAGACAACGCAGCGCACACCCTTTTTAAATGCGATGCCTGGCATCGGAAAAGAAGACAAGCCGAGCTGGCTACCGATACAGACCTCAATTCAAGAAACCTCATCTAAACTATAACTTATACTCGGTTAGGTTAGGTTGTGTTCAGTCGCGCAGAGACGTCCTCAGTCGCGCAGTCGTCCGCCAGTCGCGCAGAGTAGTCTAGTGATGGGCAAAACGGGTCATTTGAACGATTCGGGTCGTTCGGATCGGGTCATTCAAAAGACCCGTTCATGTGATTCGTTCATATCGTTCATATCGTTCACGCGTCCCGCGAACGAATTAACGAACGACTACCTGCCTTCCTACTACACAGTACACATGATTCGCAAAACGGGTCATTTGAACGATCCGATAGTATTACTGCATACATCATCTATTATGATTATCCGTCATTTTGAATACATCAAAATGTAAAATACATGCCAAAATCCCACCAAAATTTGAATTCTTCTTTAAAATATATTTATTTATTATTGTCTTTATTATAGTATATTATACATTAAGTTAATGATTTAAAAATGTTTAACAATAAAGGATTTATTTGATATTTATATAAATTTGTTATTTGTAAATTTGTACACCCAAACTTGATGCTATTAAGATAAGAGATTTATGACATATTTTCTAAATCTGTTAAATATGTTACTTACTTTATTAAAGTATAGTACTGTAGTACTATAGTCCATGAAAAATATAAGAATATAATAACTGTTGCAAAACTGGAATTTTATATTTTCCCAATAATACTTATATTTTAATCTCACTAGTACTCAACAAATTATTTGCCTGTCTTCAATGTGAGTACTGAGTTGTGACTTTTTCAGTGAATGTGTGGTGATTCTTAATTCTAATTTCTTAATAATTCTTAATTCTAATAAATAATAATAGTAATTGTACAAACATTATTATTATTATAATTAATTACAATGTCTACGCAAAATCCATTGATTTTAAAAAAGCGCAGTAATATATGGAATCACTTTACACTTACACCAGATAATATGGCAAAATGCAATTATTGTAGTAAAAAAATAAGTATTGCTGGTGGTTCTACTGGTAATCTTATAAGGCACATGAGGACCAAACATATATCAGTTCCACTACAAAGATCAAATCAGGTAAATATTTTATAACAATCATAAAAAAATAAAATATAATAAAAAAATAATTATGGTTATAGTTATAGTAAATACTAAATAGCTATAGTTTATTAGGTGGTAAATATGGTAAAGTATTTGGTTGTTTTCATTTTTGTGAATTTAAATATCTAAATTTATTACCTAGATACAAGAATAAAACGCTGAGGTTGTAGATGATCCCCAACCTTCAACATCTGTTCAGCCAGTTCCAGTAAAATCTACTTCATCAGTAGTAAAAGCTCCAATCCCCAATCAGTTGCCAATGACACATTTTATCCAATCACAACGTCCTCTGGCTTTAAGTAAGTCTAAAGCAATTGATCAACAGCTTATAAAGATGATTGTGAAAGAATATCACCCATTCAGTATAGTTGAAGACAGTGAATTTAGAAAACTGATTAATATGTTGTCACCCACGTATATTATTCCTTCGAGGAAGACTGTTTCAAATAGCTTACTACCCCAAATGTACGAATCGGTAGTTCAAAAGGTTAGGACTCAGTTACAAAATGTATCCGCTGTATGTTTAACCTGCGATGGTTGGACATCGAGAAACAATCAAAGTTTTTTTGCAGTAACCGCACATTTTATAGATCCTGAAAATGATATTAAATTAGAAAGTGTTTTGTTAGGTTGCAGAAGTTTTCCACTGAGTCATACCGCTGATAACATTTCTGAATTTATGAAAGATACTGTGGCTGAGTGGCGATTGTCTGATAGAATATCTGCAGTAGTGACTGATAATGCATCAAATATGAAGTCTGCTATTGATAAATGCAATTGGAGGAGATTATCGTGTTTTGCACATACAATTAATTTAATCGTACATAATGGTATTGAGGTGATTGAGTCCATTGTAGATAAAGTAAAGGATATTGTATCATTTTTTAAAAGGAGTTCACATGGCTTGGCAAAGTTGCAGGAAATGCAAAAGCAAACTGATTCTCCAATTTTAAAACTTAAGCAAGATTGCCCTACTCGTTGGAACTCCACTTATGATATGCTTGATAGATTCTTAAAAATTAAAGAGCCAATTATTGCCACTTTAGCTATTTTAAATTATAGTCAGATTAATCCTCTCACTCCTAATGATTGGATTATTCTTGAAAAGTCAAAAGATCTATTAAAAATATTTTATGATATCACAACTGAAATAAGTGCTGAAAAATACATAACGATTTCAAAAGAATTAATTTTTGTAAATGCTTTACAAAAGTATACAAAAAGATTTATTAATGATGTGACCTTACCCCAAGAAGTTTTAAACATGGCAGCAATTTTAAACAAACAATTGTTTATTCGGTTTGGAAGGTTAGAAGATGATGTCCTAGTAGCTCAATCTACACTATTAGATCCCAGGTTTAAAAAACATGGATTCATTGATGCTCGAAAATGTAATACAGCCATATCAGAGTTGCGCGAGAAACTGCAGAGTATACGGACCGTACAAGATGCACTTCCACAGCAAACATCAGCTTCTTCGACAGCACCAATTCCAAATGAAAGCTCTGACATATGGAAAGAGTTTGATCAAACTGTCACGAATGTTATTGGTGGACATAATACAGGTGCAGCTGGGATAATAGAACTGGACAAATATTTAAACGAAGCATTAATCAATAGACATGATAATCCGTTACTTTGGTGGTCTGAAAGAAAAAAAATTTATCCACGGATGTACGAACTTGTAAAACGACGTCTATGTTTAATGGCAACATCAGTGCCCTGTGAAAGGCTATTTTCAAAAGCCGGACAAGTGGTCACTGACCGCAGAAGTAGACTGGAATCTAAAAAGATATCACAAATTTTATTTTTAAATCATAATATGTAAATAATTGTACAATAATTTTTTTCACTGACCTCAGACGTCGACTTGATTCTAAAAAGATATGATGACTATATATTATAATGTGACTATTTGTTGTTAACCTAACTAATTATTAATTACTATTTACTATGAATTTTAATATAAGAAAATAAGAAATTAGCTATAATCACGATGTAGAGAAGATAAGGTGACACCACTTGTACCATAGAACAATATAGAAGCGACACTCGATCAGCTGATCTGAAGTCTGAACCTACGAAAATTATATTGTAAATACATTGTTTTAAATGTAAAATATGAAAAATTATGTACATTTTTGTCGTTTTTGATACTATTACTTCAAAATTAAAAATATTTACCAAATAATAATTATTTTTAAGTAATTATTCTATTCAATTCTCAACCCGAATCGTTCAAATGAACCGTTTTGTCACCCGAGTCCGGGTGACCGACTCGCCACAGTGAAACCACAATAACAACGAAAAAAAATGAACGATGAACGAGTGAACGACCTTTTTTTTTCCATACCCGGGTCGACTCGTTCAATAGAGTGACCCGTTCAAAACGATCCGTTCGTTCGCAAACGACACATCTCTAGAGTAGTCCACTCAGTCGCGCAGAGTCGTCCGCCAAGGAAAGACGTGTTCCGCCGAGTTCGCTCCCGAGCCGTCCCAGTCCGGTCGATCCGCTACACACCAGCGTCACCAGCGCCTGCCACCCGCAGTCAAAGTCGCCTAGAGGGCTCTGCCGGCGCACACCACTTCCAAGTAGATAAGTGCGGCCCCCTCCGGGCCAGCGCGCCCAGCCAGAGGACCCCCTCTACGCTCCCCACGGTTTTTCGGCCGTATCTCCGTCAGGGTCACTCCTAGAGCTTCGGGACGAAAATTTTGCAACATCGCCGATTCCCTAGCAGCTTCGGAGGACCCCTGACAGGACCCCGCAAACCCGGACCCCCTATCCCCCCAGGTGAGGAGTTCGGGTCCCCCGATAGGGACCGTGAGCTCTCTCGATAGGGACAGTGAACTCCGTACCGCCAACCCAATAGGGACAGTGCCGTCAGATAGGGACAGTTCCGTAACGTTTTCCTTTCCGTAAACGTACAAACAGTCCCGCCCGCCGCTGCGGAAAATCAACGCGCAGCAAAACACGTTGCTCGCCCCCGGTAAAACGTCCAGCCAGGACAACTCAAGTATGGGCACCAACAGTAGCGCATCCAATCTCTTGATTGACATGGAGGCGATGGATTCGCAAAGCTCAGACGAAACAAACGCTTTTTCTCCGACTACCTCTTACATGCTGAATTCCGGTTCGGAAATAAGCTCGCCTGCTTCGGAAAAAGCTGATACTTTCGTAAGTTGCTCAGTTAACGACTTACAAACGTGCAGAACAACCGTAAACGAGGTGAGGGCGTCTGCCATCAACACGAAGAAAGAAATCGAGAAACTAGTTAAAGCCGGCTCGCATAACCCGTTCCTCGCCAAAGTTCTCCGATCTATCACTGATATGAGAGTAAAGCTTAACAAATTAATTGGCGCTAAAGGCGACCTGAAACTACAAGCCAAATCGACGCCGTGCGAATGCGCTTCGCTCAAAAACCAAGTAAGTGCTCTTACGTCCGCCGCCACGGCGGAAAAATCCGACGCCCAAACCGACACAGACCTCGTGCTGAGTTGGTGGCTAAGCGACGGCTTCACCCAGACGAGCGCCGCCACGCGCAGCCGGAGGCCGAAAACCCCGCGCACCGTTGACACGGGAGCCAAGTCTGCCATGGAAAAGGATAATGAAAATTGGTCCGAAGTCGTGAGGAAAAAGGCCAAGCCGAGAAAAAAGGTGACGATAGAACCTCCTCAGGCGCGGCCCACTCCTGTGGCACGGCAGCAGCCGAAAACTTACTCTAGAAAACCACCAGCAATTATGATTAAACCGGCCGCTGGGAAATCATACAGTGACACGGTAAGATCAGTCAGGTCAAGCGGCCTCACCATAGATCTGGGCTCGAGTCTGGTCATGAGGGAGACTCAGGACGGGTCCCTCTTGATAGAGCTCCCCAGAGGAGAAAAAACTGCAGTGGCTGCGAAAAAAATCGCCTCCGCTTTTTCCGAAAGACTTGGCAGCGATATCGGCAGAATCTCGCAGCTCGGGGTCCTCTTAGACGTCGAGGTCCTGGACCTAGACACCTGCTCCACCGCAGACGAGGTCCTCGAGGCACTGCGTGCTGCCGTCACTGGTGAAGACAACGCATCCCTAGTGGCCAAACGCGCTTCGATTTGCGATGTCAGGATCTGGCCTATGAAATCGAAGCAGCAGATCGCCTCGGCAAGAATGCCCAGACACCTGGCAACACAGATATCTAGGATCCCGGGTGGCTACTCAATGTGCAGGGTATGACCGAGGACGCTCCCGCCGGAGAGATGCTACAGATGCCAGACGTTTGGCCATAGCTCAAGAAATTGCACCTCGGACACCGACCGCACCGGTCGAAAACTCCAGTACAACTACGGTGGACCTGAAAAAGTAGATAACATTACAAGCGGTGTCCCACAGGGTTCGGTCCTTGGGCCAACCCTATGGAACATCTTATACGACGGATTACTGCGCGAAACCCTCCTAGTTGGAGTACAGTTCCTAGCGTACGCAGACGACCTGGCCCTCATTGGGAAAAGTAAATACACCTTTGAACTAGAAAGAATGCTGTCCGCGGCGCGGAGATCATGAGGACTTGGTGGTCGAACAACGGCCTACAACTAGCAGTCGAAAAGTCCGAAGCGATAATCCTAACAATCACGAGAGTCCACAACGACTTCACAATGATGCTTGGGGGCACACGCATAAACGGCGCTAAATGCATAAAATAACTTGGCATATACTTGGACACAAAACTGAATTTTACAGAACACGCTAACCACACATTAACTATGTAAAAATTTGGAGTACGTTTATTCGTTTCTGAATTACAACAAAATATCAAAAACCGATAAATGAAAATGAGCTCCCTATTTCACGTATACACGCCTTCATGTATTCACGTGAAATTAACATCCGAAAATATAAAACCGTGTACTTTTTAAGTTATCGTTATCTGTTACGACAGTCGTAACTTTATCTTTAATTTCCCAGTTGGAGAATACATTTTCTACTTTGTCTGCTATGTTTAAAGCTGTATGACATTCTTCCATTTTTTAGGTTGTTAAAGTGAATGACATCGGAAACCGATAATAAAGTATGTGTTTTTTAATGCTTCCTATTTGATTATCTTGTAGTTTGGTTCTACGACGGCAATAAATTGATGGAATCCAGAGCTAAACAAAATGATAGTGATAATTGTTTCATTGAAATAAGTTTGGCCAGTGTTCGGAACGTTCACTAAAAAAATGAACTGATTCACGTTCACGTTTGTGTTTTTTTCAAACGAACTCGTTCACGTTCACGTTCTTTTAAAAAACGAACGCGTTCATTTAATTTTTTTTTTTTTTTATGAATCATTGGCCTGCAGTCAATATAAAAATTAAAAACCCATAAACGTATACGACTCAACCAAAAAATAAACATAATTTAGACTTTAGATCATATACAATTTATAAAGTATTTGAATTAATTTTTAATATCTGACACATTTTTGAAATATACAAGGATATTGCACATATACCCCTTCTCGTTCAAATATTTCATGATAAAAACAAAAATGGCAGTGTAAAGGGCAGTGCCATATTTATGGAAGCACAAATGGGACATTTGCACTGGGCCCCCTCATAAGAGGGGCCCACCATCAACTTCCAGCATACAAAATTAATTGTATACTTTTTTTATCATACTTTGGAAAACCAAATAGATTTGGTTTTAACGTACTTTGGGAAAACCAAATTGGATTTGGATTTTAGTTGGATATTTTGGTGGGTTATCAAATATGAGTTTTCCCAGAAAACGACGAACTTTATCAACTTTGCCGTTGTTACAGTAATAATATTATTATACTCGTAATATTACTATTGACGTTGTTGTATTGCGTAGTAACGCGATAAACGTCAGTCGTATTTATTGTATATCTATTAATTGTCATTTGTTTATTATTTTATTAATTTAAAATGTAAAAAAAAAAGTTAAGTGGTTGTTCAATGAAGAGAAAATTAAAGAATAAACGTTTATTTATTAAGAAACAAAAAAAAACTACACGATAGTTAAGATAAATTTAGGTTTAGAACTAGTACATCTACTAGCACACAATCGAAATATTTGTGAAAACTGATTAGCTGAAATCAAATTTGACTTAAAATATTTTATTAAAATTAAAAACATTTAATTTGATATATAAGTGTAATAATAAAAAATTGCTTTTTAATTTGTATATTTACTGGAATAAATATTAAATATTAATTAGACGCATTGAAATAGTGAAGTGTTCTTGTATATTAAATAATCAAATTTTTAACAATTCAATTGTATTCTATGATCCAACTATAATTGCCCATAGTCACTCATATATAAGCAACTAATTATATACGACATTAATTTAAAAATATATTATGCATACATTTTATTTCATCGTTGAAGAAAATAGAGAAGGACAATTTGGGGCCCAAAATTTTAAATTGTACTGGGCCCATAAAGTGATAAATCAGGTCCTGGTAAAGGGAGCCAATAATAATCAAGTATGTATGCGCAGAACTTTGAATTTGTTAGTTTTGTCAGAGTATTTTTGATGATAAGAACAATTGATATTTGTGATATCCCTTTACGCTGCCATTTTGTTACTCGATGGCTGGCAGTTGTCCGAAAAATGATAAGGACCCGAGAATCGAACGGCTACCAACAATTGCAATCGAAATATTGTTATATAAATTATTATTATAAATTTCTATGATACAAGTTATTACTATGATAAAAGTTATACAATTCCCACGTATTTCACTTTTTCAGTTTTTCACTGTTTTCACTCTATTCTAAAAATGGATCTCAGTGGGGTACGCCAAGATTATTAATGGGGGAGGTTTAAGTATAGATTAAAAGGTAGGTGTAAGTACCAAGTTTTAAGGGAAAATTGAATTAACCACTACAAGAAGTATTATTTACAATTTTTTGTAAACTAAAATTAACTTAAACAGTTTAAAAACAAAAATAAGATTTTTTTTTTTTTATGAATAGTAAAAAATACACTAAATTTATACAACACTTAAGTCACTACTTTTTTATACACTGTTTTATTTTTGTTAGGATAGCATATAAATAAAAATTATCAGGCAATAACACAACCAATTATTACAGTGATTTAATATCACATAAAAAAACAGTTACTATTTTATATTTGAAAATTGAAAATTAAGAGTAAAGACATTGTCAACATTTCAGGGCGGCAGATATAGTTTATGGTTTAAAATAAAAATAATACTACTTCAATAGTAATCATATCAATTACAAAATAACCAAACATATTTACCAATATTTGCTTGATGATTTTTCTAAATCCTCTTGTCAATTGTCAAATACAATTAGATTTAGATCAATTCATTGACAATGACATTATTAATTATTGGTACTAAATGATAAGTAGGTTTACTTCTAAATGTATTCACAATAATTCAAAAGGTTGTTATATGAATTGTTTCTGTTACTGTTTAGACATCATCAATCATGATCATAATTATTTTGGTGTACAAGAACCCGTTGTTGATCATAATGGTATGTATACAATATACACATTTTTAATTGTAAATAAAATATATTAAATGTAAATCCTTCATCTCCTGAACTTATTGCAAGTATTAAACTATTAATTATTTCTATTATAAACCAACTATTGTAAGCAGGGTCATATTTAAAAGGTGGTCTGGGAGGGCAATAGTCCATCCTGGCTTATGTTAGGGGCGACAACATTTTTACGGCGATTATAAAAAAGTAAAATTATGTTTACGAATAAGCAATGGAAAATTATAATTAATAGTGAGTATATTATAAATAAATTGTGTAATACTGGTTTCCAATCAAGAACTGCAAAATTTTTTTGGGCGAAGTGAAAAATTGTTTTTTTTTTAAAAAATGATTTCTTGTTTGTCTAAGTACTAAATTAGATACCACAAATCCATATAATTAGTTTGTGGCTTATACCACATAGGAGTATGCTATAGAAATATTATTTTATAATACAATAGGTATGTATCTAAATATTTAACTCTTAAAAGGTTACTCGGCAGATTTTAGTACAGTTTTGTAATAGTTAGTTTATTCATATGGTTGACATTGATTACATAATATATTACTATTATAATTAGTTGAAATGTGGCATATACATTTTTTACAAATATAATTTATGGGCGGAACAGCTAGTATGGAATATAATACTACAGTTTAGTCTTCTATAAAAGTTTGTTATATATTATAATTTACAATTATATTTAATTAATTATAAGTAGGGCTGTGAATTTATAGGAAAGTGCATTTTTTTTTGGTGATTGTTTAACATAGCTCTGTTAGTACATAATTTGAATTAGGTAACTACGAATCTATCTATGAAACTTTTATTTTGCATATTTTTGCATTTTTTTACGTTTTTAATTTTTTAGGTCATTTTTTCACATTTTTAGGTCATATTTTGCTTTTTTAATTCATTTTCTAGTATTTTTAATCAAATTCCGTCAATTGACTTGTTTGAAAATATTTTTTTTTTTATTTTACACATGCTGTATATATTATGTCAAATTTATATTTTATTAAATAATATTTTACACAAGTCACAAACTTTATACGGGTTAGGTAAAGATAACGATTCGATAAAATAAGGCAACTGCTAGACAACTAGATAAGTTATTGTGGCATATCGTATATTAGTACGAATTTCCAGATTAAGTTATTAGTAGGTATTTCAGTATTTATCGTTTAGTAGGTACTTGTTCGGCGTTTGAGAGTGTACAGTGAAGTGTAAAAAGTGTACAGTAAAATGCCGAAATCAAAACCGCTTTTCTCGTCTACTTTATGGAAGTACGTCAATGAATTTGGAGCTGATATTTTTAGTACGGATGGTACAATATTATACTGTAAAGTTTGTGAAGTTGGAGTTTCGGCGGAAAAAAAAATGTACGATACAACTACACGTAGCAACTAACAAGCATATTGTAGGTGTCAAAAATAAAAAAAAAACGATAAAGAAACTTCATGTCTTCAAACTTTGATCACAACTTCATAAAACTCAAGTTTTAATAGTGACCTTTGTAAAGCTTTTTTAAGTGCGAATATACCACTGAATAAGTTATCGCAACCAACTTTTCATAAATTTCTAGAAAAATATATTAATAAATCGATACCTGACCAATCAACATTAAGAAAAACATATGTACACGAATGTTACGAAGACACTTTATGTGAAATCAGAACGTATGCATCAAATAAAACAATTTAGATTTCAATTGACGAGACAACTGATACAATGGGTAGATATATTGAATAGCATCAACTTAATGCAAATATAAATTCAAATTCAATCAATATTTATTTTTTTAATAAATAAACACTTTTTTTTACTAATGTTTAACATTGTGTAACTAATATAAATATAAATATCAAAATTAAATTAAAAACCATTTTAAATTAATTTTATACTATCATTTTTAGCATTTTATATTCCTTTTTTTTTCATTTTAAGTGCATTTTTTTCATTTTAAGTGCATATTTTATTGCATTTTTTTTGACATTTTTAATGCATTTTTGAAGGGTTTTTAGTGCATTAAATTCACAGCCCTGATTATAAGACACTTATTTTTGATTTTGTGTGAGTAATAATAATTGAGTAAAAATACTGAAATAAGAAAATATTTCCAAAGCCAGTAGCGCAAAAATATTGTTGCCAACAGCGACAACATCTTAAATACAGCCCCTGATTGTAAGTATTTTTCTTTGATTAAACCATTAAACCACTGGTACAGAAGTTTTATAACCTATTCATGATACGGATTCCGGATGGCCATTTAGTATGCTTCTAAGGTAACATGTTATTTTCAATTGTTAATGTTAGAACCTCTGCTTCCGGTTGCTGTAGTAAGACCACAGTCCTACACTGTAGTTCTAGGCATTCAAAAAGGCACAGAAATTATAAGAGATAATCTTGGGTTCATGTATTATAAGAATAAAGTAACTATAAAGTTAAAGTTATAAAGTTAAATTATAAAGTTAAAGTATTAACTATAAAATGTATTATTAAACAAAAGTATATTAAATTATAAACATACATTTTAGTTACTTGTCATGTTACGAAAAAAAATTGGAAGAACAGTGCCATGCAACTGCTCATATATTATCTCCGGACCGCAACGATGATAGGTTGACACTGTCAAAGCGCCATCGTCATGGTGTCAGAGAGTTCAACCTCAATGTTCCACTGCTTCGACAGGAGATAACTGAGAGAGCTTTAGAAAAAACAATAAACTCATATACTCCACGTGGAATTTATATGCAAGCAATTGCAAAGTTAGTA
This sequence comes from Macrosiphum euphorbiae, assembly GCA_949089665.1. NCBI lineage: Eukaryota > Metazoa > Arthropoda > Insecta > Hemiptera > Aphididae > Macrosiphum > Macrosiphum euphorbiae. The sequence goes on from CARXXK010000002.1 coordinate 53,382,892, forward strand.
CCTACGACCTACCTATAAACTAGTTTTTTGCTTATTTTGTAAGTTTTTTTTTGTACAGTTTTTACAAAAGGTATGCAACTATGCATAGGTGATGGTTAGTTTTGATATCTTTATTTGCTTGTTTTTGATATGATGTATGAATTAGCTTTCCAGAGGCTGCAGAGAACTATACATTTGTACAGAGTGTAGAGAGGATGCGGCGTTTAAGACGTACATTTTTCCTTCAGACACCATGAAACATGGTCAACTTGCACGATTTGTTGACGGCTGCAGATAATGAATATTTTGCAATGACACTACAGAATCCTCCTAACAGGTTAAAAGATATTAATTATTTTCATTTATTAAACAAAAAACATAAGAAAAGAATTAAAACAAACCATTTTAATAGGTTTTATCAAGGTCCATTGCTGGTAGAGGGAACCGTGAGTGGAGTCATTTTTTGTAATGTAGCCAATATAAATGCAATTGCACCAGATTTGAAAAATGTTGGTCACAGTAAATCAATAATGTATATGAATGTTATTTAATGAATTATTATTATGGATTTTTAGGTCCGAGTAGCAGGATGCGATGGCACATTTAAGACTGTACCAAAATTTTTAGAAAATGACGCCTATCTACGTAACTATTCCATAAAGATACTTATAAAATTGTTCTAATTTATTTGGAAAAATTCAGTGCTGCTCCAATTCATCATAATAATTTATCTAAGATGATGGATGGTTAATATTAGTATTATGATAATGTAATTTTCCATTGCGTTTGGTCAATTGTAGCCAAAAATTCATAGAATACAATATATATTCCGCTCCAATTCAAATACATTTTTGATACCACATTTATTTATTATATTCATTATATAAGTTCTTTACATAATACTTATATTAATTCATTTGTTTTTTTGTTTGTTACAGTCAACAAATAAGAGCTTAGTTTTGGATAAACTAAGTAAAGAATATGTTACATTAACTAACATTGATAACTCAACTTTGATTCAACTCATACATCTTCTATGGACCATCACAAGTTTTTCTTTTCACCCTTTTAACCTAATGGGTAATTTTTGTATATTTAATAGTTATTAATGTCTTATATACTTAAGTACAGATACAGATATGATTAATATTCTAAATTTTAAACACAATTTATTTAAAAGATATAATTTAAATTCATATTTTTTTTTTTTTTTTTTTTTGAAACACTTCTTACACGTTCATTTGTGTACCTATGGTTAAAATTACTAGTTAATTTAATTTATTTTTGTTTAATCACAATGTAAAATACAATGATTTAAAAAAAACTAAACAAATAAAAATAATGTTTTAATTAAATTAGTAAACATGTACATTATACATACTTAAATTAATTTATGGACTTATGCAAAGTCAAGACGTATTTATTATTTAACGTCTTAAACTATACCTTATATGACACATAAATTTACTTTAATGCATATGTGCATAAGACATACAAGTGTTAAGAATAATTATTATAAAATAGTTAGGTAGTTATTTAAATAATTTGGAATTGTCCAAACTAATTGGTAACCTGGCTGATAATTTAAAAAAATAATGGATGAACTTGTTTTTAACTGAGTTAAATTTGTAATTTTTTAAAAACTAACTTTAAATTGCCAATGAGCAACTCCACTTAAAGGCAATCTGTTCATAGCGTCATAGCTATACACAATCTAAAACGTTATGTATGTTACTTTATCTACTGCAATAAAGAATCTTACCACCGAATAATAAACAATATATTGAGTCTATTCTGCCGTGCTAAGCCAAAAGAGGGTATCTCCAATTTTGGTCAAAATGATTTTATTGGGTAAATGGGTTTATATAGTGATATTTTATCGATTTCAGAAGCCAAAATGTCGTATATCCACTTTTTTCTTGTCTTAAACATATGTTCAAATTAGTAACTTTAAGGGTATGTCCATAAATATTCACAAAACAGAAGCATTTTCACAGTAAATCCTAATAATTAGCAAAAATAGGGTATGTGACATGAAAATTATTGGATTTACGTGAAAAAAGCTTATTTTTACATTGCTATTGAAAACAGTATCTCCAATCTCCATAATATTACCAGGCATTTTGCATCTGGTATAATGATAAGTATTAAATTATAATTTATAATGATAGGTACATCAATCCTAAAATTACAATATATAGTTACAAGATATAACTACAACATATTATGTAGGTAACACTATATTTGAGTAATATTTTATAATATTTATATTTGGTGCAGTTTAATACCAGAAATAGAAATACAATATTATTATGTGATAAGGTACGTAGTTTTTCGGTTTTTATGCTTGTTCGTTTATCGATGGAATTTGTCTAGTTCTTCAAACTCATATTGTTTAAATATATTATTATAATCTAACGACAATCCTCAAGTATACATAAAATGAATAGTCGTACAAGGGAAATGTTGAATATGGCCACAGAGTACAGAGTTCCAACTAAAAATTTAAGTATCTATTTAATTTACTCAATTCATGAATTAATATATTAAGTAGGTACCTATTAGCATTAACAATATTATGCGTTGTAGAGTGCAGTTTATGCATATGCAAATCATAAAGTTATGGTATTAGACCAATATTGTCTACAAAATTTACCTCAAAACAATTCTATAATTGACCAAAATAATATATTAAATGAAGTAGTACTACAGGAGAAGCAAAATATATTATTAGAAGTAGAAAAAAAGAAGCAAAATGATGAATTAATACCTGCTTCATATTCCATAAGAAATGAGGTGATTAATTAATCTTTCTTAATTTTAGATTTTACAGGTTTTCCTATTTACATTTAAACATTTTCCATATATTTACCATTTTTAACTACCTATGTATAAAATATGTTTTTTTCATCTATCATGATAATTCATACAATTCTGGAAGTGACAAATATGAAAATCAAATCTTACCTCAAAATAATTATGTAGTTGACCAAAATATATCATATGAAGTAGAACTGGAGAATCAAAATATATTATTTGAAGTAGAACAAGAGAACCAAAATGATGTATTATTACATGCTTCATATTCCAAAAGAGATAAGGTAATTAACTAACATTTCTTAATTTTAGATTTTACAAATTTTCCATACATTTAATATTTCAAGTATGTATAAACATTTTTTTTCTTTCACAGAATAGTGCCATCGATGATGATATTTCATATATTTCTGGAAGTGACAAATATGAGAATCAAAACTTAACTCAAAATAACTATGTACTTGACCAAAATATATCATATGAAGTAGAACTGGAGACTCAAAATATATTATTCGAAGTAGAACAAGAGAACCAAAATGATGTATTATTACCTGCTTAATATTCCATACATTTAATACTTTAAGTATGTATATAAACATTTTTTTTCTTTCACAGAATAGTGCCATTGATGATGATAATTCATGTATTTCTGGGAGTGACGAATATGAAATTCAATTTGGTAATAACAATAGAAATGAGTACAACAATTTAACACAGAATAGTATCATTGATCATATTTCTGAAAGTGAGGATGATGAAGATAATTTGGGTAGTAGCAATGAAAATGAGCACAACGATTTAACAAAAAAAGGGACAAAAAGGAAACGCAATAGACATCTGACCAGTGTCAGAAAACGAAATCAAATTAAATTTCAGTAAAAAGTTGAGAAACACAATTTAAAACCCCCCTGTATTTCATGTAAAAAAAAAATTGTATTACACTGATACCTGAAATGTTAAGACTTGAAATTAATAAACAGTTTTGGAGTGTGTCCAAAGATGAACAAAGGATGTATGTAATTAATTCGGTTGAACGAAGAGATGTTAAACGTAGAAGAGGACATGATGAAATAAGAAAAAAATGGTCTTTTTATTATACCCTTACAAATTTGGATGGTATTAAAGTATATGTCTGTAAATTATTTTACCTTGCAACATTGGGATTTTCGTCAAAAAATGATTATTTTATTCAAAATATATGCTCAAATATGACTGAAAAAAGTGCAATTGTGTCTCCTTTAAATAAAATAACTAGAACTGCATGGAACAAATGTGATTTAGAACCGATAAAAGAATACATTAATTCATTCAACCCAACAGTGGCTCATTATAGGAGAGAACATGCTCCCAACAGGAAATACTTGCCAAATGAAATCAATGCGACCTACATGTATTCTGATTTTAAAGAAAAAAATCCAGCCATTAAATTTTCATACGACGTCTATAGAAAAACATAAAGGGAAATGAATATATCTTTTACCAAATTAGGCCATGAGGAGTGTGAACTTTGTGAGTTATTTGATCAACATGATTCAACACACACAAAACAAACATTAAATGAACATAATATTTGTGATGTTTGCAAAAAATACAATTTGCACTTGGAAAAATATATAAATGCTCGAGCTAAGTATGAGAGCCATGCCGTACAAAAAAAGAAAGGTAATTAAAACTTAGATAAAATCCATTAAAATTGTATTAATTATATAGCTAAATGTATTTTTAATATTTTCACAGACGATGAAATCTATGTATCAGCTGACTTGCAAAAAGTTATTATGTTACCTAGAATGGAAAGCTTTAAGGCAGCTATTTTTACCAAAAGGGTCATTGCTTTCAATGAAAGTTTTGTACCGATTGGCCCCAAAGGATGTATTAAGCCATTAGCGATAATATGGCACGAGGGTTACAAGGAAGGAAACAAGAAGATTTAACAAGTTGTTTTCATGCATTTTTTTTACATTTCAAGGACATGAAAAAAATAACGATTTGGCAGGATAACTGTTCAGCTCAAAACAAAAATTGGTGCTTTCTTACATTCTTGGTTCAAATAATTAATTCTCAAGATATCCAGGCTCTAGAAATAAGTTTATTTTATTTCCAGCCCGGGCATAGTTTTATGTCTGCCGACCATTTTCATCACCAGGTTGAGTTGGCTATGAAAAAAATGGGAAAAATATATGATTATTCTGATTTTGAAAAATGCATCAAATCAGCTAACAAAGATTTTGTTGATGCCAAAGTTATGAGAGTAGAAGACTTTTTTGATTTCAAATCAGAATGTTCAGTATATAAATTGAACAAAAAATTAGTTAGACCTATGTTAAATGACATAGTTCATATTAAAGCCGAAAGAGAATTAGGGTCAAGTGGGGTAAATGTGATTAGGGGTAATTGTAAATGCTGTTTGTTATCAATCATTACGAGACTGATACTATCAAAATGTTAATGGAATATGTTTAATTTGTCGTCTTTATTAATCAGCAACGTCTTTGACATTTTTAATTTGAGGTTATGTCCATTAAATTTTATTTGAAAAAAAACATGTTTTGAAAAGTGAATTTCAGTTTGATAAAATCGACAAAATTGAAAAAAAACGCACTTAAAATGTAAGTATAATTTTCATTTTTAGACTTAAAGATAATTAAGATAATTAATATTATAGGCAACTACTTTATTGCTATGTATGATTCACGTTTAAACATATTTATGATATTTCCCAATTGCCCCATATTTATTTAGTATGGGGTAAATGTGAATTTGATTTTGGGGTAATAATGAATACCGTAGGTACAAACTTAAAACTACAAAATAACTGTTTTTTATTTTAAATAAAATAAAATAATTACTTTTAAGGGTCCGAAACTACAAGAAAAAAAAGTATGGACCTTCATATACTTTGGACGACATCAACAAAGCAGTTGAAGAAAAACTTAAAGGGCATAAAACGTACAAAGTTATATCTGAAGAATTTGGTGTTCCTCAATCAGTTATCTTTAATAGAATTAAAGGTAGATCTACCTCTATGCTGTGCACTAAATCTGGACGCCGTCATGTCCTTGATTCCAACATTGAAAGTGTGTTGGTCAATTGTATTGTTGCTCGGGCACAGATGGGGTACCCATGTGATAAGGAGGAACTTCAATGTCTAGTCCAAGAATATATAGTGGCAAATGGTATTCAAAATCCATTTAATAACAATAAGCCTGGTAACGATTGGTACTATAGTTTCATGAAAAGAAATCCAAAATTAAGTTTCAAGAAACCAGAACAACTGCAAAAATTGCGAAAAGATGCTAGAAAGCCTGAAATCATTTACCATTTTTATCCAAATTTGGAGAATATTTGTCAGGAAAAATGATTGATATCTCAGTTTGTGTTCAATGCCAATGAAAGTGGTTTTCGTACTGACCCATCTAGGCTAAAAGCAATAGGTGAAAAGGGAAAGGCCTTAAGCAGAGTAACTGGTGGTAGTGGTCGAGAATCGATAAGTGTTCTTGCGTGTATATCTGCTGATGGATTATATTTGCCAACACTAATCATTTTTAAAGGAATGGCAGTTCAAGCTCGTTGGACATCTGAAAAATCTTTTCCAGGTTGGTGATTAAATAACTAAATTCATAAAATTTTAAAATAAATTCTCAAATAATAAATAAATGTTGTAATTTTAGGAACACTTTATGCAGTGTCAAAGAATGGCTGGATGGAGGAGCCTGTTTTTTACAATTGGTTTGAAAATGCATTTGTGCCATTTGTCATTAAGAAAAGGAAAGATTTGGGTACAAATAGCAATGCTCTATTGCTATATGATGGACATTGTTCTCATATTAGTATGAGAATAATTGAATTGGCAATGAAAAATAATATTACTTTATTTAAGTTCCCTAGTCACTTGACAGATCGATTGCAACCATTGGACAAGTGTGTATTTGGACCATTAAAATCGGTATGGGATAAAGAGCTTATTCATTTTGAAAAGACTATGATTGGAAAGGGTCCAGGCAGATTAACAAAAGCAATGTTCTCAGAGCTTCTTGGTAAAGCATGGTCAGTTGGTATGAAAAGTGAAAACATTATTTCTGGATTCAGAACAACCGGTGTGTTTCCTGTTGATAAAAATAAATTTCCATTGACTGAATTTGATCCAAATGAACTAAATTACTATTTAAGAATTGAAGCTGAGAAGCAGAATAAAATCTTGCACTCTGCTATTGAACCTAGTTCATCAACCTCCCGAAATATTTTAATTGAGCCAAATGAACACATTGAATTAAGTGCATCAAATGACTCCATAACGCAATGTGAATCAACTTCATTAAATGAAATAATTATTTCAGATAATATAGATTCCTCGCCTTTGCCTCCCCACACACCATTATCAGATGGTAACCATAACATTAATAACCTATTAAGTGATGAAACTACTTCTAGCCCAACTGATATAATAGGTATTTTTACTAAACACTTAGAACAACTGAAGGCAATGACTTCTTCACCACGTGAGTCAAAAGATCCCATCCCTAGATTAAAGACAGCAAGGTATGGTGAAGTGTTAACTAATGAAACTGTATTAATGCGTTTAAAAGAAGCAACTGAAAAACATTCAAAGAAAAAACTCTAGGAGCAAAAAGAGGTAGGCCCAGTTTAAAAAAAAAACTATTTGAAGATGAAGAAAAAACAAATACAGAATATTTACAAATATGGCTCTGCAGTTTATAAAATGTATTCTTAACCAGAACCAACCTATTTTTAACGACTAGCCCAACTGCCAAAAACAAGTTTTATGTGAAGTTTTAACCACAGGTCAGTTAAGAAATTATAAATTAATTCTAATAATATTTTGTATAATATTTACCCTTCACTACAGAGAACAAAGTTACTTGTTAAAGATCTGATAAACGTTGAAGTACTTTTAGTGGTCTTACAAAAAATTTTAAATAATTAATATACCTTTTTTACAATAAACAATTTATCCATTTAATTCCTAACAAATTTTTCATAAAATGTTGATGTAATAATTTTGTTTTGTTCTTCTTCCTAATTCTAAATCATCATAACAACATTATATTCCTTTCCTTCTATAATCCATTTCTTTCTTGTTATACCTTATGGAAGATCAAAAAGAGATGGCATTTATTGATGTGAACAGTATACAACATTGTGTAATTACTGTACTGAGTGAAAACGAGATTTTAATAATGAATTAAGACCAAGTTCAAATTTAATCAATGAATAAGTTATAAATCATAAAAAAAAATATTTAACATTTATTCCATCGCTAGTTTTAATCATTTTAAAATGTACCGTTTTAAAAAAGTCGTAACTCAATTAAAAATAATAATATCAAAAAAGCCTGAGTGGGGCTCTAGATAATAATCTTACATTTCAATTTTATAACAGGTAAATTTACTAATATCAAAACTAACAATACACTATTGAATATGGTGAACAAAATTTGTTATGTTGCGTGTGTGTAAGACAACACAAGCGGATGTGATGTCCTCTTAAATAATAAGAATTTAGCATGTAAGTAATTTTATTGTGTGTACGACATCCATCACCATCATTCTTTGCAATGTACAAACCAGTCAGTCGATTACAAGTCATATTATAACTAATAATACATTAAAAGGATGTTACGCAGGCATTTGTTATCTCTGTATTACCAACGTACAACATACCAAATTGTACATCAAAAGGATGTTACGCAGGCATTTGTTATCTCTGTATTACTAACGTACAACATACCAAATTGTACGTTCACAATAATACATTTTACTCTGTATTTTTTTAATTATTTTGTTAATTTTTTATTTTTTTCCCATTTTGGGTTCTGGAAATGTTGGTACCTATATCATATTTCTTTTGTTTAAGTTCTTAATCCTAATCTGAAATAATAACAAAATGTATTCCTTTTCTCCTTTTCTCCATTTCTTTCTTGTTATACTTAATAGAAGGTCGTAATGAAATGGCTTATATCGATGCTGGCAGCCTAACATCTTGTGGTATTGCTTTACCTAACCCAAACAAGATATTAATTGCTAATAAGGAACACAGAGCAAGTTTATTTGCAAATACTATAGATGAAAGTAAGTTATAAATTACTAAAAAAATTATTTAACAATTATTTCATCACAATATTTTATTTTTACACATTCAAAAGACAATTTAGCCACTAGGTACAGACCTTGCTGAATCTATAGACAAGCATATTTTATGACTTGGCTTTCATTTAGTATTGGTAGATATATTTTTAAATTATGTTGCCTGTGGAAAATTATTTAATGCCAGTGGATTTATTATGTTTTGAACTCCGTTAAATATAAACTACACACATTATTAACAGTCATTTTGGTGGTTTGTACCAGATATAAAATACCAATCTAAAATCATATCAAAAAATTATAATAACAAATGTCTATGTGAGCCTCTGTTTAAAATGTGAATTTCTGAAATTCCTTTACAAGTGCACCCTTCTGTAGTAGTACAAAAATACCATGCAAATTTCTATTCTAGCTATCATAGTTTTAATTAATTAGTTAGAACTCATGTCGTCTAGGACATCTTATTTTCCTATTAACCTATACATATTATTATACTGTTTGTTTGTGAAAGCTCTCCTCATTTAATTCATTACCTATTATTGTCTATACTCTCTTGCATATATTCCTTGTCCTTGCATTTTCCTACCTTTGTTAAATTTAATAGCAAGTCAAGAGGAAACAAGGTTGAATTTATGTGGTATTGGAGTTCCAGGACCAAGCACAGAAATTACTGTCAATGATTCAAATGCAAATAAAAGTAAGTAATCGCAATGGTTTATTTATTTGTTGACTAGGTACCATAATTAAAGATAAATATATGATTTTTCATAAAAAAAATTTCATCTCAAAAAAATAATAGAACAATAACATAACAATAAGCTTCTTTCTGTCCCATGATAAATTAAAACTTGAAACATATAATGAGAACTTTTTCTTATTTTAGATGATTCTAATGAAAAAGAATATTTAAAATTTGTATGGAGTAGGTCTTCAATTCAATGTCTAATGAGTACTTATGTTGAATTTGAAAAAAAATTTGATGACGGTAAAAGTACAAAAATTCAAATATGGAACGATATTAGTGCTGAACTTAACAAATTTGGATTTTCTGTAACAGGTATAGTATTATTCAATAAAATATCTAAAATTATCACACTGCAATTAATAATTATTTACTCATATAGGTGAAATGTGTCAGCGCAAATGGAAGACACATACCACAACGTATAAAAATATTAAAGAAAAAACACAAAAACTGGTCGTGGACGAGATTCATGGGAATATTTTGATGAAATGGAGTCTATTTTTTCTAAGGATCCTAGTTTTACTCCATTAGCCACTATATCTTGTGGCGTTAAGTCCGTTGAACGTCACATTGACTCTTCATTGTATGCAACAGCTACTGGAGCAAGCACAGACATAATGCCGCCAAAATCACCTGATGAACCATTAGCTAAAAAACAGAAAACAAATAAAAAAAAAGTAGTTAGTGATTACCTTGAAAAAAATGCAATGCTTAAACAATTATTAGATAAGTAATTTTAAAATCACCATTTAACTATTAATATTTCTATTTACATAATTTTTACTTTTTATGTATCTTTATATTCTATACCTTGTTGCTATTAGAAATTAGTTTAGTTTACTTCCACCAGGGCTTGAAACCGGTTACCAGTTTTTACCGAAAACCGGTAATTTCCCGAAATTTTAGGAACCTAAATTCGATTACCGGTATCTTAAACTCATTTTTATTCCCATTTATTGGTTACCGGTTACCGTGACGATTTTCCAGCTATAACATAAAACGTTATTAACATAATATGTTTTAACTGGTTAAGAACCGATTACCGATATTTATGACCTTTTTACTTATTAGTTAGTACCGACTATATTTACCCATGAATAGTATGAAGTATAAAATGTATAATTTATTTTAGCTTCTTAAATAATGATAATTTGTAGCTACTATGCTACTATAAATTACAATAGTCTAATATTACATAATTACGTATTGGTATTATCATAGTATTACTATCTTCGTTGTCTTAATGTTTTTCTCCTATATAGTCTAAATTCGTGTTATAATAATTCAAATAATTGGTATTCTATTTCTATCTACCCATAACATAAATAATTATAAACGTAATATAGTTGGTTGGTTCTCGATAGTCCCGGTTATCCTCATTGTATATTGTACTGGGAAATCTAAAAATAGCTTTATTCCTACAACTACACGAATAATGAATATTACAAGCAAATAACAATTCTCACTGAGTCACATGATAATTGATAACTAGTGATAAGTTAAACATTTTATTTTTAATATTATAGGCATGGATCTTTGTTAACACTTAACAGCCAACTGAGCGAACGGTATTTTACGAAAAAGTGCGTTTATGACCACGATTCTTATATTACATTTTTACAGTAAAGTGCGTGTGATCGTGATTATTATTTTTTTTATAAAGTAATTGACAATAATTGTACGTTTCATTGTATCAATCATTAAGAAGTAAGAACTATGAAGAATCCTGTAGGATCTATGTTTTTTAACTTTGATGCGGGAAGAAATGTATCGATTTGTAAAATAAATGGATGTCAAAAACCAGAACTTGTAGGTAAACACAGTTCAAACTTAGAAAAGCATATACATGCTCGTCATAATGATGAATACCAATTGTTAATGACAACAAAAATTATAGCTTGTAAATCAACAACTTCCATTACAGAAAATTCAACATCAGGTTCAGTTAAAGTAATTTATTTTACACAGTATAGATAATTGTTTAGTATTAGTGTAATACTGCATTTTAATTTTTATAGTGTGCACCAAGTAGGTACATAATATTAATAATTAATAATATTATTAATATTACTTACCTATATAGTTGTATACTTGTATTATTATAATATAATATTAATATGTGGTTTAACTGTTTAAGGCTGTTGGAGCACACCGTATTTTTGGTAGTTTTAGACCAATAAGCGGAAGATTAGTTTATGTACTTCCCGATGTCCGATTATTATTTTAAAAATATGTATGAGCTCATCATCAAATTTTCTAGGTTATGTAGGAAACAGATTTTTGATTTTTGTATTCAATAAGGCTTAAAAAATATGTTTATTTTTTAAAAAATTATGAAAGTATTTTTATTTTATACACATACATTCAATTTTAAAACATCATTTATTTTTCCTACATAACCTAGTAAAATAGTTATCGAATACAGACTTATTTTCAAAATTTAAATCGGGTCATGGGAAGTAACTAAATAAATCTTTCTCTTATAGCTATTTTGTACCGATTTTAAAAACGGAAAAATCTCAAAAATTCAATTTGGTGACCTGTGCATGCGCGTGCTTGTGTGAGACTGTTCTTAGAATCGTTGACGACATGTTACCAGTGTCATTAGCCTAATGATCGATAAGGAACGGATATAGTAATGTTCTTGGAAATAATAGTAGGTATTACTCCGGAAGTGAAGTCTCCTTCGATTATTAGTTTGGCATTTCTGTGTTCACTCAATCACTTTTCAGTCTTCAATCGTTGAATATTGTTCTGTGCGTAATATTTTGTGAAGTTGTGTTATTTTTTCAAAAATGGGTAAAGATTGGCATTTTGGTAAAAAATGTCGTCGGAAATTATTTGTTCCAAAGAAAAAACTAAAACATAATTTAGCCAACTTGAACACTAAAAAATGCGAAAGTGCTACAGACGACTACCAACAAGTAATAATATACAATTTATTATATTTTTTTTTAATTAATAAATTTTTTTTTTATTTACCTATTTTCAATTTTTTTAATTCTATTGATGATTATATTATAAGGATTTAATAAAGATACAAGTTATTCTTTTAGAACGTAGCAACTAGTCCAGATAATACAACGGCAAAAAATATTGATACAAATATTGAAGCTCACCAGCTGGTCTATAGTACGCCAGGTCTATCTAGATGTATTAGTGAAAAGTAAGTAACTGGTATTTAAATATGACTGACCGTTTTTGCTCAGAATCGTTGTTCTTAAAATATAATGATATTATATCATTGAATTCAAATTTAATACCATCCATTACAGTGACCCACATGTAACCTACTGTACCTCAGAGCGGCATCCACTTACCCACATGTTTAGTTTTTTTTCTATAATTGTCAATATAATTTTATTTGTTGGATAAAAATTTGTGAAAATTTAATACAAGGCTCCTGATATATTGTTACAATTATTGTAGTTGAAAAATATTAAAAGTACATAGGGTAAAATTTTTTTGTAAGCTTTTGAGTTTAAATATTGAAAAATTCTTCAAAATCACATTTGCTAACTATTTTATAGTAACAACATTATAAAACGTGCAATTTGTATAGCTAAAATTTGAATATTTATAAAAAGTTTCTTCATAAGTATTTCATTTGGAACCAAAAAAATCTTAATATTATATTAACATAGTTTTTTTTATAGTCATTTTAAATTCAAACGTAGACGAATATACTATTGTACTAACAGTAAAATAAATTACTAATGGTAATAAAAATATAAAATATCCTAGACCTATACAACTGTACAGCACACCCATACCCACTTCCCGCTTTTTTTCGTGCCTACATATTATATTATATAAAAAAATGTACACATTTTCTATGATTCTAAAAATTCTTTACACTTATTAAACGATAATATTTGTATAATTAGGACCTGTGAACTAAATGGAAGAAGACTTATAGATATACAGTTTTTCATTACGTCCATTCAATCTATTCGACATAAGGGTTTTGATTGTTCATTTCGTGATTTACATTTAGTGAATGAAACAAGAAATGGGTTTATAAGTAAATTTGTTTTTAAATGTAACAATTGTGGAATAAATGAAAATATTTATAATGAAGATCCTAAAACAAATGATTTGAATATTAATATGGCTATGGTGACGGCAATGGTTAATGTTGGTCAAGGTTTTTCTCAAATGGATGAGATTTGCGCTACCCTTAATATGCCGAATATGTGTAATCGTACATATCAAAATGTACATAATGATGTTTACCAACACATGTATGATTTGGCTTGGAATGAGATGGCAGCTGCTGGTAAAGAAGAGGCAAAATTGGCTATCGAAAAAGGAGAGGTAGATTTACAAGGCCGCCCTAAAATAGCAGTGATTACAGATGGTGCTTGGAGTAAAAGATCTTATAAAAGAAACTACAACGCGTCATCGGGAGTAGTAATTATAATTAAGATTTATAAAATTGTCATCATTTTAAAATTTAAAAATATAATTTCAGGCTTGTATTGTTGGCCAAAGAACCAAAAAAATTTTATTCATAGGCATAAGAAACAAATACTGTTGTATTTGTCATAGATCATCAACATTAGGAATCGAAAGTAAAGATCACTTATGCTTTAAAAATTGGAATTCGCCTTCAACTGCAATGGAAGCAGACATTATAGTTGAAGGTTTTAAAAACAGCTTAGATATGCATAATTTAATATACAATCGAATGATTGGTAAGTACTAAGGATAACATTATTATATTATAATATATATTTCGTGTTTGATAAACACTGTACATATTATTATGTATAATATAGGAGATGGCGATAGTAATGTCATAAAACGTTTACGATTGGCGAAACCCTATGGTCCTGATATAGTAATTAAAAAAATAGAATGTTCCAACCATATTTTGAGGAACTATATTAATAAGCTTCACGAACTTTCAAAAAAAAAAAAAAGCAGTAAAGGCGAAAGTGTACCAGGTTGTATGCGCAACTTATTAGTTAGTCGAGTCGAACGACTTCGTGCTGCTGTTATAAAGGCGGTAAAATACAGAAAACAACAAAATTATATTTCGTATGAGGATTCGGTTAAAATGCTGAAGAAAGATATTGTCAATAGCCCCAACCATGTATTCGGTGATCATGAGAATTGCAGTGATTATTTTTGCACAAGGAAAGATTTAGGTAGGTATAGTAATAATTATAATATAATAATATAGAACATTCATTATTGAAAATAAAATATTATCTTAAATAAAAATGTACCCAATGAATGTATTAGGTGTTTTAGAAAAATTAAACTGTGGTACACATTGGTATGAATATTTAATATATTATATCTATACTATATGGATACTTATTATAAAGTACATACTGTATGTACATATACATATTGTATATTATACTTAGAGTTATTACTTTTTTTTCTAGGCGAAGAAAATTACGTTCCAGATATGAAACGAGTGGGCCTATGGGATGATATAGGTTCAATAAGAAGTGCTTTAACATATTATACAGAAAGCCTTATGTTTAATTTAAATAATAATGCAGCAGAAAATTATAATTCTATTTTGGCCAAATTTGTTGGAGGTAAAAGAGTGAATTTGTGTCTCCGGGGTTCATACGAATTACGATGTAATGCCGCAGTTACTGCTTATAACGTAGGAGCTAATCGTTTATCGTTATTTCACAAACAAGTTGCTCAAAAAAGTCCTGGTTTATTCACAAAAAGGTGAATGAAAATTTTTTTAAATTATAGTTATACGAATATAAATAATTTAACATAAGTATTATGTATATTTCCTAAACAGGTACAGTGGTCGCCGCTTATTGGACTCACGGTTAATTGACTCATTCGCCTATTAGACTCAAAACGGCTGGTCCCGATTCGCACATATACTAACACACAGCAAAAAATTCGTCTATTCGACTCACACACCGGTTAATAGGGTCATTTTTTTAATTGCGTATAGCTAGATTTTTATTTTTATACATACATACCTTAATCTCAATACATATTTTTAAGTTTTTATCAAAGACTAATTTATTTTATTAATTTTATTTTATTTTTAATTGCGTATAGCTAGATTTTTATTTTTATACATACATACCTTGAATCTCAATACATATTTTTAAGTTTTTAAGTTTTTAAAATTTTTTTGAGTCATTCGCCTTATTGACTCATTCGGTTAATCGACTCAAATTGTCGGGTCCCAAAGTGAGTCCAATAAGCGGCGACTACTGTACATAAAAAAAAGTATGCAACTATCAGATTCTAGACGGAGACGCAAGTTATTTGCCCCAGCAGCTCAACGGTTAAAAACAAAAATACTAGTTGGTCCCGATGAGAATTATGGTGCAGTTGAACCTGACCTTGATTCATATCCAGATTTATCATTATCAGAATTAAATGATAAAAAAATACTATATCTAAATACTCTGAAGCTTACAAAAGAAGAAATTATTGCCTTAGAGAAGAGTACCAAGAGGCAACATGAGTGTGAAGATTGGCATAGAGAACGTAAAAAAAGGTTTGACATATTTGATTATAATTATAGGTATTATGCATTATTACGTCCAAATTAATTAGTTATACATAATAATTTAAAGTTGTTTTATGAGCTATTTATGTTTTGTTAGATTAACAGCATCCGTTTTTGGTAAAATCTGTAAGTTAAGAAAAACAACATCACGAGCCAAAACTATAGAAGCGTTATTATACGGAACGTTTCAAGGAAATTTAGCAACAAAATATGGAGTTGAACACGAAGAAGTGGCAAAAGAACAATTAGCAAATATTTTGGGCGTCAATATTGAGCCATCGGGATTATTTGTAGATAGTGAACAATTCTACTTGGCTGCCTCTCCAGATGGACTTATCGGAGATGATGGATTAGTGGAAATAAAATGTCCATCTAGTGCCAAAAGTGTATCTCCAGAAGAAGCAATAGAAAACAAAATAATTAAATGTTGTGTATTGAAAAATAATAAAACACTACATTTAAAAAAAAATGACAATTATTACTATCAAATTCAAGGGGCATTACATATTTCACGAAGAGATTATTGTTATTTTTGTATTTGGACTCCAAAAGGTAAATAACATTTCTAGTTTCTACAAACATTTTTTATTCATTAAATTACTTAATAATTTTTTGCTCAAATAATAGGTATTTTATACGAAAAAATATTCAGAGATGATAATTTTTGGGTCAATTCTATGAAACCCCAATTGTCATCATTCTATATAAATAGCATGATTTTAGAATTAATTGATTCGAGATATGACCGTGGGTTGCCTATCAGAGATGGTTTGTAATATTACTTTTTAAATTATTTGTATAAAAATATAATGTAATATAATAATGATTATGAAACAATAAAGTGATTGAATTATTTAGTACTGTGAATTTTTGCGACTTGAAAGAGCCGAGAATAGTGAGTATTATAATAAAAAATAACGCTTGCGCTTTGCGCTTACCAAATTGACATAGATCTATAGTTTAAAATTTTTTTTTAAATCTAAAATTTTTTTTCTGTTTTGTTTTAATTTTTTAATATGCAATTAGTATTATATTGAAACATCATTATGACCTTTTGAAAACACGGAGATAAAATATGTATAAATAATAAACATAGTTTATTTTGGTTATTATCATCGTAATAAATAAGTTCTGAGAATACCCGCGTATTACAGCTGATAGGTAGGCGGTGCGCGGTGGTACGACAGCCTGATAATTGACCAGATAAAGCATTACACATACTAATGTTCATTCACTACTCACACAATGACACCGTTCAAATATACATGTATATATTCTGCCTAAATATTACTCCTTAAAATATGCTATGCTCCAACAGCCTTAAACTGATATCATTGATGATCCTAGTGATTCTACAGAGAATGGTTTGTTTATATTTTAATATTTTATACCTAGGTGGCTAGGTATTATTTTATGCATTACTTGAATTGGGAAAAATTAGAAGGGAGATGCAAAAGTGTATATACTAAATACTTCAAATTTAAAACTTAAGTAATATTTTAATTTTTGTTACATTATCAATGAAGATGACGATTTTGTTATGGCACCAAACGATGAAATTGAGTAATTTGAAAGTAATGTGATTCAAGCAATTGAACCTGAACCTCTTACAAAAAAAGTGAGATGTTCAGCTCATACACTGAATTTGTGTATAGAAGATGGATTGAAAATTAGATTATTACAAAATCTTATTGGTCGCATCAGAAGTGTAAGGATATCAATTGTATACAAATTATATTTTTTAATTTATTGATTATTCACAAATCATAAAGAATATTATTTATTTTTATAATAACCAGAATACAAGTTACAACCAAAAAGTATATTATAATAGAACTGTTATAATTTAGGTTGTTAAAAAAATTCGAACTCAAAAATATACATGTATTTTAAAAAAAATGGGCTTAAAGTATGCGATAATTGACGTTGAAACACGGTGGACATTAATGTATGACATGCTACAAAGGTTACATGAAATTAAACCTTTTTGTATAGAATATCAAGATGCAATGCCTGATCTTAAGTTATCAGTTAATGATTGGGAAGCACTTAAGGATCCCGTTTCGGTTAGTGTTATATAGTTTAATTAAATATAATTATTATCAAATAATATAATAATTATCATACCGGTAAAACAGACTAACCCCACAAACAAAAAAATGATTGTATAATATAATTTTTAGAAATGTAATGTTGGCGATACATTTTATGGCGTCGTCTTTCGACCCGGGTCCTTATCATTTTTCGGACAACTGCCCCCGACCCAGAGTAATATCATAGAACATTATAGAATCGAAACTCGATCAGCTGATTGGGGTATTGGTTCCCTATGATCTGAAGTCTGAACCTACGAAAAACATGGAATTGGTTCCCGCAGCAACATGATGTTAGACCCATTGTAATGAAATATTGAATGCTGTTCTTTTTGTATAATTTTTAACATTTATTTCAATACTTATTATATTTTAACATACATTTTAATTAATATTTGATTTTGTACAGTATGTCAATATATGGTATATATTATACTATTACGAATTCACAATGAAAATAATGTATTTAGGGGATAACACATAAACAGGGGAGGGGGAATCGTGCATTGAACTCACTGTGGTGGTTCGGAAGTTTGTGTGGTTTGGCGGCTCGGCTCTAATGGCGGCGGTAGGACGGTAGACGTTCCGTTGACGGTAAATCTTCCCGGATAAATGACGTATGCACAGCGGTTAAGGCTCGACTGGCGGCTCGGCTCGAACGGCGGAGGCTCAGCGAAACAACACGTACAAAATACTGTCTCACTACACACTCGGGCGGTGGCGGATGACAGGGAATTGCAGGGGAAGACCACGTGGATCACCGTATTACGGGGTTACCGTCCGGCGTCCGAGTCTCGGGGCAGTGTGCTGGTGTTTAACACGAAAAATTGGTCCGTCTTACAATATTAAATATTGTCCGGTACCAGATTTCTCGTATTACAGCGAGGAGAAGACTGTTGTCAATCGGTGGCCAGCGGCCTATATTTCTGTGGTTCCATGGCGGCTGGTCCCGATGAAAATTAGTCAAAATTATGATTGACCTTTTCTTTCTTTTCGATGGTTGCTGTTGATTGTTGACATCCGTGTAAGGACGTAACTTAAAGTATGGAAGGCGGTGATTACGAATATGTTTCTCCCGAACTTCTAACTTGTTTCTTTCTTGGTGAAAACTCAATTTTCTTAGCGGGCGGCGTACCGGTTTTCTAGCCGGTGCACGGCAGCGCTATCTGTTTTGCGATTTATTCACGTAGGCTGTGTTGTACAGTCGGCCGGCGGCGTATTATTATTGCGTGAGCGCGCGGTGGTTGTTGTATTCGTTTGGGTGATGGGACAACACTTAAGTGCACCACGTGTTTGGTGACTCGGTTTTGTTCCATTACACCGTATATCAAGAATTGGTTCCGCGACTATGGCGGGATACGGGACGCGGGGTTCTCACGTATGCCACGCCCTCCTGAAGACCGTGTTCAAGGCCGCAATCGCCTGGTTCGGCCAACGCACGGAGTTTCGTATGCCTGGTAATATAGAGGAGCCGTTCGATTTTGTATTGAGGCGAAAGAGGACTACTTGCAGTGTGCCCAGATAGCAAGGAACAAAACTATTGTTTAAATTTTATCTTTTACAAAATAACATATGCCTTTTAATTGTACAATATAATACATTTATTATTATGCGTTTTTGCATAATAAATTAATGTACTGTGAATTATTAATAATAATTGTTATTATTATAATAAGATAGTAGTTGTGACGAAACTGATGGCGGCATAAACTATCGTAGACGTAGAGTAGTATAAAACAGAAGACAAACTATACTTTACTTGGAATGAGCTTTATTTAGGAGTAATTATCATGAAAAATACATAATTAAATAAAAATAATAGAAAATATCTCAGCAACATCTTGATAATATCTCAACAACTGAAAATATAAATTCACTGAGGCTTTAGTAGTTAACATTTCACCATACAAATAATAGGTACAATAACTTGAAAACAATTAATAATACATAGAAATATTAGAACAATAAATTATTCTAAACTTAATCATGGAAATGTATCTATTGACTTAATTATAAGTAAAATAATATTCATAACAAATTACGCATTTTTTGTAGCAGCTTTTCCACCAATGTTTTATAATGTATAAATATATTATATATATGTCGCATCCACTTAGTGAAATCGCTCATTTCATGAAGTGGATGTCCACTTCATGAAATGTATCCATTTAGTGAAAATAACGTTTTACTACACTATATGGACAATTTATTGACCTTTTCATGAAGTGGATGAAATTAATTTTATCCACATTCTGTAATATTACTATTATATACGAGTTAGGTTATTTACGAGTTTGGTATTGGGTAATTGTACGATTTGCACTAGGTAATTGTGGATAATATGATAATAATTAAATAATATAATATAGGTAACCTTAAATAATGAAGTATAAAAATTAAATTAAAAGTTTTCTTAAACTTTATTTTATATTTTATATTATTTATTTTTACATGGTTCAGAGTTATGGCAACGACTATTGCACAACATTTTCTTTAAAAACAGACAGATCTTGATTTTTGACATGGGCTTTGAATTACATGAACAAGAAGAAAAGCCTTGTCCATCTGTTGTGACTTTAACAGTCTCTCGAATAGTTAGCACTTTGTCCAACAAAACCTCGTCACTCGTTAAAAACTTCTCACATTTTTTTAAGGAATCTCCTCCTTACCATCCTTTAATCAT
Organism: Macrosiphum euphorbiae; assembly: GCA_949089665.1. Classification (NCBI taxonomy): domain Eukaryota; kingdom Metazoa; phylum Arthropoda; class Insecta; order Hemiptera; family Aphididae; genus Macrosiphum; species Macrosiphum euphorbiae. The sequence goes on from CARXXK010000002.1 coordinate 53,403,824, forward strand.
TTCATGTTTAGTCCCTAACTCAAACAGTTTATTCTTTTTTTCAACAACTAAACATAAAATATTTGGTGGATCTGTAGGCTCTTTGTCGACTTTTGGAATAGCCATTACCACACAATTGTCAACTGGATGTCAGGATCATACATTATCTGTATATTACTATGTATCTGTTCAATCATATTCAATTATTTGATATCTTATCTTGAAATTACCTGATCGACTGACGGACCAGTTTATACAGTATACAAGTTACAAATTATATCAAGCAACTTTTATATTTATTTTAGAGCCAATTAGGTACCTAGTGCAATTCGAACAATTACCCAATACCAAATGTAAAACATCAAGATGTGCCTGTTTTAAAAAAAAAAATATAAAATAAAGTTTAAGAAAACTTTTAATTTAATTTTTATACTTCATTATTTTAGGTTACCTATATTATATTATTTAATTATTATCATATTATACACAATTACCTAGTGCAAATCGTTCAATACCAATACCAAAAATACTCATGTATAATAGTAATACTATTACAGAATGTGGATAAAATGAATTTCATCCACTTCATGGAAAGGTCAACAAATTGTCCATATAGTGTAGTAAAATGTCATTTTCACTAAATGGATACATTTCATGAAGTGGACATCCACTTCATGAAATGAGCGATTTCACTAAGTGGATGCGACATATATAATTATAAACATTATCTTGAGTTCTTATAAAATTTAATTTGAAAACATGCAGGTAGCATAAGCATTATAAATAATAAAAATAAAAGTTGTATTCATTATCCTTTGAAAAGTGTTAATTTATTATACTACATGCGCATTGAATGTGTTTCGTTACAGGATTTTAATGCATGTTTGACTTTCAAATTGATGTATGTGGAAGCAATTGATTTAATCAAAAGAGTTGGGTGATCAGATAATGGGGTGTTGCTTTCTTGACTATGAGTTTTCAAAGAACTAAATATTATAGAATTATTTAATAAGTGTTTTAGAACTTGAGTTTGGATTAGTAATTTATTTATGGTTTTAGTTTGATAACTGTAAGATTTTAATAATTTTTCAGTTTGGAAACAAACTAAAATAACGCTTTGACTTGGATAACTAAGACCATTACGATTTCCACCTTTGTTTTTTAACGTGATTAAAGAATTTAAAAATTCATTTTTATCTTCAGCATACAATGATTTTACGCATGTTTCACAGTTAAGCACAGAAGCTAACTTATAAACAACAAAACCAGCAATATATATAATTATTTCGTTTGAAAAACTACTAAACTTATATGTATTAGCGTTAACTAAATAATCATGATAATTTATAAAATACTGAACATCAACCTGATTTTCTTCTTGAATAACCACATTTAAAGAAATATTAGAAACATTGTTATTAATTGTTTTAACTGGATCAGAACTTGAGTAGTGCAATATATCGATATGTTCTAAAGGTATCAGTTTCCTGTGTTAAAACTTTCAATATCATTTATTTTAATGACCAATTTACGATACGCGGACATAAATTGTTTCGATGTGGGATTATTATTATACCCACCTTGAGCTCTTATACATCCAAAAAACAGCTCTATATGGTCTTGGCTTAATTTATGCATTTTTAAATATATAAAAGAATCTATTAAAGTGTTATATAATTTCAACATGGAGTTTAAACATATTATGAATCCAATGAATCCTGTTTTTCTCTTTGATTTTAAGATGCTTACATAATTGTCATCATTAATATTTTCTTTTTTTTCAATCCTTTAATATACATTTTAAATTCATCAACCAAATTTGAAATATCCATAACATTTTCTTTACACAAGGCTTTCTTACTACCAAGACAATTGATTGACCTAGAGTTTAAAATATCAAAAGCTTTATTAAATATTTCAATAAACCTTATGGTCCCATCACAATCAGAAAATTCTTTTAACATTAGATTATTTTTACAAAATCTTAATGCATCGGCTACTGATTGACTTAACAACTGCGTTGCAAGTTTCACCTTCATTTTTGGATTACAATAAAATATATGTTGTTTCTTCAACTTGTTCCCCAAGTGACAGCCTTCTTTTTCTTGCAGTTTAAATAATTTTTGAATAAAATCAAAATCTATTATATTGTTTTCATTGTCAAGGAACTTTTTTTTTCACCTAAAGCATTTCTAACTAGTTTTACCGTGTGCGCCGGGTCTAATAAAACAACAATCTCATGGTCATTAAATTAAAAAGTACTCAAGCCATCAGCATAAAAATTACAGCCAAAAAGCTGAGACATGGTAACATTGGTGGAGCAACCATCAAAAGTTAAGCTTACAACAGTTAGATTTTTAATATTTAATAATAAGTTCAACGCATTCTTAACTAATTCAGCATTTTGAGAACTATTTAAACTATTTACAAGGAAGTAGCCAATTGGATGTTCCCAGTTTTCATTTACTGAGACGATCATAATTACCAAACACTCCTTTGCAGCAGTCCAGCTATCATTATTTATGCCATTTCCAAGATCGATGTGTTCATAGTAATTAGTTCCGTCATAGTCAATATGTTGGCGGATGGCCATTTCATCCAGCATTAGGGAACATATAACTGGATCACTTGTATTTTGAGATTTAAGCGATAGAATTTTGAATGACTCTTCTGTGAAGCCAGGATTGGCATTAACAGAAGAGTACCATTTGCTAAGCGTTCTTGGGTGAGGCAAGACTGTATTAAATTGCTTTCGCACATAATTATAAGTTTTGCATGAAAAAAAGTGAAGAGATAAAGCAAACTGCCTGATTTCTGGAGAATATTTTTTTGGTACTTTGTGCCCCAGATTTTTTTTTGACCAATTACTAATTAAATGTGTATGCTTAAAAAAGGAATCAAGTAAAACATTATTGGCTTCATCATTAATCAAATTTTCCTTTTGAAGTTTGGATATAATTGATTTTAATGAAACAATTTTTTTGTTTTGGCGACGAATGGTTTGTTTTAATACCTTCAACTCTTTGTTTTTTATATTTATTTCCTTACTGAGCTTATGAATTCCACGCTTTAAAAATTGCCGTTTGGGTGTTCCGCGCGACCGAGCGTCACCGTCGTTTTGTGATTCCCAGTAATAAACTTTAAATTCGACATGCAGATGATAAACGATAAAGCCCATGCCTATACACGATACCCCATCCACCATAATAGAGAAACACTTTACCTATTCACGATAAACCGATTAGGTTTATTACAAATTCGTGGAAATCGTAATATTATTGTTGTATTTCTAGCCGGGGACACTGGAATTCCACGTATTTAATTTAAATATTTTGCAATTAAACAAATATTGTAGGAATTATAATGGGAAAAATGAAAATATTATAATTATAATATAATTAATTATTTTATACATATAATATTTATTAAATGGTAAATAAATTGAACGTCTTAAAAATTGATCAAATTCATTAAAAATATAAACGTCGATCACGTTCACGTTCTATTTGCAAAAAACGAGTGACGTTCACGTATCGTTCACTATATGAACGACGTTCTTTCCAAACACTGAGTTTGGCCTAGGCTGTATTTATTTATTTTTTTATTCAGCCAAAACAATTAAAATTAAATAATTACTGTAAAATATATTAATAATTGCTGATACGAACACTAACTGATCTATTAGCTCGTATAACACTTGATTAACACGTCAACGTCTAAGCACAAATTTATAAACGCAACAGTGCGTCAACACTACACAGTGTTTCTTAACCTTTTTGATATTACGGAACACCAAACACATATATTGTTTTTATGCGGAACACATATGAAAATTGTCTTTAAAAAAAATATGTAGGGTAATCGATGATTGCGAAGGACCATTCGATAGATTGAACTTGTTGTGATTTTATCTACCGAAAAAAATGAAGGCGTCTAGGACAGGCAACCAAAATTGGTTATATTTTATTATTTTATATTATATGCGCCTAACAGTTTTTTCAACCTTAGATTAGCCACCTCTGATCTTTAGTTATTTTTAAATATTTTTATAGTGCTTCGCGGAACACAGGTTTAGAAATACTGGTATACAATGGCTGAATTGCACAATGCTGAATTTATTGACGTCGGTTCAAATCCACCGCAAAATATTATTGTTGAAACTAGTTTTTGGACACAAATACAAAATACTACTCACCACGTGGAACAGAGTACAGAAACTACAACAGTCTTTTTGGAAACAATGGTCTCAAGATTATTTGGCCACACTACAACAAAGCTCTAAATGGACAACTTCCCAGTCTAACCTTCAAGTCAACGATCTAGTCCTTGTCAAGAAAGAAAACATGGCTCCCACTAAGTGGCCCCTAGCCAAAATTCTCCAGGTGCATATCAATCCTGCTGACCATCTCATGCGAGTTGTCACCTTAAGACTCCGGATTCGGTGCTAAAGCGTCATATAACTGAACTTATAAGACTGCCCATGGGACATTAGTTTAAACTGATAGCAAACATTTTAAGCAACCTTAAAATTAAAAAAGTCAACAGCAATAATAATAATCGACACTTCAAATATTGGGTATAATGAAAGAAAATGCAGCTTCAAGAAAAATGAAACCGGAAGAGAAAATCATGAAACCAAAACTTCCTACTGTATTTGAAAATGTAGACGAAACTGATATTTTTTTTCTAAGTATGTCCAAAATGAAAAAACTAACACCACCAGTAGAACAGGCCAAAATTAAATTATTATTAAGTTATTCTGTTCTAAGTAATTCTCCAAGCAGAAATTAGAAATGAGAGTAACCAAACAGCTTCTCTATCTATGTCTTCTCCTTTTCCATCTGAATCAACTACATCATAATCTCAGTATTCAACATCTAATGAATCTCAACTTCACTACAAGCCCACACTTGGGGAAATGTTAAACATGAGTCATTACATAGAATTTTCTAATTATTAATAAAACAATTTTCTTTTATGAATATAATATATAACTAGCTGTCCCGCCCGGCGTAGCCGTGAAAAGATTAATTAGTTCCTGAGGGAATATAGGTAGTAAATACGACCATAGAACTTCATTATGTTGTTAGGGTATTTTATCGGTAATTTTAATTAATTTTTATAATCAATCAATTTACATAATTGTTAAAAATATCTAATTAAATACTTCAATACTAATATTAAAAGTATTTGATTATTTATTTAAATATATTTAGTAATTTCATACTTAATAATTTCAACTTTCTGTAGAGTTGTTATGCATTGTACATTCAGAGGTAATTTCCAAGAGGCATATAAAACAAAAAATAAACGTCGTATGATAGGACCTATGATGGAAAAAGCAATATCATAAATTTGTGTTGATGGACTTTCAAGCAAAACATGTCGAGAAAGAGAAGCAGTACGTCTCATAAAAAAGGTATTTTAATTGCCATTTATTGAATTGACCAGCTTCTATCCTATCATAATTGCATTCAACAATCAACACATTACCTTATGAAAATACTTTAATGTATCAAGTGTATCATATGACTCATTTTCTGTAATTTTTAGATTCACCTGATCCGTCCATAATTCCACCTGGTAATTCACTACACATTTTAAAGTCACGAGTGATATCAGGCAGTCGTAGACATGAAGATACCATTAGATTTGATGAAAAAGGAAGATGACTTTAAATACATAATGTATGATATTGGATGTGATCCTTTCTACTTACCTACATTAACATTGTGCTGATCAAATCCAAATCTATAGAAACTACTGTAAAGGATCAAGACCTAGACTGATCAATAATGCTACAGGTTCGGCTGTGAAGAAGTTCTCAATGTTGAGCAAGCAAAAAACAAGCTTAAGTTTCTTGTATGAAGGATTGGTCTACGCTCCCAAAATAAATGTAGTTTTACAGTTACTAATATGTTGATTGAGGAGCATAAGAGTTTGGCTATTTATCATTGGTTCCCCCGCTGGATAAATTGTGATGTTCTATGTCTAAAAGAACTCTATGTGATCAATTCATGACATTGCTTTCTGCCATTAAAAAAAGTTTTAATCACTACAGGATTACCTTCATCATTTTTTTTAGCCTGAAGTCAACAGTTCGAATCAACATGAAAAGAAAAATCTAAAGCCAGCAGAAATTAAGTTTTTTTTCATTAATCATTTTGTAATGCACTAAACAGTATTTATATTTATTTATGTATAATGAAAAAAAAACATGATGTACAAAAAAAAGTATTTTTTTATCAACTATTTATAATTTCCTTACATCACCATTAAACGGGTTAAAAGTTATAATTGGATAGAGTAAGATGAGACAAAAAGCTGCAGTTTTTGCTGGAATGGCTTTATCTGTTTCAAATTCAATGCGTAAATATACAGTACATGATTTTACGTTGTAGTTCGGTCTTGATAAATCCACGACAATGATTGGTATTGATGAAAAATATTTTTTGGAAGTATAGGGTCAATATATTCTCTCGTAGTATGATTTCTGGAATTCAGAATACGCCTTGTACCAACAATATCGCTGTAAAGTTGATTATGAAATCTGCACGGAAATAATCTTATGGATATACTTCAGAGTTTAGGTGTACTTTTAGATTTTTCAGGTAGCAGAGATCAAATCGACCTGATGGATTATTTTTTTTTTTCAATCGTTTTGAAATCCAATTAATGCGAATTTAGGTTCTCTATCAAACTGCTTGATTTAACCGTCTATGAATGAGAAGTGTTCTGTGGGAGAGTTGGATATTCTCACGTTCTCAGCTAGAATATGCTGCTCTTATTTTGGTCTCCTATTTCCTTTATTTTAAATCAAACTCTTGATTCCATTCAAAACTCTTTTTTTCAATTTTTATACTTTAAATGAAATGTTCAACGCCCTTCCCATTCTGGTCAGTAAGGAAAATCTGGATTTTTTAATATTCCTACTTTTAGAAATCGTAGAAAATATCTATCTTTTCTTGTTTTCTTTAAATTATGAAATAACAAAATTGAATGCCAAGACATTTTCGAAAAACTGAATTTTTAAGAAATAATGATTTATTTAATTTAAAAAAATATTTAGTAACTATTCTTTTTCATCCCCGATAAATTCATTGATGTCATATGTCAATTCAGTAAAATTCGATTTGTTTTTTATTTTTTGCAATATAAATAATATAAAATCAACATTTAATGTATAATTATTAATAATGTATTTCTATAAACTATTTTATTTTTCCATTTCTCTCATATACTATATTTTAAGTTGTATTAATATAAGTTATTATAATGTATTTTATTTGTAGAAACATTTTACTTGTTCACTGTTAATTCACTTTAAATTGTTGTTAATTATTAATTATTTAATATTTTGTAAACTCATCTTGGACTGTATTTATGTTATAAATAATATATTATCACTAAATGTAATGTTTCATCATAGGTATTTATTATACTGCAATCTATACTACTATATAAAATGAAGTCGCTTTTTTTGTTCGGGATAAACTCCGAAACTACTTATTCAATCGTCGTGCGATTTTTTTTAAATAAAAGAAGACATCACAGAGAAGGTTTTATTCATAAATTTAGTCCGATAAAGTTAATAAATAATTAGTAATTAGTTATTAATTAAAATAAACGTATAAATTATATTCCCATATATATTAGTATAATAGTATAAATATTGTGCGGCATGGCGGCCTACGGGTTTCCAACTACCTGAAACAGGACCTTTTTTCTTTTGTGTGTGTTTTATCGGAGAGTAGATATGAATAATTGTTCCGAGAAGTAAAATTCAGCAATCTATCTTTATAATATATTATACTATCTATATAATATTCAAATTAAATATATATTCCTTTGGAAGCGGCATGACGCTTGAATGACTGGCCCGATTTCGCTAATTATTTTTTTTGTTGTATTCGTAATTGTCAGGAGAAGGTTCTTAACTCTGAAGTAAGATAATTTTAAAAAAAATCCACAAGAAAAGTAGGAAATCTGGATTTAGGTGCCATCTATGATCTATCGTGTATGAAAAGAAACTAAATGATAATATATTTTTGTTTATTGTAAGGTTGCTATTGCTAATTGGTCCTGATTAAATAATGAAACGAATTTTAGACCTGTAGCTTTATAGCAGATACCTTAGTAAAAAGGGTATTCTCAAGTCTAATTTTTCGACACATGCAACACATAATATCAACGTGTTAACTGTTAATAAAACATTCGTAATTACGTAGGTACGCAATTCGAAGGGTTTGCAATCCACCACGGGTGGATTGCCTACCTGAAAACATTTAACATACTGAGTGTCTCATATACACTGAATATTAAATAAACGAATTGAACAAAGTTTGAATTTTAATAGAGTTGGTACATATTTTAACGAGCAATGAAGTGAACGGGATAAGCTATAATATATTTGCAATTTATGCGTTTCTGAGTCCTTGAACTTGTACGTATAAGTTATAATATTGAAAATGCATTTCACCTGAGGTAACTTTTGCCAGGACAACGCCGGGTGGGACAGCTATAGGTAAATATAAATGAACCCTTGTGTGTAGAATGTAGATTAGACCTCTGGGAAGAAGACAGGTAAATTAATTTAAAAAGGGTAAAATTTGGTTATTTTTTTATTCATCGGATTTTAGTACGGTTAGGTTAGGATTTTGTATTAATTGATTATATTAATCCACCGTACGTGGAATTAAGTGAAAACGACAAACTTCGTATCTAGAGCTAAATCATACACTTACGTACAAAAATCACGGGATAAGATGGGAAAACCTATTGTTCCAGCCTTCACAAGCATTATTAGTTCTGTGTAGATTTGTCGACAGAGTTGTAACATTAACGTTCTATGACTCAGGTACAAACAATGGTGGTGTTCTACTTAAAATTATATTGTTTGTTTTTTTAACTTTCCTGAACGTACCTCCAACATAATTTTCATCAAAATACTGAAGTAGATCTTCTGCTCCAGTTGGACAATTTTGTTTTAAATAATTCATCCCCTCACAAAATTTATCCACAGGGAGAAAAGCCAATAAATCCATCATAACACAATATAAATTGAAGTTTTCGTTCTCTTTATATCGCTTACTCAAGTCCAGGTTTTGTATTTTTCTGTAAGTGCTTTGCGATAAATGATAAAAGCACCCTCGAATTAAAATGTGTTCACCAAAAACTGTTTTGACAGCTTTTTGAACTGCGATTTAAAAATAAACATTAAAGTATAACGGATAGTTTGCGATTGTTACACTCATTCAAAATTATTTTGAACATTTCTTCATAAGTGTTTTGCGTTTTTAACTCAAGTAAGCAAAACACTGGCGTAATAAAAATGTCATTTACTGGGATTCGAATGACGCATAGTTGTAAAAAATCTAAACCAAAATTCCCATCAATAAACCAGGTATCGGCATTTGCTAACTGTTCTAATGAACTATTTAACGAAAATATTATAATCCGTTCACTTAAATCTGGACCATTATCTTTCAATAAAAGTCGCTCGTTCCCACAACGTTTCCAATCATCTAAAACCATAATACAAATAATGATGAATTTTAACTTATTTTTCCGTTAGTAATACTCCACATTATAAACATTTATTATTATTTATATCCAATAATCCAATAGGTTATAGTATTTTTAGTTTTTAAGCGGAGTGATTAAATGTATTGATTGAGTATTCGAAATAATGCATTGATTTTCAAAAGCGCCAGGAAAAAAAAACTATTTTACGCAAAATCGGTTTTAAATTTTATAAAATTTAAAAACTATTTTGTAGTAAACCAAGCCATTTATAAATTATTATAATAATAGGTAGGTAATGCAAATTACATTCAATAACAAGTTCTTGTAGACTTTTTGGTTTTTTCGGGTTTAAACTGCTTCTTAGGATACGAATACTTCTTTTTATTGAATCTTCGGATGGTAATTCAATTAATATCTCTTTTGGTACATTTTGTACAGCTTGAGCAAAAATTTGTCCTGGATTGTTGCAAGTCTGAAGTGAACATTCCTTTATCGTTTGTTTTATTTTCATTGCTCTTATTGCACCTTTAGTAGCACCATGACAGTGTTCTTCTTCAAATCGTATGATTATTTTCATTTTCAAATTAGTAATTAACATTGCTGTACATTGCTGTACATCGACGATTTTTTGGAACATTTCCATCGGATTATACGTTGGCATATCTTTTTTATGGTATAAGTATACCCATTTAGTGCAATTTTATGATTTCCCTTGTTTGATTTAATAAGTTCCTTGGTAAAACAATTAAACACTACACTCGCGACTCGCGTACAACTCGAAACTAATACGAAACTGGATACGTATGATAGGTATATGGTACTGTGTGTAACTGCCAAACTATAGATTATGTCAATTAATTGTCATGTTCCCTAATATCAGGTTTGGGTGTGAACTTTTTTTGACACTGGTGACATTCAAATGTCTTAATCTGATGTCTTTTCTTGTGTGGATTGTTTCCGGAACCTTTAATCCCATAAATGCTTGTACTCGTTTTTTTGTTTTTTTTTTTCTGTGGCTGCAAACTCTTCACCGTCTGTAATTTTTTTGGCTCCATCATTATCCTTTTTTCTGAAACCACGTGACCTAGAAATATAATTTGATTTCCAAGAAATTGTGATTTTTGTAGGTCAATGGTGACGTTGAATTCTTTGAATATTTTAAATACTAGTTCTAAATGCTGTATATGTTCTTGAAAATTTGTAGACATGATATGGTTATCATCTACATGTATTGCAGCAAACTGTAAAATTCTCGTTCCTAGTACCTACTTTGTCAATGATCTTTGGAATTTTGCTACCGAGTTTACCAACCAAACAGCAAAACTTTGAACTGGTAATTCCTCACTTTGTGTAAGAAGGCTGTTATTTCTCTGTTGTCTGCTGCTAATTTTCATAAGATGGAAATTTTTTATCATGTTTTATTTTTCTCTTTTTTTCATTTGTGTGTTTGTTTTTCCTCACTACCTTTATGATTGGTATCCACTTCAAATCCGTTTACATTATGAGGCCTAATTGACATGGACAATTCAGAATATGTTATAAATCCAAATCGTCTAGATTTCAATTTTTAGATATTAAAATGATTAATAGCTAGCTAAAATATTAAACTAAACAAGAACGATAAGACTTATATTGAATGATTTAGGTTTTCGAAATATTACGAATTTGAAAAAAATATCCAAAACTTAAATCCTTCAATAAAAATCATATCTGTATGAAACCTTCGAGGATAGAAGCAGAAGCGTCTGTAGACCAGTTCCCAATTTTAATAAGTTTTTTAACTCAATTATTAAGAAGATAAATTACATGTTCAAAATTTAAATTATTCAAAAAAAAAAAATTGTTGCCAATTTCTTAAACTTAAAATCGAGACTCGTCTTTCTTGTGTACAGAAATTTGATCTCGAGGTGTCACAGCGTTGAACCTCGAAGATTTCAAGACGATACAACTAACATTCAATGAGCTTGTGCCTTGTACTGCAAAATGTACATCCAGTTAAACGTCTGGTTGTACGAATAATCACATATTGCGTTTTTCAACTTTTTGCTTTTCCGATTAAGGTCGAAATAATGGTCGTACGTACTTCAACCATAGAGCCTTTTTGAATCTCGTACGCCAAAAGAACAGAATCTCGAGTTTCGTAGTGATCAAACAAAAACCCAAAATCCAAAATACACGTAATTACGTAATATTCCAAGTACAAAAAACACTCAAAAAATCATAACTCCCGAACTAAAAGTCGGATAACCTCGATCTCGGTACCAATCGATACAGCGCAAAGTCCTCTATAACATTCGACTACAAAAACAGCTCGCAGCGCCCAAAATCTTAGTGTCAGTACCGAAAACCCCGAAAAACGCAAATTTTGAACTTTCGAAGCCCCAAAAGACGGAGAAAAACTGCTCCTATGGTCTCGACACAAGATGCTGAATTTGATCACCGACCCCCAAACTAAACAAATCTCGAGTTTCAGAAACTTCATACAAAAACTAAATCTTTTCCAAAATACACCTAGGGGGGTGTTTGAGGACCCCCGGCTCCGGGAGTAAGTTTTAGAAGGGCCTAAACCAAAACGTTTGGGAACATAAAAGTATAGTATTATCTTACTTGAACGTCATCTACAACTACTGAATTATTGAACTTCAAAAACAATTATAGGTACATATTTATAGAACATTCTATGCCAGTAGTTTACTTAGTAACTTGTGTAAGTAGTTAACTATTCTTATAATCACATTCATAATAAATCTATTTAAGAGTGTTAAACATGAACAATTGTTTAAAAAATTGATAAACTTTGAATTACAATTAGGTTACCTCAATTACCTCAAAATTAATTATACATTGGTCTGAAAATGCTCATAATTGAATGTATTTTGTTACAATACGATAATATTAATATGACATGTCTTGAAATCTACTAACGCTGGACCACGATTTAAGATAGTATGGTTGCCCATCGACTTGTGATAAGAAAGCCAGTACAGTGAATCTCACTTTTTTTACTATAGCAGCGCTCCAAGTGAGCAAAATAGTGTTGTTAACTCGTAATTTGCGCGATTGTTTAAATCATACGGAACACAATCACAAATAATAAAGTTAACAAAAATGTTTAATAATAATAATATATTAGTGTACCTATAATTAACATATTATTATATATCTATGTGGTCACTAATTTCGACAATTTCTTTTTAGTGGTTTTTAGTTTTTTATTATTTTGATTTTGAATGTATGTGTATTGTCTCATTATCATTATAAGGTAATGTGTATAAATATCGGATAATACAGTTTGTTTGTGTTCTTCACAATCAAATCTAAAAGAAATTTTCTTTTTTAAAAAATCTTCAAATGCCTCTTCAAATACATTTTGAGAGTCTTTAAATTTAGTGAAGGACAATTCAAGAGATTTTATTATTCTGAATAGATTGCTGTTAGGATGAGATAGATATCCTCTACTTTTAGCCATTACTAAATCTGCATTAGTACCGTAAGCTGTCGTATTCAGATTTTTGAAACTAGATGCACATACTTGGCATTTAGTCTTTGCAGTTAATCGCTTGGCCATATATCTAAAAAATTAAACTAAATATTAGTACTATGTTAATAAATAACTATTTATTTAAAGTTTGTTTTTTACTTATATAAAAACATACCCTGCTAAATAATATACTATACAGTCGAAAACAGTAGAATCAGAAAAATCGTGTTCTTGAAAAATTTCATCCTTATAAGGACATAAAGGTACACAACATGCCATTTTTATTATTATAATATAGAAAATAATCAAAATTATAGCAATATGCCAAATTGCCAATATAGTTGATTATCATATTATATTAACATTTAACATAGTAAAATATCAAATGATAATTAATATGACGTTTAGACTGTTTAAAGTATTATTATATTTATATAATATCAGTTCTGCCATCTTAGAGTATAATTCAAGTATACAATTTTAGGCGGTAAAAGTAGTCTGCATAGTCTTCATTTTCTCCGCTAAAAGCGCTATAGTATTAAAAACAGCTGATTGCTAGATTCATATTGACGGTCGTCGGATAAGCCATTTTACTGTAGTCGATGGGCAACCATACTATCTTAAATCGTGCGCTGGACAATAGTCAGTAGGTATGATAAATTAGTAAATTTCAGATGTATTTTATATTTGGTAGGTATGCAGGTACTCTATTTAGAACTATAGTGGTCATCTGTTTATGGATGAGATTAATCCCACATAGGAGAACGATAAATGGTCAAACCTTATATTTATCGATAGAGAATTTTATGGTGATTCCATTTAACTTGAACTTCACGAAATTGTCTGAAGTTAAATAGATAGCTTCAAAAAACCATTAAAATCCTACAAAATTCGCTTCATCAATAATCATAGATTATAAATTATGATAACGAATCATTATTCACTAGAACAGCGGTTCAGGTTTTAGATGTTTGAAAGTTTTAGTGGGTAGATTCAATCTTGTTCTATGATTCAATCAAAGCCGGATTGAGCTGGGGGGTCTAGCCGGGGTGGAGCCCTGGGGTCTTCTCAAGTACCACTGTGAAAAGGGGCCAAACAATTTTAAGCTGATACTTTTAAAAAAACACTTTATTTAGAGGTAATACCTAGAGGTATTTCCTTGTATATTTACTTCTTTAAAAATATATTTGATAATTCCTGTAGCAAATTGTTCTGTAAAGAGAGCTTTTTCTAAATTAACTAGAATAAAAAATAAGTTTAGAAACAATCAAACACAAAAAAATTTGGACATTTAAATTCAACATTAGCCAAGTAAAAAACTACAGATGTACAGTTACACAAGTTTAATATTTATGACTAAACTCAACACCAGATGGTGTTGAACAACTCGTTGTTTTAAATTACTTGACAATTAAATTAATTTGCGGTTTATTTATCAATAATTAAATACTTTTGTGGAATTTTTATGCAATTTACATATTGCAAATTTTTAGAAATTAATCATTATGTCGTCATTCATCATACAACTCATAATTATTTACAGAACCATTACGTGCACATTGTTGTGGCTGCAGATGTGCAAGAAAACCAAAACAACATATAACTTAGTAATTTCAGTTGTAAGGTCGTCCACAATCGGTAAGTCAATTTAACTTAATAATTACCCAATATATTAAGTTTTTGGTTACACAATTTTTGGAATGACCCATGCTGTTATTTTCCGGCAGCGCCTCAAATCAATCAAATGTCTACTAACAAATATAACTCATAAGCGAGATTTCCACTGATGTTTTTATTTAAAATATTTTCCGGAAAACAACCCTGCAGTATTAGTCCTATCTACCTTACAATCATAATTTACACTTCGGTTACGCTTTAACCCACTTATTTTACCGGCCGAATTCCGCCGTTTAACCTTAGACTAACTATTGTAATACGGGCCCCCTAAAACCTTCAAGGATCGAAGCAGAAGCGTACCTACCTAGACCATTTACCGAATCTAGGAAAAAATATCTAGTATCTGACATTAAACAATAACTAATTATATCACAGTTAAAAATCTTATTACATAAACCATAAGTCAAAAATCAAAATATATATAATAAATACTTAAATAACATTTGTGAACATGTCTTATTATAAAATATACAAGTATAGCTGCAATCTGCAGTTTTATAATAATCAAAGAACTTAACTTTTTTATTAAAACCTAATAATAATATTCAATTGAAAATAATGTTAGTAACTAAGTAACTTGTACATTTTATAAAGTTTTTTACTTAGTTGATTTCAAAATTGCCAATGTCGTGGCTATAGGTAATACTTGGGGCCAATAATAGGACCTTAATATATCGATTTTGTCAATTCTAATTTGGTTATACAGCATATAAGAGGCATAATATTATACTGCATATAATATTGGCCATTTTAAACAAGTAATAAAATATTAAACACATTGGTCAATTAATCTCAATTTTTTTCAAAATCTGACATTGGCAATTCTTGCGCCAACCCACAGATATATAAGAATAAGATACAAAAAAAAAATATCAATGTAATCAAAGCAAAGTGTACCAAGTCCTTGGGCTTAGTAGTTTAAATATAGCAGTCCAGTTATGCAGGTCTCTATACATTTTAACATTAAAAAGTATAAGACATTTTGTAACTTAAAAAAATTAATTCCAAAATTGATATAAATATTATAATATTATAATATTTATAAAAAAAAAATGTAAAATTATGGTATAAATAATTATTGATAAAAATATTTTAACTATAATAATTTAGTAATTATCACTAATGACCACAAGCATTCTTATTTATTTTGCTTATAAATAATTTGCATATTTTGAACAACACACTTCACTTATTTTTATTTGCTGATGACACCAACAATTTTAAATAATTGAATCTCCTTCTGACGCAATACAATTTCAGTTGAATTTAGACAAACTAGTCAATTGGAGTCATGATAATTACGTACCTCTGAATGTCAATAAGTGTAATATATCTTTTACTCACTTAAGAAAATCTATAACTTTCAACTGTAATATTGATAATTTAAAATTAGCAAGTTACTTTTAATAAAGATTTAGGTATTTTATTTGATCAGAATATGTTTTTTTCTCTACACATTAGCCTGAAAGGGTTAAATATAATAATTTAATATAAAGTATATTATACACTTTTTCTTGGTTAGATCTAGACTTGTGTTTGGGTCAGTCTTCTGTCTGGTCACTAAGTTATACCAATCATATTAAAAATAAAGAAAACGTTTAATATAAATTTCTTAAAATGATATGCTTCAAATTAAATTTGTCATCTCTAGACCTCTAAAGTTTAATATTAATAAAAATAATTTTCTTTTTAAATCATATTTTAAAAACAATGTAATATGTAGTGTATACTAGTTATTAGTTTATTAATTTTACAATTTTTTACTAATAATAACAAACGTATAAAATAACATACCTAGTTGAATAATAACACATTTTATAAACACAATAATTCAATAACAATAAACTTAATAAATTGCATTATTTAATAATAAAACATTTAACAATAACAGAAACCCAACAATATCAAGTAAAATATTTTTAGAAGTGGACACGTAGAAACTAAACTAATACTTTAAACTAATTCAAATATTTACAGTGTTTAGTATTTACAACATACTCAGGGATAAGGTCCAATCTGTTCTTGAACATACCCATCATTTCGGTGACCAGTCCTTCTCAAAAACATTAATAGGTCACTGTCTCTGTTGAGTTGTTGTACAGACTCTCTTATTATCCGCGTAACGTTTTCTCTTAAGCCGCCCATACACGATCAATATTTGATATCGACAATAATATTGATCGTGTATGGGCTATATTATAGGATTGATCAATATATTGAACAAATTAAAAATTTTTGATTTTTATTGACGTACTGTCAATAATATTGTTCGTTGGTGGCACTGTTCAATATTATTGACAATAAGCCCGATGGTATATTATTATCATCGGATATTGATAACAAATTTATTCCAAATAATTACATTGACTTTTGTGATAACTAAAAAGTTATAAAATATTATGAAAATTTAAATAACGGTTAACTTCAAAAATGAATTCAACAATTAAAAAAGAAGAACAAAACTTCATTTTGGAGTGTAATCAAATATATAGAGAATTACCTGCGCTGTGGAAGATTAAATCTGAAGAATATATGAACAGACATAAAAAAAAGCGAATCATATGATATTTTATTAAAAAAGTATCAAACCAAATATGAGAGTGCTACATTAGAAGGTGTAAAGAAAAAGTTCAATGCGTTACGAACTAATTACAGAAAAGAATTGAAAAAAAGGTGGGCAAGTGGGTGTCGCTCTGCTGTACAGTAGGTTACAAGTGGGTCACTGTATAATGGATGGTATTAAATTTGAATTCAATGATCTAATATCATTGTATAAGAAAAACGATTCTGAGCGGTGACGGTATGTCAGTCTATGTATAAGACATATTATATACATATCTATGGTATTAAACAAAAAATTGACCTATAATAGGTACCTATAATAAATTCCAAATTAATCATATCACAATATCCATTAGATACTTATAACGCGTTATACATCAACAAAAACCGTGATACTAGCATAGATATATAATAGTACACTTTAGAAGTTTCAAGTACCCACGAATAATATTATTCAATCACAACAAAATAACTAAAATCGTAATTCTTGGTTTAAATATGAAATTTTGTCTAAATTTGAAATTAAAATGTCTGTAAAAAATAAGTGTGTTTATATATTTTTTAGATTTTTTGGTTACAGTATGAATTATTTAAGAGAATCTTTGTTTTAAATTTTCAACTCTTAGTTATAAAAACTGAACATTTTATATTTTTTTAATTCCAACGATTGATAATTTTCGAGATTTTGATAAATTTTGTCAAAATACCAACTTTAAATGCTTATAAAAAAAAATCGTGAATATGTATTTTTAATATTTATCAACTGATATTGTAACAATATATCAGGAGCCTTGTATTAAATTTTTACACTTTTTGGCCCAACAGATAAAACTTTATTGATATTTATAGAAAAAAAAACTAAAAAAAATTGAAATCTGTAAATGTCCATAAACAGCTCAAAAAGAGTCAAAATATTTTCAAAATTGTATGGTGTATAGAAAATGCTAATTTAAACATTCAGTGAAATTTCCATGTATCTACAGTTTTTCGTTTTTGAATTGCAACAAAATAAGGAAATCGCTTCATGAGTAATCGAGTGAATATTCAATGTTGTAAAAATTTGAATTTCAAACGCTCATAAAAATTTAATTTGACTGTCCGGTAGAGATTTTTTTATTGATAAAGGTAGATAATCTTATAAGGAATCTTGTGTTTCATTTTCAAATCTTAGATTTAAAAAGAAAAATTTTTACGAATTCTTAACTCAAAATAATTTGCTAATTTTCGTGATTTTTCTATATTTTGTCAATTTTTGAACTTTAAATGCTTATAAAAAAAAATTGTGACTAAGGATTTTTAATATTTTTCATCTGCCTTTGAAACAACATATTAGAAGCCTTCTATTAAATTTTCAAGCTTTCGCAACCAACAAATAAAATTTTATTGATATTTTTAGAAAAAAAACTAAAAAAAAATGGAAAATGAAAATGTCCCTAAACAGTTCAAAATAAATCAAAATATTTTGAAAATGTTATCGTGTATAGAAAATGCAAATATTAACAACCAGTGAAAATTTCATGTATATACGTTCATTTGTTTTAGAGTTACACCAATAACCAAAATCGATTTTTTGGAAAACCAATTTTGCGTAAAAATTCCCGTTTTTCCTTAATTTTTATGTTGTTTTTCCCGGCGCTTGTGAAAACTACTGGGAAATTTATACTTTTGACCCCCCAAAGTACCAACTAGATTCACTTTCCTATCAGAAAAGCTACTGATGAAGAAAATCCAAGCACTTTTACTATTTTCATTTTTCAATTTTTTTAGTTTTTTTTTCTATGAATATCAATAAAGTTTTATCCGTTGGGCCAAAAAGTGTAAAAATTTAATACAACGCTCCTGATATATTGTTACAATATCAGTTGAAAAATATTAAAAATACATGGGCACAATTTTTTTTTATAAGTATTTAAACATAGAATTTTGACAGAATTTTTCAAAATCTCGAAAATTATTAATCATCGTAGGTAATTAATAAATTATAAAATGTTCAGTTTTTATAGCTAAGAATTGAAAATTTAAAACAAGATTCCACGTAAGTAGTTAGTTCTGTTACCAAAAAATCTAAAAAATATACAATCATGGTTTATTTTTATAATCATTTTATTTTCAAATTTAGACGAAATTACATATTAAAAAACCTAGTTATTTTGTTGTGATTATATAATATTATTCGTGGGTACCTACTTGAAACTTCTAAAGTGTACTATTATATATCTATGATAGTATCAGGGTTTGTTATTGATGTTGATGTATAACGTGTTATAACTACCTAAAGGATATTGTGATATGATTAATTTGGAATTTATTATAGCCTATAGGTCAATTTTTTTTTTAATACCATAGATATGTATATAATTTGTCTTAAACCTAGACTGACATAAAGTCTTCGCTCAGAATCGTTTTTCTTATACAATGATATTGTATCATTGAATTCAAATTTAATAGCATCCATTATACAGTGACCCACTTGTAACCTACTGTACAGCAGAGCGACATCCACTTACCCACCTTTTTTATACTTAATGCTCAAATTTTGTAATAAAAGTTTTTTTTTTACTATTCCTAATGTATAAATTTATAAGAAAAGTTTGTTGTATAATTTCTATTAAAAATTCTTACCAGTATGTAATTTTTGAGACAATGTAATATGTATCAATGCTTCACATGTACCAATTACTATTCTGCCAATTGATTGAGGTGATATAGCCGTTATAAATTTAAGATCTTCAAAGGTGTTACCAGTGGCTAAGTAACACAGAGTTAAGGAAAGCCTTTTGTTGACTGAAATCGCTTATTGTAGGTACCTATCTTGTTTTTTTTATCAACGGAGTGATCAAAGTTAAAAGTTCATTAAAACATGTCTCATCCATTCTTAAAAAATTTCTGTAATCTTCTGGTTGATTTAATTGTAACTTAAATAAAAGATTTTCACAATTTAAGTGATTTTTTTTTTCAACCAATCTTTGGCCCAAAATCTTTGTTTTCTTTTTATTGGTAAGAGAAACAGCTAGAGCAAGAGCTATTAGAGCATTATTAGACATAATAATTTTTAGTGGAAATTGTTAAAATGAAATGAAATGATAACAATAAAATTATAAAATAATAATGAAAATTTCATTTAAAATATATACATTGTTGTTGAACGAATTGACAAATATGGTGAATAGATAATGATATATAGATCAATAGTTATACGTTGGTGGTCGTTGACAATGTTCGTTAATATTTTGTCAATAATATTGATCAATATTATTGATCGTGTATGGGCCGCTTTAGAGATCTGGAAGTAGGTACCGTCTCTAATCTAAAAAAATAAATATAATTGACATAATTCAACCACAATCAATACAAAAAAATATCATGTTTATTTAAAAAAATACAATTATTACCGTGAGGTTATTTGTGCGCTGTTGAAATTCTACAAAGAACTGATTTTCAACAATATATTCTTTCTGTTTAGAAAAAAAAATATATATTTATATTAATTATTGATAATATAATATTGTTGACAGGAAAAATAATTTTAAACAATATTTTGTTTTCATGCTACAGATACAAATAAAAGTGATACATTTATAAAGCACAATTAATATTCACCCCACAACTAATATTTATAATGCTACATTTACACATAAGTTAGTATTGTAAGTAATAATTAATTACATTTCTCAAAATATAAGATTATATTATGATAGCAGAATAGTGATACCAAGTAAATTAAAATTAGCTGAATTGAAATGGATAATGAAATACGGCAGTATGTGAACAGTTGTGTGATTTGTTCAAAATTTAGAAATTCTAATAGTAAGGAATCCTTGATTTATCATGAGATACCAAGTTAACCTTTTGAAATCGTTAGTTGTGATGTTTTAACATTTAATGGTTTTGATTACTTAGTAATAGCTGATCATTATTCTAAATGGCTAGAGTTGATTAAACTACAACATAAAACAGCCAGTGAAATGGTCAAGCAATTTAAAATAGTAATGAGTGTTCATGGCTGTCCTAGAGTAATACTTTCTGATAATATGCCATTTGGCTCAATGGAGTTTCGGACGTTCTGTAAGGAAGCGAACATAGAATTAAATACATCAAGTCCAAGATATCCACAATAAAATGGAATGGCTGAACGAGCAGTACAGACTGCTAAACAGTTATTACGTATAGCTGAAAGTGAACGTAGGATGTAAGTGATTTGTTATTGAATATCGTTGCACTATACACATGGGGGCAGCACCTTGTGAGTTGCTAATGAGTAGGTTGTTGCGTACTAAATTTCCAATTAAAGAGTCAAATTTAAAGCCTAAGGTGCAAACTGGGGTGAGCCAAGGCAACAAGTGTATAAAAAAAAAAATATAAGCAGGATAAAACGGCAAGGAAGGTGACAAAGTTATGGTTCAGGAAAATTCAATGTGGGAATCAGGTATTGTAAAAGCTAAAGTTGGTTAGGTTGCCGGCGTGTGTAGGAGCATGACAAAATAAACAGGTATGCTGGCAACTCAAACCAACATGGCGGATGCTTTTCTCCGCTTATCATAGTCATTGTTAACAGTCAATTTTATTGTGAATTGTAAATTGTAATTTTTAAAATAAAGGTACAATTTTTACTACTTCTTCTACTGATTGAACTCAGTTTTTATTCAAATAAAAATGCCGTTGTGTGCGTTTAGTGGTTGCTATAGTGGAAGTAGACGTAAAGATCTTGTACCTGATCCAAATGTACACTTACACAAATTCCCGAAGGATAATAAATTACGCCAGATTTGGCTTAAACAAATACAAAAAGGTTCGAATATTCAATCAGTGAATTTTGAAACAGGTATAAAAACAATTTTATTATAAATGGCTATAAATGGCATTGTTTTGTCTTATATTCTAATAATTTTCAGCTGTTATATGTTCATTACATTTTATGCCTACTGACATTGTCGAAAAAACATTGACACAAACTAGTTTTGGGTATTTACCTAAAACATCCCGAAGGCTAAAAAATGATGCTATACCAATGAGGTAACTCTTTATTAAATATTAAATAAATGTGTCCATAATATAAATGTATTTATGCTCAGTATGAATAGATCTCCTTATATAAGAAGTCCGGAAATAATATATACATCGGAAAATATTCCAAAAATTAAAACACCAGTAGGTGTATTTAGTGTGATGAATGATGTTAATGAGATTAAATATAATTTATTCAATTTTATTTTAAAATTTGAAGAATCAATAATATATTCTGTATTATAATTTAGCTTGATAATTAAGACTACTACTAGTCCTAAGTGTCGCCGCAACTTATTTGGTATGGAAAAAATTAATGAAAATGTAAATAATCACAATGTTTATGAAGATGAACGCTATGAGAAGTAAATTTAATTAATTGTTTATTATGTGTTTTATATGTGTAGCTATTTTGCATGTCAAGTGTACGGAGTTCTGTAGAAATGTTTTTAAAGTTTGCTGGATAAAGTACTGTAGAACTGTGTTTGAATGTTTGCTGAATAAAGCCTGTGGAATCTAAAACAAAAAAAGATCAACAGACCTGAATATTTTAAATGAATAATATTTGTTCTTGTTACATACATGGGTATTAATTAAATAACATGGTGAATTAAGAATAAATGTTAAACATTTGAAAGTCTCCATTTCAGTTTAATAAAGTAAACGTAAGACCATCAAAAAGTTTTTTAAATTTACACTAGTAATTTTTGTTAATAACTATTGTAATTTTTTTTTTTTTTTTTGAGGTTACAACTGTTTTGTGATTTTTTTTTAAATTATTTTTAATTGTTTATATAAATATATAATATTAGAATTTAAGCAATAAAAAGTAAAAATTTATTTTGAAAAATTAGGTCTCACTGAAAACTGGAAACAACCTATTTTCTTTGATTATGACACACCAATGACAATGGAATTGTTATTTCAAATTTTAAAGTGTCTTCAAGAAATAGGATTTTTAGTTGTGGCAATGGTGAATGACATGGGTCCCACAAACATGAGATTATGGAAAGATTTAGGTATTACAATTGAAAAAACTTCATTTCTCCATCCAACAACGTGCAAACAAATACATGTATTTGCAGATGTTCCGCATTTGTTAAAGTTGGCACGAAACCATTTCATTGACAAGTAAGATTCTCTTATCTAAAAAAAAAAAACTAATATTTAATTATATTAAAATATTTAAAGAGGATTTGTTTTGCCTAATGGAAAATATGTTGGGAAATCGATTATTAAAGAAATAATTACAATAAATGATGATCATGATTTCAAATTTGCACATAAGGTCAGTGAAAGACACATCTCATTAGAAGGGCCCACTAGGATGAATGTGAAATTGGCCGCACAGGTATTTTCCAATACGGTGTCAAAAGCAATCGCTTTCCTTGGTGAGAAAGGCCTCCTAAAAACTAATAATTGGAAAGATGTAAGTAACATTTTCTTCAGACAAAATTACTAATATCTATATTACCGATTGGCATTTGGTTATATATCACTTGGTAATATAATTTAACCTTTTTTTTAGATGAATACAGTAGATGCAATATGTAGTGGATACATATGTAGTGGATATGTCGCCGGTAGATTTTATGAGAAATATCCACAGCTTATATCTACTAAAGAGGAAAATACCATGTTGGAAAAATGTTTTTATCGCGTGGTTGTTTAAAAATTCCAAGTCAAATGTTATTAGAAGGTATGAAATTATTAGAAACATGTTTTACAAAACAACACGGAAAAAATGTATCTAAAATACCTGGAGTCATGAGAACAATAAGTGACATTATGAAAAAACAACCCACGGACTATAAATTGGACAGTCCTGAGGAGGTGTTAAGTTGTATGGTCCGAATTAGAACATTTATTCGTATAAATAACATGAATAAATCTATATTATATAATAGTTCTTTACAAAGACCTAACAAGAAACTAAAAAAATTTACTTCATAGAATCTTATATAATAAAACGCTAATAACGCGTATAAGATCCGCGGGGAGCGCTGACGGCACTCCGCGTTTCTTCCATGACGACCAATCACAATACTTCCCGCGCGTTCGCTATAAATTCCGCTCGCTTATCTCCCATTTCCTTATCGACGAATATTTTCGAACATTATTATTATTATTATTAAAAAAAAACCCGTGTTTTTCAATTTTTTGACGTGATAATAACGTCTTATAAATCGATTACCCCGCGACCGTCGGGCGGAGTGGGGGGACCCATTAAACGAGTAATTATTTTTGACCAAGTATAACTTAGCCGGTATTCGACTTAGAGACCCCGTACCAATGGGCATCTCAATTTTTTAGGCCCCAGATGAATTTTCAACATTAGGGAACCAAAGCCCCCACCCCCCCCACATTTTGAGTTGAGTATAACTCGGCCGGAATTCAAGTTAAACACCTCGGACCAAGGGGGAACCCATTCTTTTTATGAATACTACCGTTTTCCGCTTTAGGGAACGGGGGCACCTCCTCCCCCCCTTTTTGGATTTTGCTTTTTTGATGGATTTTGGTCCGGGAGAGTACTAACACCCACCTCGCCAAGGGGAAACTCGGGGTTTTGAGTTTTTGATAGGATTTATTGGGATTTTCTTAAATATTGTTTTTATTGATAAGGAAAGTGATAAGAATTTTATTTTATCGCCGCGAGCACGGCGACGCGGCTTAAGAGTCATACATTTGCCTCGGAACTTCATCTGAGTAGGTGGCTAGGTTGGTTAGGCGTTAGGATAAGTGACTCGAGGGTCGTGGGTTCGAACCGGCCTCTGGGATTTACTATAATTTGCGCCATCCGTGGTATTTTTTTTTTTCGAGTTTTTTTTTTCGTCACATTTTTTTTTTTTTTGGCAAAAAAATATTAATATATATTAAAGTAGATATTTTAAATTGTAACTAAATTGTATAATGATACTGTACTATTTTATAAATAATAATAATAATACTTGATTTTACCGTGACCAACGCACCTATATGTTTCTTATATAAATACAATATAATATAACTAACCTACATGTAGTACCTACTTGATATATTACAGTTTTTAGGTTAAATACTGTTTAATACGGTATTAATAAACTAATAGATCTAATAGAAATGATTAAACTCTGGCAGTTAAATAGTACGACTATATGACTGCTCTTTTTGCCGTTTTTTTTGAAAATTATAGTTTTAGCCCCTTTCGGTCATATCACCCTCCCCGTCGACTACTTATTCGCGTTCCCTGCTATATTTATAGCCACAGACGAGTCCCGGGATGGAGTAGTGTGTCGGAAACGAGAGTAGGTACCGCGTAGGTATCGCTATATACAGGCATATATACGCATGTATATACATGCGCCTCGAGGTTCGATTTTTTTCGCAAATCTCGCGTTTTGAACGTCCGAAGGTGGCGGACACGGTGGTCCGCTCAAACGCCCTTAAGAGTCATAGATTTGACTCCTAATTTCATCTCGGTAGGTGGCTAGGTAGGTTAGGCGTTAAAACGGGTGATTCGACGGTCGTGGTTTCGAACGCCGGCGGGCCGTGTTAAATCGAATTTCTTTTTTTTGCGTTTTTTTTTTCGTCACATTTTTCATTTTTAACGAAAGTGTTAATTTTTTTTTAAATTTGCATTATTATATTATATATATTATTATTATTCGTTTGACGATATTTATTGGGCAAAAAAATAATTATAATTAACATTTACCGACGCACCTACATGTTTCTTTTAATAATACATTATAATATAACTAACCTAGGTGTAGTACCTACTTGATATATTACAGTTTTTACGTGATTCCGATTTGGTTAAATACTGCTACAGATTATAAATACTATATTAAAAAATAGTACGACTGTAATATGACTGCTTCATTTGCCGTTTTTTTTCGAAAATTCGAGTCCCGGGGTGGAGTAGTGTGTCGGAAACGAGAGTATGTATAATGTATTCATTTATAGATACCTACGTTTAATAGGATAGTATTACATTTCAATAAAATTTGTTATTCACCAATATAATTATCTATTTGTTAATTTGACTTAATTCTCATAATTAAATAAATATACAAGGTAGGTATATTTTAGAAAATATCCAATCAGAAAATTAGATTTTGTCGACTTATTTGTTATAACCGCGAAAACATAACAATGATTACATTGATTACAGTGAAGCCTAACATAAAACACCTGATAACTGTTCTCTATAATTATCAACAAATACAATTTTATTACCTCCTGTATACTTTTTCATATTTGAACGGCCGTTTCGAGCACTTTTCGCTGTAGGCGGATTGTCCGTTCGGGAATCGGATTTCACCCGAGATGACTGATAACTAGACACTCAAACTCAGAATCCGAATTTCCGATTTCAACACACACACACCAGAACCGGACATACACGCCCGGTGCATGGTCTGCGATCCGACGTAGTCGGATTGCCTACCTGACTAGCTACTTCCATACGAGCGACTTACACCCCCACTGCATCTGACACTCGGGAATCGACTTTCACCCGAGATGACTGATAGCTAGATACTCAAACTCAGAATCCGAATTTCCGATTTCAACACACATACGAGAACCGGACATACACGCCCGGTGCATGGTCTGCGATCCGACGTAGTCGGATTGCCTACCTGACTAGCTACTTGCATACGAGCGACTTACACCCCCAGTGTCCCCCCACTGCATCCGACTCTCGGGAATCGACTTTTACCCGAGATGACTGATAGCTAGACACTCAAACCCAGAATCCGAATTTCCGATTTCAACACACACACACCAGAACCGGACATACCCGCCCGGTGCATGGTCTGTGATCCGACGTAGTCGGATTGCCTACCTGGCTGGCTGTGTCGTACGATCGACTTGAATCACGTGACTTACGACTAGACACTCTTCCGAGTTCAAAAATTACCGCTTAACCAGTGCTGCCAACACGACAAAACACAATAACCGACGACCCCCCATTCCCCTCGCAGGCTGGATCAAAAAACCCAGCATCGCCGACAAAGATGCACCACCGCCCACACAGTCTTTCCGCCGTAGGCGGGATGACAAACACCGGAATCTAGTTTATAATATAATACACTAAAAAATAATAAAATAAAAAATGTACATACGTCTATTTTGTAGTTGAATAATTTATATTTTGTCATGTTATTATTCATGATAACAATGACTATGATAAGCGGAGAAAAGCATCCGCCATGTTGGTTTGAGTTGCCAGCATACCTGTTTATTTTGTCATGTGTAGGAGTGATATTTCATACTCGTTACACTACACATTGATCATAATAAGAGTACCTAGATGGTAAATAGGAGAATAATATTATATTATTACGTAACTAATTTTTTTTTAAATGTCGGCATCTAAGTATAATCAAAATAATAATCAAAGAATTAAATTTATAGTTAAAGTCTGAAGAACAAAAAATGAAGTCACGTTCAAATTTGTTGATGTTTTAATAACAGTTTTTATTAAAAATCAATCTCACTAAATAAAGTTGTGACCGATGGTTATAACATACAAATCATTACCTACCTACGTATTAAAACCACTACCTACCTCAGCTACCTACAGTTTGTTATAATTTTGAAGAAATTACAATAGATATAGGTATTTGTTGTTGCATTAATAATCTTTTTAATTTTGTGGGTCAAAGTCTTCATTTGTCCTAACTCGTTATTCCTTAAGGGCTAATATTACCCTAGTCTACAAGGTAAATTTTTAAGAATTTCTTTATAAAAGTGCAAATTTTATTCAAATTATAAACTTTTGGAATTTTTAAGTACACCTAAATTCCATATTTTCAATTCCGATATTTTTTGTACTACTTACCTAAGGTGTGGTCTGCGGCGATACAAACTTCTATTTTTAAAATAAGAACTTCCCTTAATTACTTCTAATTATTAAGCGTATGATTTTATTGAAAATGCTGATGTACCTAAATCAAAATTCTATTGAAGTAGTATGGTTTTGTTCCTTCCGAGCCCCTTTTTTTACAGGGAGATTTCATCAGTTTAAGCCGAACATTTCTACATACTTCACCGTGTGTTTTGACCATTTTTTTACACTTTGTTTACAGTCTTGATGTGTTAAATTTTTCATTAATGTCTTACTCACTCATATTGGTAACACTGAACATTTTTATTACAATTATTAAAATTAATTTAGGTATACATTTTAGTAACTACCTAGATTTTTTTTTTCTTTTATTACGTTCAGTTGTAATTGTGAAATCGCTTCATACTATACCATTTGTTAAATCATGTTTTAAAATTATCAGTTAGGTACTAATGATCCGTCGTTTAGTCAAGTGGTGTTTCATCTTCTTTTATTTTCTCAAAGTTTTATAACATTGTTTTATAAGTTATTTAAATTATTCAAAAATGAATATTGAAAAATGCTCATACGATTTTCAATCATTAGTTTATCGTATACTACTGTTCAGATATACACTGTGGAGTATATAGAAATGTTCGCATTAAACTGATGAAATCTCCCTGTAAAAAATCTCTGTAAAAAAAGTGTTCAGAAGGAACAAAACCATACTACTTATTGAGTACCGTAAAATGAGGATACTTTGCACCAAATTTCTTGTTTTTTTAACTTAAAACATACACTGCTACTTTAATAATTAGGATATAATATTGCAATTTCCACAGTTTTCTAGCTATGAACATAAGGAATGTAAAGTCGAAGTTTAAATTTCATTAACTTAAAAAATAAATTTATAATTTTTTTTTTAAATTTTGGTGCAAAGTTATATGTCTGTTGGGGTGACTTTGCACCACTTACAATTTTACCTTGAAATATCATAGATAATCAATTCTGGTGCAAAGTAAAAATAATCAATGTTAACCTCAGGACATATAAATGTCATATGGGTAGTTTAAAAATAAAAAAACAATAACAAGATAACAAAAGAAGGTAATATTTAAATACAATTAAAATAAATAACAAAACTTTATTTTTTAATTCTTCAAATTAACTTAGCTAGATAGTAGTTATCACATTTTTAAATTATTTAAATATAAAATACTAATTATAAACTTTAAAATCAATATACAGATTAGAAATTTAATTGACAAGGAACAATTTAATTTAAGTAACAATTAAAAAATAATAAGTTCATAACAATAAAACAAAGTAAAATGTATCTATTAAATTAAATTAACAGTAGATATAAACATACAACATTTTTTTTCTTGTTTTGTGAATATGTTAGCAAATAAAATTAACAAAGGAAAACTTAGCAACTAGATAATATTTAAATACAATTAAAATGAGGAACAAAACTTTTTTCCAGTCTTCAAATTAATTTAGTAGGTATCACATTTTTTAATTATTGAAATATTAAATACTAGGTATAAACTTTAACAATTATCAATAAATAGATTAGGAATTAAAATCACTTCATAACAATTAAAAATAATAAGTTTATAACATTAATATAAATTTTGTATTATTCTGTGTACTCTTCAAGTTCATTTACTTTAAAATAGCCTCTTCTGATGAGTGTTGGTGGATTTATTTTCATCATTATATGTATCCAACTATAAAACATCTCGTCAGTTTTAACTGGCCATCTATAATATTTTTTAGATTTTTCCATGGACTGAATAAAAGCACCATTTTCTGTTGTATTTATTATGCGACCAGGGTACAAAGTTTCATCATATTTAAAAATCACAAAATCATTGATTGAATACTTGCCATTTTCACTTACTGGGCAGAATATGTCTAGATCATCTTCTACAGCTAAGTTTTGCCCCACATCTTCATTGTTATTTGGTTCAGGTTCATCAATATCTGAACTGTCTCCTTCATGGGCATAGCTCAAACCAGGTGCAATTTTTAACTTCTTTCTTATTTGCTTTTTTGTTTGAGTAGTTTCAGACCTTTTATTGTTTAGGTGCTCTATAAATGATTCTTCAACTGTAGAGCTTACATTTATAGCTTGTGGGAGTCTAGCCAATAATTCATCTGCATTACATGGGAAAATTCCACACTTTCTGAATCCATTTTTTAATGTCGACTCCATATTAAGTTTTAATACATCTAATAACTTTTTTAGTAGTTTTGGAAAGGACTGTTTTTGAAGCGTTGCATTTTGTATTCCTTCTGGAGTTGTTTTCCAGTCAGAAAGGATTTTCCTCCATGCAACCTTCATTGGGTGGAAAAAAGCAACATCTAGAGGTTGTGTCAGGTGTGTGCTATTCGGTGGTAAACATATAAAGTAAATATTTTCTTGTTTACACTTATCTATTATATATGGAGATATGTGAGATGATAAATTGTCTCCAATCACAACCTTTTTACCAGGTGTTTTTTTTAAATTCCTTATTAAAACTTTATCAAACCAATCACAAAATATACTTGCGTCAAACCATCCAGAAGGACTTGCATTGTATCGACATCCAGTAGGCCCACCTTCGGTCCATGGTTGCCATAGCCCTTTAGCCTTATAAACTACATAAGGAGGCAATAATTTCCCAGCAGCATTACCACACATCATAAGACTAATACTCACCTTTGAAGTATTACAAATCCTTTCGGGATACTTACTGCCTCTTTTGACAATTACCTTTTTTTGGCCAGGGTTATCAGTGAGGTTCGTTTCATCGTAATTATATATATTTTCCGGAAGAACATCACCAATAGTCTTCTGTAAATTATTTATATACTGTCTTATAATATCTTCATTTACCGCTGCTCTAGATCTCTTTATATTTGTGGACAAACGATATGATAAGGGTTTATTACGTTTTAAAAAATTTGAAACCCATGAAAGTCCTGGTAAATTGTTTTTAAATGTATTTACTTTTTTTCCTAGTCTATCTAAATATGACTTAACTATATATCGAAAATCAGTCTTATCCACAGGAAATCCATAATCACACATTAATATAACATGACTTGTGAAACATTTTTCTTCCTCTTCTGAGAAGATAGTTGGACGACCCCAATGATTGCCATGTTGTTTTTTTAACTTATAATTGAGTGTACGCCGTGGTATGTTATACAGTTTTTCAGCCTCTCTTTGGGTGATTTTTTTGTTAATTATATCATTCAAACATGTTTTTAAAATTTCATCTGTATAATTCCTGTATGTTCGAGAGCCTACGGCCCTTTTATATTTGTTTGGCATGCTGAAAAATTATAAAAAACCAACAATTACATCCAAATATACAAACAAAAAATAACTTTGCACCATCAAAACGTCTGGTGCAAAGTTATTGAAAAATAAGGTACTTTTGGTTTTTTTTAACAAATTTAGTGCCAGCAAAGTATTTAAGAAAAAATTATAATGAAATGCAATGTATTCTTTATCCTGACAACATTCATAATATATAAAATAATAACTTACCTCTTAAAATATTTTTTTAATGTGCGAACTTTGCCTATTTTTTTCAAGCACGGTTTGTTGTAAATGATAACGTTCCTTATCACGGACACATATTTTCGAGGGAAATCCTGATACTGATAATAAAATCGGTTCCAATCATTAGTCATGAAGTTAGGAACAAGATTTTTTTTAAAATAGTTTCATACCTAAATTAGTTTCCAGGTTATGACAATTAATAACAAAAAATTATTTTGGTGCAAAGTTGACTCCCCTGGTGCAAAGTATCCTAATTTAAAGTATCCTAAGTACCTAATTTCTGAGTTATTATAGTAATAGGTAACTATTATGTAAATATGTAAAAGATAATAATCCATAAAAATAGAATTAAAAAAATAAACAGTAGGTATGAGTGTATACCTATTATAACCGAAAAACTACTCGATCGACTTTTGGTTTAGATATAATATATTAATATGCTTTATTTATAAGCATAAAAAAGTGAACATTCTTAAAAAATTACAATGTATAAACATTAAACCAAACAATTTATTGATTTGGTTCGTTTGTGAATTTAATTTATTTAAATACATAAAAACTAGGTATAATAGTCCAACCATTATAGGCAAATGTGCATATTATGTATTATATGCATGAATGCATGATACAATTATGAAATATATTTACGATAATAATGCACCATGTGTACCTTTCAGTGCGGCGAGATCAAAAACTAAAATATTGGGGATAAAACTATGGGAATAATCTAGTAAACATTTGCATGCATTTTGAAGCTATGTTTAACAAAATTATACAAACACATTTGTGTATACCTAATATTTTAAAATGTCGTAATTAACCACAACGTAAGGTCTTTGAATTTTGGGCGTAGAAACAAAAACGTTATCTGTAGTCCTGGTCCTGGACTATTTAAAAAACTATAAAAAATAATAAATAGTACAGCATTTTGATCAGAAATTATCCATCCTCTCGTCTAATGGATACATATTGACTATAATAAGAGTAGATGGTAAAATAGGAGAATAATATAATATTACGTAATTCATTTTTTTTTTTTTATGTCGGTATCTAAGTATAATAAAACATTTTTTCAAATATCTATAGATTAATATATTACAATACATAGGTACAGATTGTATTGGTGATCGTGACAGTTTTTTCAAATTAAACAATAACGTTATATGTACTCCTGGGATAATATATAAGCTAATACCCACGTACATCATGTTCAAATAAATACACTTGTGAAATTACAAATGTCTTAAAAATACGCTAAGTATGTTCAAATAATTTTAAATTTAGAGCATTTATTGTATGCATTTGAAATTTCAAATAAGTAATAACCCATGTCGGGGGCTGGCGTGACGTCTCGCCAACCCACCGACGGGTTTATCGATATCCCTTTGGAACGAATAGCGTACGAATGTTTATATTACGTACGAATAGTGTGCAAAGTATTGGAAAAAGAAATTTCAAATAACCAATGTCGGAGGCTGGCGTGACGTCTCACCACCCCCCCCCCCCCCCCCGACGGGTTTTTGATATATCTGAGCCACTTTGTTCATACAAATTCAGGGTGATTCATTTAACGTAAAACACTCAATATTTCTCAAAACCATTTACTTTTTTCAAATTTTTTTTTTCAAAATTTTAGATCCATGCTGTTCTAGAACTATATATTTTTTTTTTTTTCACCCCTATATTTATTAGGTAAACCACTATCAACTTTTGATTTTCAAATGACAACCTTTACTTAAAATTTTATAAACTAATAAGGCTATTTTTTAATGACTTTTCACATTTAAATTTTCATTATTCGTTAATCCGTTGACGAGATATAGCTTCTCAAAGTTGGATGGTTTTTGGTGGTGTTTGTGTGTAAATACCACTTAGACAGTAGATAGTAGATACCCTAGTATTTTTATACCGAGGTAAAAGATATTACACTTTTCAAATCAATTTATCAAGTACAATGTACTGTAAGCTTAAGTTTTGCCCAAAAATGTATTTTATAATACTCATTTAGCTAAGGGTTTTGGGTAGTTCACCCCACTGAAAATGATAGCCGGTATTTATGGCCGCATTAGTCATAATAATACATTTTATCAAATATAAAGACCAGAAGTTAAATGTAATAACATACAAGTCCAAAGTATAATAGTGATAATCTTTGTACTTTGTACCTAAAGCACAAACTCGTTACAATAACTGATTGTCATAGTGCCATATTATAATAAGTAATTGCCAATTGGATCATAACTGTCACTTATCGCATACATACTTACCTAATTGAGTGTATTCATCACTGTATTCATCTACACTATACCCATTTACGATTAGATACAATAGACTAATTTTTATTAGATATTATTTTGTATTGTTCTCCTATCTGCTGTCTTCTGTGCACTCTGTGCACGGTTATAGAGGAGCGTCTAAACACAGGAATGCACCTTATGCATTTTGCGCATGCGCGTAATTTATTCTCCACTATCATTTATTCATGTTGGGCTGTTATCAATATATTATCTTATCACTATAATACGATGATTTAATTATAGGAATCAAACTATTCAAAATTTAAACATGCTTACATTTTTTTTGTAACACACATAATATCATTTGATATTTGTATACTACCATAAATTGTATATTATTAAAAATGATTTACGGCATATCTTTACCAAATAATTCATTATACATTGAAAAGTTAATAATTTTCTAAACTGAGTTGAGTCGTCTTCGTGTTGCAAACATCTGTAGAAATATTATTGTAAGTATTCCATGTTATATAAATAATATAATATAATATAATAATAATAATTATATCCTGTGTTTAGACGTTCCTCGGTTATAGTACTTGTCTACTATCAATTGCTATCAATATATTATCATGTGTTTTGCTCTGTGCTGATATCATAGTTCCATGGAATACATGGAGACCACGATTATAAAGAACAGGTTAGACATCGGTAATACGATTTGTACGCAGCTGCCCGGTCAGAACTCGTTACGGCGTCCATTAGCTGCCGAGCGCTGCTAGTCAGACGTGTCAGATTTTCATTATTCCATATTACATTATTACCTTTTGGTTATTATTATGTTAGCCCATCACGATTTTAGATTTACGTTTTACATATTAATTATTATTATGTAAACGTGACGTTGTGACTTGACTTTTGTAAAATGCCGTGTTCATGCTGTGTCGTGTATTGCACATCTGGCTACAAATCAAACACTAATAAAGGCATGATTCATCAAGCCGCTGGACCTAATGACCATCCAAGAAATTGGCCAAATTATTACATATTTAACTATTAGCTTTTATAATTTCGTAAGAATATGTGCAATATCCTCTTCATTTTTTGCTAATAAATATTTAAAATTATGTTGTTTTTATTTTTCAAAAAATTGAAGCTTACGCATTTTTGCTTTTTGCTTTTCAGCTCATTAGTTTACTTAACGTTGACTTTATTTTTAATTGTTTTTTAATTATTTAGGTTACTTGTTTACATAAACTCAAAATTGTATCCAGAGAGGGGTGCTAGAGTGCTATAGCACCCCTCTTGGCATGTTGTTTCCTGGAAAACTTATACTCTACAGAACATTTATTTTATTTTCAGTAAACTCCAGTCTCCAAGACCTAGATAACTATACTAGTTTATAATTTATACTTGTATAGTCATATATACCCTGTGTTTACAATGTGTAAAAAAATTGTTGTGGTAATTTAAGGAAATTACTTTATAGGAAAAAAAAAGTTTTTGCCACCCCTGTACCAATTAAGGTATTTGTTATTTTTCTAGACAGATTATTTAAATAAACAAATAAGAATACAAACAAATAGTATATGATACTAACTATGGTATAATTGTACTGCAATAGAAGTTATAGAACATATTATGATATTGCAAAATTTTTTTCTTTGAAAATTAAGTAAGTTGAAATTTTTAAAATGTAGATTGCAAAAAAATGTTCACAAATCATTAGTTACAAATACGTGTAATCACCTAAAATTCTCGATTATCCGCATTTATGCATACACTCATTAAAATAATTAAGTTCCTAAAAAAATATATTATACTTTTATATTATACTTTTGTTTCCAAATCGTAAAATAAAGTGATAGCCGATAGGCCATACACGACCACGATTATAAAGAACTTTAGAACTCTTTAAGTTCTTTATAATCGTGTACACGACACAAGCAATATCAAATAATGAAAATCTGACACGTCTGACTAGCAGCGCTCGGCAGTTAATGGAACTACGCCGTAACGAGTTCTGACCGACGATCCAGCCCACGTCGCTTAACCTGTTCTTTATAATCGTGATGGAGACAGATACATGTTGATATGAGTATACCCGTTACCTAGTAACCATGGATCATACCATGATAATACGTTGAGTAGATATACGGTTGTCGGACTTCGGTTAGGTTATAAGATAATAACAACAAATTGAATCATGAATCGTGGTCGTAATTCGTATAAAAATATTAAATAAAATATTTAATTTTTAAACTCTACAGTTCTAATACTTATAGCATATACTTATACTTATAGCATATACTTATACTTACAATACTTGTAGCATATACTGATTTTTTTAGAAATTATAATAATTTTTTAAAGAAAATTGTATATGTGCTCTAGAATCTTGATCTTTGCGTTTTGTTCTTAAAAGTCATGCATATTCTCAACTATTATAATATATGTAAATTGCTATTTAGATGTAAATCGTATTATTATTTTGCTATTTCAAGATCTCAAAACAGCAATATGGTTACTATTTATTGGAAATGATTTATAATATATTGTTTAAAATTTAAAATTTATTTTGTTTATGGCATCCGCATTATTTCATTATTAAATAGGTAGAATAAAAACAATAGTACTTTTAGGTTAGTCAATATTAATGTTATATATCTACATCACTATCTACTCTGCAATTTTAGTTCTAGACCATAAATACACAAAAAGCTGAATAATGTAATTTATTTTAAAAAATAAATACCTGTCTGAATATGATTTTATTAATTGGGAAGGTAATGCACTAATGCCCACATTAATAATAGCAGCTCCATAACCGGAAACAAATTCTGGATATTCTTCTCAACGACGCAAATGCCTGAAGAAAACCATATTGATATCAGCCATAATAACTAACCTAATTCAAATAACATCCTGGAATCATACACAATGTATTATTTTAATTAGTCTACAAGGTTATGTACAAAATATATAAATAAAATCAATGCTAATTATTTGAGAAAATGCTGAACTAATATCGTGTTTAAATATTGGTTGGTCTATACAATAAGTTGTGTTATAAACTTGTCGACAACCAGCCTTCCAATTCAACGACTCCAAAAAACAAAATATCAAATTATTCTCAATCGATAAATATACAAAATATATAGGAGTTAAACATAGACCATGATAAAAATACAGTGTTCAAATTTGATAATCGCAATAACTGAATGGCAAATAGTGACAACCAAAAAGTACCAACATTTTGATGAAATTAGGGACATATAGTCTGTCTCACGAGAGAACGGGACCATCGGCCGACCAAAACTCGTTCGCCGCCGCGCATCCCGCACCAACTTTTCGTTGTAAGCGTGATCACGTGGTTATCCACTCACCAATCGAATCAGTCTACATGCGCGAAACGGTCCCGTTCTTTCGTGAGACAGACTATAGTTGTGAGCAATGGACTAAATAAAATATAATTTTTAGAACGAAATAAACAAGTAGTTATAGCTAATATATAGGTAACTAAGACAATATAGGTAGTAAGTACTTAATTATTTTAGTGAAAAACCATCAAAAGATTCTTAAAACAATAATTAAATATACCTATTACCTATCTATAGGCTATAACATATAATTTATAAGTTCTTTTAGTGTACACTTGTATATATTTAAGAATCAAAATATAATGAGTTTGTTTAATTTGTATGGCGTGCAGTATAATGAATAATTACTAATGATATTAACTATTGAGAACAGGAAAAAAAAATATATATTTTTTGCCAATTTATCAATAAATTGTAAGAAGATAGCAAGAATTCGAATATGTACCTACCTGAGTGATTAAATTATAGTATCCGTGAATGCAATTGAAGAGGACTTTTATGTAGAATAAGTAAAAATCTTTGCATTTATGCAATGGGTACCTATGTAATAATTACCAAGACACTGCACTAAATACCGACATAACATAGTCACAGAGATTAATGGTATCAATAGCTTAAAATTAGTCTAAATATATTGAATATTTCTTTGTGTATAGAAAATAATATTACTAAAAGTTATAACTGTTACAGTGACGTATCTACGGGGTAATATGGGGGTTATATCCCACAGGAAGACCAAACTTTTTACACAAACAACTTGTACATAATAATTTGAATATAATATGTGTATACTGAATGTCTATAAAAAATTGTATATCCCCCCAACACTTGAAAAAATCCTAGATACGCTACTCTTACAGTCTATAATATGATAATATAGACTATTCGTTTTTATATATTATAGTTAGGTATATTGTGGTGTATTTACTGAGAATAAGTTAACGACAAAATAACCGCCAGCATAGACAAACGCAAATGACAATTGAAAAAAGCCGCTCAGCTGTACAGTAGGTTACAAGTGGGTCGCTGTAATGGATGCTGTTAAATTTGAATTCAATGGTATAATATCATTGTATAAGAACAAGGATTCTGAGCGAAAACGGTCAGTCAGCCTATGATATTACTAAGTATATTTTATGATATTATTGTGAATATAGTAATTTATATATTTACCTATTTACTTGGAACCTTGTTAAATTTTCAATCCTTAGCTATGAAATTTGAACATTTTATAGATTTTTAACTAAAAAATAATTATTAAACTTTAAGTACGATAAATTTTGTCAAAATTATAATACTTATAAAAAAAAAATTGTGAATATGTATTTTTAATATTTTTCAACTGCTATTGTTATAATATATCAGGAGCCTTGCATTAAATTTTCGCTGTGTCTACACGCCCGACCATGGTCGGTTAGATAAGGAACGCCCGACCATGTTCGGTAAGATAAGGAACTCCCGACCATGGTCGTTAAGATAAGGATGCCCGACCATGGTTGTTAAGATAAGGATGCCCGACCAATGAAAAGCGTCTTTTTTGAATTTTTAAATGTATTCGGTCAGAACGGGATCACTGTGCAATGAAGGTAGTTCAAAAAATACCAACATCAATACTTCAAAACTCAGATGAAGAAAAATATTACAAATATCTTACTCCGTATGCTTTTAATTTCATAAAAAAAATCTATTTTGCCCAACAAAAGAGGTTCTAAAAGAGACAACTCTTGATTCATGATCGTGTAGTTTTTACAAGTCTATGAAATTACCATGCAAACATATCATTAATCAAAGGAGAGAAACAAACATCCCATATTCGTTGAAATTCTGTGCGATGTAAGGTGGACGAGGAATTATTACATTAACAGTCAAAAAATACTAAATAATCCTCCTGAACAGACAGATTCAAAAATAGCAATTCAAATTCAACGTCCAAAAAAGAGTCAAAAAATGTTGACAGCACCTGAGAAGTACAGAAAAGCATCCATCCACCCAGCAAAAATGGCAGAACTTTTGTCAGAAGTTTCTTAATTCAGTTTTGAAAGAAGGATATGTCAGCTACAACAAATAGTTAATCTTTGGAGCAAAAACAAAGATTTTTTGATTGAAGAAATTCCATTGGAGAACTGCGCAGGTAACTATCTACAATTAATAAATTCAAATAAATTTTTATTTAATTTTACAATTGTATATCTTCAGAGAATGTTAATGACATAGAAACTGTTGAACCTGGATGTATTATGGATCAGGCCGTGGGTACTGGATATAAAATGGATCAGCTCGTGGAAACTGAATGTGCTATTTCTGCAGGTTATTAACTATAATTTGATAAAAAATAAATTTATATTTAATTTTACAATTGTATATCTTCAGAGAATGATAATGACATAGAAACTGTTAAACCTGGATATAATATTATGGATCAGGCCGTGGAAACTAGATGTGATATTGTGCTATCGGATGTCAAATTACCGAAAAAAGTGAACTGTCCCGGAAGACCAAAGGGAGCTACATTAACATCAATAGGACTTCCTAAAAAACGACCAATTAGTAAACCTATTGCATTTGCGCAGAAACATTATAAAACTAAGGAAAATATTATAATGGAATGGCTTACCAAAAAAAAAAAGTGGTCGATCAAGTAAGGAAAGACAAATATATCATAGAGGAGAAGGATATTGAATGCCGCCACGAAATTATTTGTAACGGTGTTATGGAAGAAGACGTCGATATCCATACAATATCTATACCAAAGATGCATGCAGGTTAGTGCCACTTCTAATGAACAAAATGTTCCATTGTAGTTTCATATTGCAGTCCCCGGAAGCGCTGTTGTCCTACCAGGTGGCGGTCGGCACACGCGCAGTCGCGCCACTCGGCACTTGTACATTTCCCGCTCAATGCTTTTAACTTTTCGGTAATCTTTTATCTATGGTTTACGGTTTTACGCACGTGTATACAAATCTAACGTTCAGCATCAAATTTTTTTTGTTTAAGCGGTCATTTTCGGTAGCATACTTGGCACTTGCTTATATCACACTATTTAACTATTATTTTATACTTTACGTTCAGTGCTCATTACGTTACTGATAAAAATGTCCGGAGAGTATAAAAACCAGTCAAAATGCTTCGTTAAAGGCTGTACTTCCAAAAGTAAGTACATACTAAGTACCTATACATTATTGTTATTGTAAATTTTGAATTTAGTTGCTTGTGTATATCTATTTATTGTATTTATTGTATTCATTGTAGACATGGTTTGTCATCGTTTCCCTAATGAGAATAAAGACTTTGCACGACGATTGGAATGGATTAAAGCTGTGGGCTTTACAGCGGATGACAATCCTAAATTCAAAAACAAATATATTTGTTCTGTTCATTTGGCTGATAATTGTTCAAGTCCTGGTACAAAACGATTAAATGCAAACGCATATCCAACATTAAATTTACCTGTGGGTAAGTGCCATATTTAAATTTGTTATATTATATTTAGTTGCTACTTATAGGTACATAATTTAATTTTAATATACCTAAATACTAAGTAATTTAAACTATTTTTTATATTTAATTAGGAATACCTGATGGCTTAGTTGCATTACCTATCACTGTTCAAGCTTATAACACTGAATTAGTCACAGATAACTTAATTGGTTTGTTTTTAATTATATATTAGTTGTGTAGTACTCTTTAACATGTTTAATTTTGAAAATTTTAGAAAATCGTTTGAATTCAGTAGTGTGCAGCACTCCAAAACATGATAATATATTGCATGATTTGCATGACATCTCAGGATTTGATTTTTTGAATTCAACTGTTGACGGCAAATCAGATGATGTTGATGATAGTACAGAATGCCTCAAGTTATACGTTTGTAATACTATATAGTTAATTTAATTGTAGCTAATTTGTGCATGTTAGTTTATTTGTATGCTTTTATTTTGCTAGATGTAGATGTTGATGGTTGTGCTATTGACAGTGAAGTTAGAGATGGCGATAGTCTAACTTGTAGAGCTTTAAAAAAAAAACAAAAGTTCAAAAGTTCAAAGAAACAGCATGGTTAATATTTAGTTTTACTTGAGTAGTTAGTTATGTAATATTTATCATAGTAGTTATTTAATTATTTATGTAACTTATCATTTAGGCGTTCTTAGAGAAATTGGAGTTACCAATAGTAAACAGCTTACACCTAGATGCAGAAACTTTTATAACATAACCAATATGTTATTGAAAAAGTGTCGACGGGCAAATAGCCGTAGAAACCTCTTTAAGGATAGACTCCACGCCGCTGAAAAGTTCACTGAAGAATATTTAATTGGCAAAAATTCTGAAAAAACGACTGCTGCAGCTTCATTATTTGTGCGCTTGCAAATAAGAGAGACTAGCAAACTAAGCAGAGGCCGTCGATTCACTATGGATGAAAAAATGTTGAGTTTATCTCTATATAAAAGATCACCAAAATGTTATAGAATGCTGTCCAAACTTTTTACTTTGCCAAGTAAACGAACATTAAATACAATATTGTCAACAGTTGTCATTTCTACTGGTATTTGCCCATCAATTATGAGTGTACTCAAAGAAAATGTTAAACATCTGAAGCCTTCTGAAAAGTGAGATATTTTATGATTTTATTGTAGAGTACATTTTATTTTTTATACCATTTTCATAGATTTTGCTCAATATTGTCTGATGAAGTATGCTTATCAAGTGGATTGTCATATGATTCAGTTACAGACCCGATTGATGGTTTTGTTGACACTGGATATTCTAAAAGTCAAAATATTGCTGACCATGCACTGGTTTTTATGGTCCGCGGAATAAAAAAGAAATTCAAACAACCTATAGCCTATTCTTTTTGCAAAGGAGCAACCACACAACATGAATTGATTCGGCAATTAAAACAAGTAAATATATTTATTTATTTACTCGCGGTATTTAATTATTTTTGATTATTGTTTTCCGTTATAATTACGTTTACAAATTTCAATCGTTATTTGTCAAATATAACGTTATAATCATAACTTTTTGTTTACTTCATAAATTTAATAGGTCATACGCTGTGTTCACCAATGTGGCTTGAAAGTTGTGGCAACTATAAGTGACCAAGGGAGTGCAAATTGTGGTGCTATTAAAATTTTAAATCAAGAAACAAGATCATATTACATTAAAAATGAATTACCATACAATGACGAATTTTATGAAATTGAATTGGAGAATAATGAAAGATTGAAACTAGTCCACATTTATGACGTTCCCCATTTGATAAAATGTATCAGGAACAATTTGATTACAAAGGATTTAGTTTTCACCATTAATAACGATGTAAAATGTGCAAAATTGTCACATTTGGTTGATTTATATAATGTAGATAATGCTATTCCTGACTGCAAAATGTTGCCACGTCTTACTGACCAGCATATCATACCAGAGAAAATTATGAAAATGAAGGTTAAGAATGCCACACAAGTTTTTTCCCAAAGAGTGTCTTCAACAATGAACTTTTTAGCATGTAAGAATGATGATTACAATATTAACAATTTCCTTAAAAATGTTCAGTAAAATTAATTTTTAGCAAAATTTGGGATCAATAATAATAAATTATTAAAAATGATATTTTTTAATTCTTACAGCTCGTAATATAATCAGTTCAGATGCTCAACACACTGCATCTCTTTGTTTGTTTTTTGATAATCTTTTTGATTCATTAAATGGCAACTTTGATAAGGTTGTAGATGGGAAAATTTATAGAACATCGGTAAAAAAAAATTCA
Organism: Macrosiphum euphorbiae; assembly: GCA_949089665.1. Classification (NCBI taxonomy): domain Eukaryota; kingdom Metazoa; phylum Arthropoda; class Insecta; order Hemiptera; family Aphididae; genus Macrosiphum; species Macrosiphum euphorbiae. The sequence goes on from CARXXK010000002.1 coordinate 53,446,810, forward strand.
CCCCATCATCAACTCTGGGCAGACAGTCTGAAAGTTCTTAATACTATGAGATTTGTAGGGAGAAATGGAAAAAATGTGTCTGTTCCAACAATACGCAGTTGGATGACTACAATAAGAGGTTTGTGCTTCTGAATTCATTTTTTAAAATTATTTACAGTACTATAAATAAATGTATTATTTCAGCGTTTCAGACTTTGTACAAAGTGTTGGGTTCAGTGGGGATCAAATCATTACTGCCACGTAACCTCAACCAAGATTCGCTTGAATGTTTTTTTGGAGCAATTAGGAATGTTGGATCAGCAAATCCTAATTGCAATGCGTTCACTTCCGCCTACAAAACATTAGTTCTCAATAATTTGGTATCTTCGCATTCACCAGGGTCAAATTGTGAGGAAGATTTTGCAGAAGGACGCTTGGCTCAGTTCAAAAATTTATTTATGTTTTCAAAAACACCTAGTACACCCAGTGATAAAATCATAGCTGCTGACCTTCCATTAACAATTCACCAACTACCCAATCCTACATCTTATCTTCGGGACCAAACACACTCATACATTGCTGGATTCATTATAAAAAAATTGAATTAAGACTTCTTTAAAAATTGTAAGCAATGTCTTAGCCAAATATGCACTAATAGACCTTCTGAAGACCACCAACTCATAGCTGCTCGAGAATATCAAGTACATCAAAAATCACTCAAATATCCATCAATCACATTTAAAAAAACTATTGAACATATATTAAATTATATTGGAGAACATATATCTAATATTAGTATTCAAACCATGTAAACACACGTGCGTGTACAATGTCGTTTTCTAATAGATACTTATGCACTAAATATGCAGTTACGATATAGCTGTGCAACACCTTTACTATCGCTTTCTATATTATATACGGATACGGGATAGCCTCGATTGTTCATATAAATAGGGCCTTTGATGTATGTAATAATCACTTGCACAGACGCTGTCATACCGAGTGTACGCGGTGTGTGTGTATAGTCACAGTTTAATTTTCCAGTTGTACGTTATTATATATTATACTTAGACATAATCATATTGTCGTGTTATTACTTATTATATTAATGCTAAAATCACTAGTACGTCAAGCTTCACTTTCAACATATATTATTATTAGGTAATATCATGTAATATAATAACGACAATGGTCGGGAGGCGCATTCACAGAATGCTTATATTAATTATTGAAATATACTATAAGGTATAAGCGGTATAGGTAAGGTATAGAACAAAAATTGGTGCCTTTACCTACCATGGTTGGGAATTCCTTATCTTATCGACCATGGTCGGGCGTTCCTTATCTTACCGACCATGGTCGGGTGTACCTTTCTTACCGACCATGGTAAGATTGATTAGACACAGTCCACAGTGTTATGGTTGCTGCCGCATTTGACACAACGTGGAGATTCACTACATTAAGAACGAGTGTGACCGTATCGCTGACATTGTTTACATATTGGAGGGTAACGTGATTGATGCGGTTTTATGACAACTATTTTGGTGCCACCCTGGTAGGCAATGCTCAATAATTCGATTTGATGCAAGCTTGTACCTGATCTGCCCGAATAACCAATGGCAACCAATAAATAAATGCTAATTTCTACTGTAGACCGTAACCAATGGCAACTATTAATAAATAAAAATAAAATTTCCAATTTCCATCGTGCATCTCAATGTCTCTGTTTGAGCACCTATTTCAAATGCGAATTTTGGCAAATCCTTTCTTATTGCACGGTAAAAATATGGGAAGAACCTCTAATCCAAATTTCAAGTCCGTACGTTGAGTAGTTTTTGAGATACAGCGATCAGTGAGTCAGTGGTATTTGGATTTTATATGTATAAATAACTAATTATTGACTAACATTATCGGACTTTATTTATGCCTAAAACCTGCTCCGTGATATCCTCTTTCATTTAAAAAAAACTGCATGACAATTGGATAAGAAGTTTCGAAGCCAAAACGTAACAAAGATTTCCTCTTTTGCTTGATTTCAATTTTATATATATAGATAAAGGAACAAAAATGTATTTTGTAAAACAAATACCAAGTCGGTTACTTGGTTTTTATTTTTTTTTTTATTGTTATACTCGATATATTCATATGATTAATTATTTTGTATTTGCATGTTGTTAAAAGTTAATATATTATTTTATACTTCAACATTCTGGTTTTGGTGACATAACCCTTTCATCACGTTTAATCACATCGTGAAATCAGTGCAAAAAGAGTTAAGTCAGTTTTTTTTTAAGTGTGTACAATATTGTCGGATATCTGTGGAAATACACAATGCCGTAATTTGGCCGCCATATCGTTATCGACAACAATTGTCATCGGTAATTACGGTCGACTCCACGTCGAGAACCTTCGATACCCCGCGCCGCCAGTTCCATCTGTATCGCTGTCTGCCGGCTCACCGCGAACCCGTCACCGCCGCGTCAGTGCGTTGTCGTCAGTTCGTCGCAACTTTTGCTGCGGCAACCCCGGCTCGCGTGTCACGTCCGGGTTTTGCGCGACAGACTATTTTCACGTGATCGGTGGTCCTGAATGTGCTGAGTTACGTATCGGCCGTGGCGGTTTTGCGTGTTTTCCCTTTGTGGTCTATCCGTCCGTGTACAGTTCTCCGCGATCACCGGTGGTACGTTCTACTAATTGTACGCACTGAATGCACGCTAAAACAACTTGTTGTCTCGTGATCGTGTTTGTTTAAAGCCGTCGATTTTGTGTCGCTTTGTGTGCCGGCAACGTGCGGGTCGTGTCGTCTTCCGCGTCTCCAACCGTACATTTCACGGTGCCTCCCGTGGACCACGGCAAAATTAATTGGTTTAACCTGCTCTTCGTGGGCCATCGTGGGATTCTCAGTGGCCAGCGTTAGATCGCCGTGTGGACCAGTGGACCGTTGAGAAGGACCGAGTGGCAACACTGTCAATGTTAATCAGCGGATACCGAAGAGACCGGTGATTACACTATTATTCATTATCATTGTAAAACATCATTGTTTATTATTTTGTTGATATGACAGTATATATTATTTGTACTATATTATTAATTGTCCCCGTAGGCGAAATTTGAAAACGTGTCATGGTCGGCTCATTTAACTAGCGCCTCTTATCAGCACTATCACAGTATTATCATTTATAATTTTATCAACTGTTTAACCATGATGAAGAAAATTTCTTTCAAAACTTTTTGTGCCTTAGTGTCTTGTGCATAGAATCATAGAACAACAATTTAATTAGTATGGGTAGGTTTTTATATTTTTCTAATCATTTGTGTACAATATAAAATATATACAAATAATATATTATATTGTTTTGTTTTGTTTTTTAGATATCAGCAGTAGTGTGAGTGTATGTACATTTGACATTTTATTTTTTTTCTATAACATGTTAATTTTTGTAATGTAATGATTTTATGAATTTTAAAATTTGAATTGGTTTTTATGTTTACCTATAAGTTATTTTAGTGTAATTTAACTAAACTATATTTTTTTTATTATCCTTTATTTATATGTAAATTGTAATTTCTATAACAAATGAATTTTAAAAATTGAAATTTGAATCGTTTTTTTATGTTTACCTTTGTTCTTTTATTTATGATAATTTTTTGAAATTGTTATGTGAATGTTTTTAATAAAATTATATGCACATGTAAACTTATATGGTTTTTTATGTTTACTTATAATAATATGTTAAATGTTTGTACTACTAACATAAAATAGCTATGGGTCACAATGACATGAAAAAAAAAGTAAATACAATACATATTAAAAAATATATTTACAAATTTACAATATAATATGATTGTTAATAATAACTAAATATTGTGATGCAATGATAACACTAATACCTAAATATTATGTAGGTAGGAAAAATACATTGCTCATTATTAAGATTGTTTTGTGAGTTTTCATGTTTTGTATTGGAATTATTATTTAAATACTGGCGCTGCTGGTCTGTGTCATTCTTGAAATTCAATTTTTCTATAGACAATTTTAAACAAACATTACAGTTGCCAGTTTCAGATTATCATTTTCATTCTAGAATAGTATTAAAGTACTATATACAAATTTTATTTTTATAAGGACTTCGTATTTTCTTATTCACAAATTATTTTCATACTGTTTTTAAAAATACTTTTTTTTTAAACAACATTATGATACTAAATTTTAAAAAAGAAATTAACATGATATAAAATGTAGCCATGTTTTTTAGTTCTGAAAAAGGTAAAAAAAAAAACATAAATTATATCATTTTATTTATATTATTTATAATAAACAATTATTACCAATTAATGTCACAGGGATTTTCAGATTAGATTCTATTTTGTGAGTTCTCATGTTTTGTATTGGAATGGGCCACTTTATATTCTATAATATTATAACTTTGATGAGTAAGTAAATTGAATTTTTATAGAAAGTTTGTTTGTGACGAATGTCAACAGACATTCAAACATAATTCCTCTTTAAAAAGGCACACGATACAAAAACATAATACTATAAATAAAGAGATAGAAAGGGAATTTAAATGCACAGAATGTGAAAAGAAATTTACTCAAAAGAAGAATATGTTAGGCATTTAAAAACACATCCACAAGTTAATAACGAAGACAATATTGATGATCCTTCAAAAGTTAAGGAGGAAAGAAGGGAACAAATAAATGGGTACCTTCAAGTAATAATCAATATTCTATACGACATACCACATAGACATATTATATAATCTAAGTATTAACAATGACTAATTAATGATCTAGAGTCAAATCCCTGCTGGATATGAGTATTCAATGGTAGAATACTCAAGTTTAGGAGGGCAAATGTTCAAAGCAAAATTTTATATTCATGAATTTGGAGTTGAACATATTATTATTGGATAATGGCAATGAGAAACGAAAATAAAATTACATATTTAGCAACGAATGTATTAAAGCCATCTTCCAATACAATTATTTTAAAGGTAAAATATTAATAATATAAATTAATATAAAACATACTAGGAAAAACTTACTTTTACATAGAAACGTTATCGCTGCCATCATAACACCAGACCAAAAGTAAATTCGACTCCAAGTAAAAAACACTACAACTGTAAAGCTACTTTGGGAATTCAAATAATGGATGTTGAAAATTGTGTAGAAAGTCCTAACTTGTATGTTAATTAATTTATGAAATGTATTAATATTTAATACTATAATTACTTTATTTTCTAATTTATTAATATTATTATTATTTATTCCTAGGAATAATGAAAATGAAACATTGATTAGCATCAAAACAAAGGCATTAGTTACATTAAACCATACACATAATCACATAATAAGTAAGAGAAAAATTCCTAAAATTATTTGAGGAAGGTAAAACACCATCAAAAGCATTGTTCGTATTTAAATCTGAACTTAGAAATAATAAAGGAAATGCTTACTACACATATGCTGGTGATCGAGGAGAACTTCCTGATCCGCAGTTGGTCTATTACCTTTATTATAAAACATTTAAAAAACATTTTGGTTTTTCACATGGCGAACATATGATGACATCACTCAGGGACTCGGTAAAAGATTATAACAATGAATGACACTGGGTGACACAGCTGCAATGAAGGAACTCGATGACGGAAATTTTGCCATAGCAATAACCACACCATTAATGAAAAGGATTAGTTGTGGTTTAAGTGAATGTGGAGAAATACTTTTTATAGATGATTCGGGAAATGTAGATAGATTTGGTTGTAAAATTTTCATAATTTAAACTAATAGTTGCGCAGGAGGTCTTCCAGTAGGAGTAATAATTTTAACGAGTGAGTCTATGTCAGTAATTTCTGAGGGTCTGGAGCTGTGGAAAAAATTATTTTCCCCAAGTTCATTATCTGGAAGAAGTTTTATGGGGCCTAACGTTTTTATGTCGGATGATTCAGCTGCTGAATGAGGTGCACTGTGTAATGTATTTCCCGAATCTAAACTTTTACTATGTATTTTTCATATATTACAAGCTACCTGGAGATACCTATGAGTATTACTAAAGCACAGAAGAAGTATTTAAGATACAAATCTGTTGATACAAGTCCCATGCTTTTTGATGTAACAAATATACTTCACAATACTCAGTACCTTGTGGATTTAGATCTTGGAATTTGTTCATGTCCTCGTGGAGATACAGGGTTTCCATGTAAACACCAAATGTTCATAGCTCAGAAATTGAATATAGATTTGAGCATTTGTTTACCTATGACAGAGGACATGAAAAAAAAATTACACATAATAGCATCTGGATGTTCTGACATAGAGAGTGGATGGTATGGTTCGGCTACAGACATGAATTATGTGGAATTTAATGAAGATAATAATAAAGATTCGGATCAAAATAGCATACAAACGAATAAACAAAGTAAACAAATAAATGAGAATATGGACCCTGAGATTAATAATGAAAATATAGATCAAACTTATGATGAAGTAATGGATAGTTTCAATAAAACCGTAGAAGACATGAAGAAAAAATTTGACTCGGATAAGACATATTTCTTACCAGCTATTACATCGTTTGTAAATTCATACAAAAAAAACGTGAGAACAGATGCTAGTCTAACCTCTGCGATGGAGACATTTGGTAAGTACTCGGGCTTAAATCATACTTCCAAAAAACCAAAATTATGTAGCAACAAAGAAATTGGCACGCAGCCAACCGCTCGATCAAGACGAGTCACTCAAATTGGAGGAAGAAAAACATTAATTGCAGGCAGATGCCCTAAATGGAAAAATGTGACCGAGCATGGCTATAGTAGTAATAGTCTGTCTTCAAGCCAACTACCTCGAAAACCATTTAACCCTACACAATTGCCTCCAAAACCACAAAAAATGCCACATTCCATAAATTATTTTGTAGAAGCAAATAAATCTGTAGGAGCCACACACAGTGCTAAGTAAATGTATTAACTATTAATTATTAATTTTTTACTTTTTAAATATATTTTTTAGTATTTTTGACTGACAATTTAATATTGATTTTATTAATATTTTAAAAACTTACACATACTAATACATTTGTATTATTTTGTATTTTATTGTTTTCTTCTATTGTTTATGACTAACTAATTAATATGACAAAATATAACGCCTCTAAACTGGTACACCAACATCTTTTGCCATTGGAAATCTAGTATTGTAATAATAAAAGGTGATAATTAAATGTACAGAAGGTTTTAATTTGGATTGTCAAATTTGTTTCAATTATGTAGGTACTTACTGAAAAAACTGTTCAGATGTAGACCTATTTTGGCAACCATAGGCTATAGGCAACACACGAACTAACAAACTTACCATATTGTTACGTGCGATAAGTAATAATAAGATTTTATTAATATATTACGTAATCCCATTACAATATTATGCGACAATATCACAGGTTAAGGATTACAATATTGAAACCGATTATGTGATAAGGAAACTTCTGTGATAGTGTTATACTGATAATAATAGTGCTGATAAGAGGCGCTAGTTAAATGAGCCGACCATGACACGTTTTCAAATTTCGCTCCCCGTAGAGTTAGTTAGTGGGCGCCCATTACACATGAATATAAAATATTGTAATTTTCTTATGAATAGTAAGACGGTGCTTCAGGCCCGTCATTAGAGCGTATTACTTGTTGTTATTCATTGACATCTAGTTTCAAGTTAATTCCACAGTGTTCACTTCCCTCTGTGTCCTGCGTTGCGGTGCTTATTAAATAGGAGCGTGGGGCAGTAAAAAAACTTGCTAAAATAAATATTAAGTGTAGTCGAGTCGGCCGACGACCTCTGGGTCGGCAGAAAAGATTTTGTTCTACAATATTAGGACTTAAAACAAATTTTAAGCAATACAAAAGCTCATTCATTTTGTAGAACAGAATTTATAGATTTCAATGGTGTCATGAACTACGTTAACTGTTGAATACCTGATCTTCTGATCTTGCATATTTAATTTAACTTTGTTTTTGCTCTCCTGAAAAATTTGATTTTAATGACTTGACCCCTTTTTCACGCACAACCGCGAAATATAATATTAACATTACAAATTGTGGTACTTGACCTAAGGCCTCTATAAGATTATAACACTTATCAATGGTAAGCTATAGTTAATGAGTAAATTAATGTTATACATGTTTACACAAATATTTGAAATACCACATAATGCCACAGCTGTTTTATCTGTCTTAATGGTCATGCAGAATTCGTAGTGCAAACATTCTTATCCCATGTGGACATGGATGGTGTGGCAATTCATGTGGATTAAGGCTCAACAACTATCCAAGATGCATGGACCAATTTCTGCGGATGCAAAGAATCCAGATTATGCACATTAACTATGAAACACAGAGTAAATATTATAATCAATTACTTTATTTTATAATTAGGCATGTAATTTCTTATTTTTTAGGAACCTAGTTACAAAATAATAACTTGGCAGATCCTACTGGAAGTCAATGCTTGGGATGCATGAGACAAATGAGGGATGTACAAAGTAGGACACGCTACATCTATATTTATGGAGGGCATGGATGGTTTTATTCAGATTGTATCTTGCAATTACCAGCCATGCGTGAGTAATGTCATGATACTGTAGATGGTAGCATAACAATTTATAAACGAAAATCGGAAGACGAATTGGAAAGGCCTTCAAAAGTCATAAATAGAGGCATTTTAACTAATCCAGAACTAACACAAACGTTTCAGGTACTGATATCAATGTTATACCGTTCTCGTAGATCGTCATATCCGAAAATAACTACTATGTTCAGTAGACAAAATATTTGTGGATGGTACTTTTACCTACTGTCAAAAATATTTTCTTCAGCTTTTTACTATCCACATCTTCAAGAACGGACATTATATTCCACTCGTGTCTTCTTACTACCAGACAAATGTAAAGACACATATCGTTCGGATATGTGGTTGAAAAATGTTCAGAAATTAATTTATTATTCACTAAATTGAAAATAGTTTCCGATTTTGAAGGAGTTACGGATGGTTGGTTGCAGATTTCATTTAACACAAAATTGGTGGAAACATTCAAAGTCTTGGTAAACATTTAAATTAAAATACACATACAACACTATATTGTCGTATTATGTATTATTAATATTAATTAATTTATAATTTTTATTTTTAAGGCTTATCAAAAGAACATAAAGACGCATCAAGTGAAATAGGTAATTGGCTAAAATTGGTATTTGGCTTACCATTTCTAAATCCAGAAGAAGTAAGCTTTACGATTGCTTTCCGACAGATTTGATGTCGCTTTATCGTTGCACTTTTTCTCTGTTAGAGCATATGAGTATGTTCGAGAACAGTTTAATACTATATTACCACACCAGCGTACTCTTAGCAAATGGTATACTAATGTTAATGCCAATCCAGGATTTACACAAGAATCCCTTAAATCATTAACACTAAGTAAAAAATTCCCCTAATCCGGTTTATTGTGCCCAAATGATGGATGAGACGGCTATTCGCCAACATCTTCAATATGATAGCCGTACTGGAACATACTACGGCCGTGTAGATTTAGGCAATGGAATGACCAATGATAGCCTCGATATAGCCAAAGAATGCTTTGTACTTATGGTTGTTTCTGTGACTGAAAATTGAAAGCTACCAATTGGATACTTTTTGGTTAGTAATCTTAATAGTTCCCAAAAATCTGAACTTATTAAACATGCTTTACACTCTTACAACCAACTGGAATAACAATAATAAGTTTAGCATTTGATGGATGTGCAACCAACTTAACTACTGCAAAACTTTTAGGTTGTGATTTTAATATTAATACCTTAAGCACATCTTATGTTTTTGATAACAATGAAATAGTGACATTTGTGGATCCTGCCTATATGATTAAGTCAGTGAGAAATGCTTTTGGAGAGAAAAAACAATTTTTGGATGAAGAAGATATTATGATTGATTTTGAGTATATATTAAAATTATTTTGTTTGCAAGAGAAAGAAGGCTGTCATTTAGCAAATAAATTAAGAAAAAAACATATTTTTTTCTGCATGCAAAATATGAAGGTTAAGGTTGCATCACAATTGCTTAGCCAGTCTGTTGCCGATGCTTTGAGATTTTGTATGTATAATTTGAAGATGGATGAGTTTTCCGAATCTGGCGCCACAATTAAATTTATAGAAATGTTTAATATTGCATTCGATATACTAAATTCACTCTCGATTAATTGTATAGGTTATAAAAAAGCATTGTGTAGAGAGAATGTGAATGATATTTCCATATTTAAAGACAAATTCACCAATTACATAAAAGGTCTTAAGGTAAAAGAAATTGATCGATTTGTACCTGTTTTAGATTCCAAAAGTAAAACGGGGTTCATAGGATTTATTGGAAGATTACATAGTATGCATAATATGCTTGGACAATTGTGTGAGTATGGAAATTCCAAGTCAAGTATGTACATACTTCGTTTCTATACAACGAAATAATTATTCGATAAAAACCAGTTTTTGTAAATGTACCCGATAAAGATAAGACACCGAAGGTAGGCAAACTGATTAATTTTACTGTAGTACACTTCAGTTCCAATATTGGTGCAAACGAGTATACATTCTTTCGTTTTCTCTTCGTCCGTACAAAAAAAATGTCAAAACGTAAATGTTTATGCGAAACCATAAAGAAGAAGAAGAAAGTATTGTAGAAGAGGTTAGAAAAAAGAAAATCCTGATGAATTTGAAGAAGAAGACGACGAAGAGGAACATGCAGTAGAACAATCCAAACTCACAGAAGAAGACATATTAAACGCTTTATCGGTGGTAAGAAATGGTTTTAGACAAGAAGCAAACGTTCCCGATGAATTTTTTTTAAAACTTGACGATATAGAAACTTTTTACGAAAGAAGGACAATTTTCAAAAATAATAAGCAAACAAAACTTACTGATTATTTCTTTTAAATTATATTTAAGGTTAAAAATCAAATTAAACTGTACATACATACAATATACATAATAAAAAAATAATAAAAAAAAAGTTGAAAAAAATACGTAATTCTATTTAACGAATTCCTCTATATAACGAATTTTTTTTGCTGCTTATTTGACTTCGTTATATGGAAGTTTCACTGTATTTAGTAGTGAGTAAGGTATTTTCTTTTTTAGGCCTAGAGTTTAAACTTGTACTTTTGTTTATAATTTCATAACTTTCACTACATTTCAGGTATAAATAACAGTTAATTTTGTTTAATCTTAATTTATTTTAGGTTCTGCCATAATTAGATTAGATTTGATTAATATGCATATGCATATAATATGTATTGTAAAAAGCTTTTTGAAAATATTTGTACCCGATTTAGATCATTCTTCTTAAAATAACACTGATTGTATTTTAAAAAGTTATTTTTTCCATGTTTGGTCAACAAAGGGTTATTAAACTTGTCCACTCAATATTCCAGAATTGTGTGATGCTTAGATAAGTAATCAAATATTATGTAATAATAAAGTTTGTTTTTGAAATAAAACAATATAAAGAATATAATAGAAAACATAAATTATATTTTATTGTAACAGGTACGTATAGGTTCAATCTAAAAATGTGTGAAATACGCATAATTGTTGTGTTCTCAGAATAACAACATACAAAATAACATAACAAAAAGTGAACATAATGCAGGTGTAATGTGCTGGGTAGCTTGGTGCCTACTATTGTAGTATGAATAATAGACAAGTGGCTACTAGAACATTAACGTTGCAGGTAGCAGACACTTTTTCTGATGATGTCGTCGTGGTAGATGATTAAATAAGATAGACGGTTGTTGTATTGTTGTGAATTTATTATTAACACTTCAATAATTTTACTAAGTCCAAATAATGACATACAGAGTGGAGTGAAGGTGCTTGCTCTAATGGGTGGTAGTACACGTCTGAATACATGCCTATTCGGGCTCCCTTATATATGAAGTTCCCCGTGCCCCTCGCCTATAGATACTGTATCAAGGCTCTCACGGATATGGTTTTGTGTGGTTATTATTCCAGCCCACGCATTTACGATTTAAATGTATCACTAACTATGATTATTGTTAAAATAATCATTTTACTCTTGTATATTTGAATTCGTTGTGTACAGTGTTTCTGTAAAATATTATATACGCCTATTTTTGAACCCCTCGTCCTGAGTTATTCAGTGGTTTTGTCTCATTATATTTAACAGAGAAAACCTAACCACTTTCTTTGTAATATTTGTTTTAGGCCGTTCTACAGTATATTATACTAACTATGCACCCGTGATTATGATTTTATCGTCACGTAGTAACTTGCTTACTACACAGGTACTACAATTATGTAATCAAATCATAATATGGAATAGTGAATGCTTGGACTTTAAATGCATGTCTAGTATTGCCTATATAATGAATACTATCTGATCTCGTGCCCTTCGTTTCCCGTTAAACCAACTCTATACGACTCAAACTTTATTCTATTCGGTATATTATGGTGTTCAAAATGTATGATGTATAATTCTGATTCGCAGCGGTATATTATCATGTAGGCAATCTAACTGCGGTAGATCGCGGACCCCGTGGTGTTTGTACATAACTTTATAATTTAACTCTAAAGTATCAAAGTTATGCCAAGTATGTCACTGAACTCCTAAACGGCTGGACTAATTGTGAATGACGAGTCTGTTGGCCAATATTTTCTTCTCATCCACAAAGACGTGGAATTATTTTACCTATGTATGTAACTTATATGTGAGTGTTATACGCTCAATATTTATGTAATTGCGATGCATATAGGTAATATCAAAACACAGCGTGCAAAAAAATTAATTGCATTGAATGAATACACTGATTTCACTGCAACTAATAAGTATTATTATAATAGCTTTCAAACCCATGGCGACTATCTACAAACAAAAATGTCCACCGTAAATCTGTACATCCCCGTTTGAGCACATTCCCTGTGACACGGCTACGGCGGTGGTGATCCTGGTTTGGTGTCCGCGGTAGGCCAGTCGTACCCTGTGGTGTGGGGTTGATGAAGGAAAAAAAAGGCACAACACAATTTCTAGGACGATTAATTTGGATTGTTTTTTATTGTTGAAATTTAATCCGACAGGATTGACGACTTATTTCGAACAGAGTCGGTAGTAACTAAATAGGTACAATGGTAATATACAGATGACGTTCGACAACGTGGTTGTCGTACGAATCGCGGTCACGTCGCTTTTCAAATTTACGAGCTACGTGGCAGTCGTGGTGACGGTCGGATTATGACAGTCAGCCGCCCGCGGCCGGTAATCGTTTTTTGCGACTTGCCTTCCGGTCCCGCCTTATGCCTTTGCGGCGTGGTGGGGTAGTTGGCGGTGTCACGCTGTCGTAGCCCGTGGTGGTGGTTGACAAAAGGTGGTAGACCGGTCTCTACGGTACCTGTACTTTGTACTGGTTGCCGCTGGGTACCTTGTCACCTGGTTGGACCTAGGGGGATGATTTGTGAATCTAAATTATCCGGGGCGTCACCCAAAAGCATACAAAAAAGTGGGTCACTGTTTAATGGATATTACTAAATTTGAATTCAATGATATAATATCATTGTATAAATAAACGATTCTGAGCGGAGACGGTATGTCAGTCTAGGTATAAGACATATATACTTATCAATGGTATTAAAAAAAAAATTGACCTATAGATAATAAATTCCAAATTAATAATTTCACAATATACCTACTTATAATGCGTTATACATCAACAACAAACCGTGATACTGTCATAAACTATAATATTGTCGTAGACGATAAACCACAATGTCGACAAAATCAAATCTATTAATTAGGTAATGTACTAATGTGATGGTAATTAATAGTGATAACTTATAATATTTCACGGACTAAGATATACAGGACTGAACACGGGTCTGTCTATACGCAGTCGATTAGACCACCACGGGTCTGTCTATACGCAGTCGATTAGACCACCACCGCCGTTATCATTTTGTTGTTATCAAAAAAAAACTTTATCTTAAATATTATATTCTCACTCATATCAAATATTATTATTGTATTACTGAACACGAACATTTAATCATGTCCACGAAGGCATGAAATGATATAGAGTGGGCGGTGTACGGGGATACTAGATCTTGTCAACACTAACGCCATCTACTAAGCAATTATATGTACTATAAATCAATTTAATATTATAAAATATATTATATTAATAAATAGTATTATACTATTATACATTAAATAAAGTGGCTACTGTGAGACTCAGGGGCTTATATAGTGCTTACTATAAATTATCACGAATATTTTTAAAAACAAGGCAATGGAAGAATTTGCTGTGTTCTTAGGAGTTCATATGCAGACGGTGATCTAATAAAAATGAAAAATACATCCATATGATCTCTTTTTTTAATACTTACTCTAAGGAATGGCTTTATACCTAATACGAAAAAGAATGCATAACAAAATCCAATTCTCAGAGTATTTTCTATCTTTATAGTTTGAAATAATACTTGATTTATAAATTTCATTAATAATAGATTTTTGTGAGTCATTAAATTTACTATTTTGTAGAATAGACTCAAAAGTTTTAATTTCTATTTTTCCCATCCGTTCTTGTAAATATCCAAGTTTTTGACAAAGGTTGAGAATTCAAACAATATTACCTCAAATAAATTTTTATTTTGACATTCATTTTGTGCATAACTACAACTGGCTTGGTCTAAAGTACTGTCAAGTGTTTTGTTGGAGTTTTCAAAAACTGACGGAATAGCACCTTGTTTTAATTTTGGTTTTATTCTTTGTGTCATAATATCCTAGATTGAATAATTGTTGACAATTTTTAATTAATGAACAGTGGTGTAATTAAGGTATGTATTTTAATTTACCTTTTCATTAATAATTTCATTCTGAAAACATGAATAAGACCTCTGTATATCATTAGGATGAAAATGTCTTTCACATATTCGTTGTGTTGGTTTAACAATCTTACCATTATTTTTTGAAATAACTTTCAACCATTTATTCCGGAGCTCAGTAGCTTTAGGAAATAAAAATAAAGAAAACTTTTAGTCCTTATAATCTTTATTGTTTTCATAATTAGTTATACAACATTTATGATACATTATTCTACTTTAATACATTTAAGTATTTTACTAGGCATACAAATACTAGTGAATTAGAGTATAGATTAGTATAGTATATTATTATATTCTACCTATATTAGCTATTCTTGTTGGTCATTATTACTCTATGGGGCGATGGCTATATAAATATATATCTTAGTCCGTGGTACGTAGGTAGTCCGCTTTGGCGCTAGTGTTGGTAAGATCAAATAACCCCTGTGCACCGCTCACTCTATATCATTTCGTGTACAACCACTCCACACCCTCCTACCAATTCATGTCTAGTCCTGTATGCGAAATTTGAAAACGTGTCATGGTCGGCTCATTTAACTAGCCCCCTCAACTATCAAAATAAATGCATCCATATTATTATCACAGTATTATCATTTATAATTTTATCAACTGTTTAACCATGATAAAGAAAATGTCTTTCAACACTTTTTGTGCCTTAGTGTCTTGTGCATAGAATCATAGAACAATAGAATTATAGTCGCATAAATTAGTCAAAAAAAAATTAATTAGTATGGGTAGGTTTTTATATTTTTCTAATTATTTGTGTACAATATAAAATATATACTAATAATATAATATATTATTATATTGTTTTGTTTTGTTTTTTAGATATCAGCAGTAGTGCGAGTGTATGTACATTTGACATTTTATTTTTTTTCTATAACATGTTAATTTTTGTAATGTAATGATTTTATGAATTTTAAAATTTGAATTGGTTTTTATGTTTACCTATATGTTATTTTAGTGTAATTTAACTAAACTATGTTCTTTTATTATCCTTTATTTATATGTAAATTGTAATCAATTTTAAAAATTGAAATTTGAATTGGTTTTTATGTTTACCTTTGTTCTTTTCTTTATGATTATTTTTTGAAATTGTTATGTGAATGTTTTTAATAAAATTATATGCACGTGTAAACTTATATGGTTTTTTATGTTTACTTATAATAATATGTTAAATGTTTGTACTACTAACATAAAATAGCTATGGGTCACAATGACATGAAAAAAAAAGTAAATACAATACATATTAAAAAATATATTTACAAATTTACAATATAATATGATTGTTAATAATAACTAAATATTGTGATGCAATGAATAACACTACATACCTAATATTATGTAGGTAGGAAAAATACATTGCTCATTATTAAGATTGTTTTGTGAGTTTTCATGTTTTGTATTGGAATTATTATTTAAATACTGGCGCTGCTGGTCTGTGTCATTCTTGAAATTCAATTTTTCTATAGACAATTTTAAACAAACATTACAGTTGCCAGTTTCAGATTATCATTTTCATTCTAGAATAGTATTAAAGTACTATATACAAATTTTATTTTTATAAGGACTTCGTATTTTATTATTTCACAAATTATTTTCATACTGTTTTAAAAATACTTTTTTTTAACAACATTATGATACTAAATTTAAAAAAGAAATTAACATGATATAAAATTGTAGCCATGTTTTTTAGTTCTGAAAAAGGTAAAAAAAAAAACATAAATTATATCATTTTATTTATATTATTTATAATAAACAATTATTACCAATTAATGTCACAGGGATTTTCAGATTAGATTCTATTTTGTGAGTTCTCATGTTTTGTATTGGAATGGGCCACTTTATATTCTATAATATTATAACTTTGATGAGTAAGTAAATTGAATTTTTATAGAAAGTTTGTTTGTGACGAATGTCAACAGACATTCAAACATAATTCCTCTTTAAAAAGGCACACGATACAAAAACATAATACTATAAATAAAGAGATAGAAAGGGAATTTAAATGCACAGAATGTGAAAAGAAATTTACTCAAAAGAAGAATATGTTAGGCATTTAAAAACACATCCACAAGTTAATAACGAAGACAATATTGATGATCCTTCAAAAGTTAAGGAGGAACGAAGGGAACAAATAAATGGGTACCTTCAAGTAATAATCAATATTCTATACGACATACCACATAGACATATTATATAATCTAAGTATTAACAATGACTAATTAATGATCTAGAGTCAAATCCCTGCTGGATATGAGTATTCAATGGTAGAATACTCAAGTTTAGGAGGGCAAATGTTCAAAGCAAAATTTTATATTCATGAATTTGGAGTTGAACATATTATTATTGGATAATGGCAATGAGAAACGAAAATAAAATTACATATTTAGCAACGAATGTATTAAAGCCATCTTCCAATACAATTATTTTAAAGGTAAAATATTAATAATATAAATTAATATAAAACATACTAGGAAAAACTTACTTTTACATAGAAACGTTATCGCTGCCATCATAACACCAGACCAAAAGTAAATTCGACTCCAAGTAAAAAACACTACAACTGTAAAGCTACTTTGGGAATTTAAATAATGGATGTTGAAAATTGTGTAGAAAGTCCTAACTTATATGTTAATTAATTTATGAAATGTATTAATATTTAATACTATAATTACTTTATTTTCTAATTTATTAATATTATTATTATTTATTCCTAGGAATAATGAAAATGAAACATTGATTAGCATCAAAACAAAGGCATTAGTTACATTAAACCATACACATAATCACATAATAAGTAAGAGAAAAATTCCTAAAATTATTTGAGGAAGGTAAAACACCATCAAAAGCATTGTTCGTATTTAAATCTGAACTTAGAAATAATAAAGGAAATGCTTACTACACATATGCTGGTGATCGAGGAGAACTTCCTGATCCGCAGTTGGTCTATTACCTTTATTATAAAACATTTAAAAAACATTTTGGTTTTTCACATGGCGAACATATGATGACATCACTCAGGGACTCGGTAAAAGATTATAACAATGAATGACACTGGGTGACACAGCTGCAATGAAGGAACTCGATGACGGAAATTTTGCCATAGCAATAACCACACCATTAATGAAAAGGATTAGTTGTGGTTTAAGTGAATGTGGAGAAATACTTTTTATAGATGATTCGGGAAATGTAGATAGATTTGGTTGTAAAATTTTCATAATTTAAACTAATAGTTGCGCAGGAGGTCTTCCAGTAGGAGTAATAATTTTAACGAGTGAGTCTATGTCAGTAATTTCTGAGGGTCTGGAGCTGTGGAAAAAATTATTTTCCCCAAGTTCATTATCTGGAAGAAGTTTTATGGGGCCTAACGTTTTTATGTCGGATGATTCAGCTGCTGAATGAGGTGCACTGTGTAATGTATTTCCCGAATCTAAACTTTTACTATGTATTTTTCATATATTACAAGCTACCTGGAGATACCTATGAGTATTACTAAAGCACAGAAGAAGTATTTAAGATACAAATCTGTTGATACAAGTCCCATGCTTTTTGATGTAACAAATATACTTCACAATACTCAGTACCTTGTGGATTTAGATCTTGGAATTTGTTCATGTCCTCGTGGAGATACAGGGTTTCCATGTAAACACCAAATGTTCATAGCTCAGAAATTGAATATAGATTTGAGCATTTGTTTACCTATGACAGAGGACATGAAAAAAAAATTACACATAATAGCATCTGGATGTTCTGACATAGAGAGTGGATGGTATGGTTCGGCTACAGACATGAATTATGTGGAATTTAATGAAGATAATAATAAAGATTCGGATCAAAATAGCATACAAACGAATAAACAAAGTAAACAAATAAATGAGAATATGGACCCTGAGATTAATAATGAAAATATAGATCAAACTTATGATGAAGTAATGGATAGTTTCAATAAAACCGTAGAAGACATGAAGAAAAAATTTGACTCGGATAAGACATATTTCTTACCAGCTATTACATCGTTTGTAAATTCATACAAAAAAAACGTGAGAACAGATGCTAGTCTAACCTCTGCGATGGAGACATTTGGTAAGTACTCGGGCTTAAATCATACTTCCAAAAAACCAAAATTATGTAGCAACAAAGAAATTGGCACGCAGCCAACCGCTCGATCAAGACGAGTCACTCAAATTGGAGGAAGAAAAACATTAATTGCAGGCAGATGCCCTAAATGGAAAAATGTGACCGAGCATGGCTATAGTAGTAATAGTCTGTCTTCAAGCCAACTACCTCGAAAACCATTTAACCCTACACAATTGCCTCCAAAACCACAAAAAATGCCACATTCCATAAATTATTTTGTAGAAGCAAATAAATCTGTAGGAGCCACACACAGTGCTAAGTAAATGTATTAACTATTAATTATTAATTTTTTACTTTTTAAATATATTTTTTAGTATTTTTGACTGACAATTTAATATTGATTTTATTAATATTTTAAAAACTTACACATACTAATACATTTGTATTATTTTGTATTTTATTGTTTTCTTCTATTGTTTATGACTAACTAATTAATATGACAAAATATAACGCCTCTAAACTGGTACACCAACATCTTTTGCCATTGGAAATCTAGTATTGTAATAATAAAAGGTGATAATTAAATGTACAGAAGGTTTTAATTTGGATTGTCAAATTTGTTTCAATTATGTAGGTACTTACTGAAAAAACTGTTCAGATGTAGACCTATTTTGGCAACCATAGGCTATAGGCAACACACGAACTAACAAACTTACCATATTGTTACGTGCGATAAGTAATAATAAGATTTTATTAATATATTACGTAATCCCATTACAATATTATGCGACAATATCACAGGTTAAGGATTACAATATTGAAACCGATTATGTGATAAGGAAACTTCTGTGATAGTGTTATACTGATAATAATAGTGCTGATAAGAGGCGCTAGTTAAATGAGCCGACCATGACACGTTTTCAAATTTCGCTCCCCGTAGAGTTAGTTAGTGGGCGCCCATTACACATGAATATAAAATATTGTAATTTTCTTATGAATAGTAAGACGGTGCTTCAGGCCCGTCATTAGAGCGTATTACTTGTTGTTATTCATTGACATCTAGTTTCAAGTTAATTCCACAGTGTTCACTTCCCTCTGTGTCCTGCGTTGCGGTGCTTATTAAATAGGAGCGTGGGGCAGTAAAAAAACTTGCTAAAATAAATATTAAGTGTAGTCGAGTCGGCCGACGACCTCTGGGTCGGCAGAAAAGATTTTGTTCTACAATATTAGGACTTAAAACAAATTTTAAGCAATACAAAAGCTCATTCATTTTGTAGAACAGAATTTATAGATTTCAATGGTGTCATGAACTACGTTAACTGTTGAATACCTGATCTTCTGATCTTGCATATTTAATTTAACTTTGTTTTTGCTCTCCTGAAAAATTTGATTTTAATGACTTGACCCCTTTTTCACGCACAACCGCGAAATATAATATTAACATTACAAATTGTGGTACTTGACCTAAGGCCTCTATAAGATTATAACACTTATCAATGGTAAGCTATAGTTAATGAGTAAATTAATGTTATACATGTTTACACAAATATTTGAAATACCACATAATGCCACAGCTGTTTTATCTGTCTTAATGGTCATGCAGAATTCGTAGTGCAAACATTCTTATCCCATGTGGACATGGATGGTGTGGCAATTCATGTGGATTAAGGCTCAACAACTATCCAAGATGCATGGACCAATTTCTGCGGATGCAAAGAATCCAGATTATGCACATTAACTATGAAACACAGAGTAAATATTATAATCAATTACTTTATTTTATAATTAGGCATGTAATTTCTTATTTTTTAGGAACCTAGTTACAAAATAATAACTTGGCAGATCCTACTGGAAGTCAATGCTTGGGATGCATGAGACAAATGAGGGATGTACAAAGTAGGACACGCTACATCTATATTTATGGAGGGCATGGATGGTTTTATTCAGATTGTATCTTGCAATTACCAGCCATGCGTGAGTAATGTCATGATACTGTAGATGGTAGCATAACAATTTATAAACGAAAATCGGAAGACGAATTGGAAAGGCCTTCAAAAGTCATAAATAGAGGCATTTTAACTAATCCAGAACTAACACAAACGTTTCAGGTACTGATATCAATGTTATACCGTTCTCGTAGATCGTCATATCCGAAAATAACTACTATGTTCAGTAGACAAAATATTTGTGGATGGTACTTTTACCTACTGTCAAAAATATTTTCTTCAGCTTTTTACTATCCACATCTTCAAGAACGGACATTATATTCCACTCGTGTCTTCTTACTACCAGACAAATGTAAAGACACATATCGTTCGGATATGTGGTTGAAAAATGTTCAGAAATTAATTTATTATTCACTAAATTGAAAATAGTTTCCGATTTTGAAGGAGTTACGGATGGTTGGTTGCAGATTTCATTTAACACAAAATTGGTGGAAACATTCAAAGTCTTGGTAAACATTTAAATTAAAATACACATACAACACTATATTGTCGTATTATGTATTATTAATATTAATTAATTTATAATTTTTATTTTTAAGGCTTATCAAAAGAACATAAAGACGCATCAAGTGAAATAGGTAATTGGCTAAAATTGGTATTTGGCTTACCATTTCTAAATCCAGAAGAAGTAAGCTTTACGATTGCTTTCCGACAGATTTGATGTCGCTTTATCGTTGCACTTTTTCTCTGTTAGAGCATATGAGTATGTTCGAGAACAGTTTAATACTATATTACCACACCAGCGTACTCTTAGCAAATGGTATACTAATGTTAATGCCAATCCAGGATTTACACAAGAATCCCTTAAATCATTAACACTAAGTAAAAAATTCCCCTAATCCGGTTTATTGTGCCCAAATGATGGATGAGACGGCTATTCGCCAACATCTTCAATATGATAGCCGTACTGGAACATACTACGGCCGTGTAGATTTAGGCAATGGAATGACCAATGATAGCCTCGATATAGCCAAAGAATGCTTTGTACTTATGGTTGTTTCTGTGACTGAAAATTGAAAGCTACCAATTGGATACTTTTTGGTTAGTAATCTTAATAGTTCCCAAAAATCTGAACTTATTAAACATGCTTTACACTCTTACAACCAACTGGAATAACAATAATAAGTTTAGCATTTGATGGATGTGCAACCAACTTAACTACTGCAAAACTTTTAGGTTGTGATTTTAATATTAATACCTTAAGCACATCTTATGTTTTTGATAACAATGAAATAGTGACATTTGTGGATCCTGCCTATATGATTAAGTCAGTGAGAAATGCTTTTGGAGAGAAAAAACAATTTTTGGATGAAGAAGATATTATGATTGATTTTGAGTATATATTAAAATTATTTTGTTTGCAAGAGAAAGAAGGCTGTCATTTAGCAAATAAATTAAGAAAAAAACATATTTTTTTCTGCATGCAAAATATGAAGGTTAAGGTTGCATCACAATTGCTTAGCCAGTCTGTTGCCGATGCTTTGAGATTTTGTATGTATAATTTGAAGATGGATGAGTTTTCCGAATCTGGCGCCACAATTAAATTTATAGAAATGTTTAATATTGCATTCGATATACTAAATTCACTCTCGATTAATTGTATAGGTTATAAAAAAGCATTGTGTAGAGAGAATGTGAATGATATTTCCATATTTAAAGACAAATTCACCAATTACATAAAAGGTCTTAAGGTAAAAGAAATTGATCGATTTGTACCTGTTTTAGATTCCAAAAGTAAAACGGGGTTCATAGGATTTATTGGAAGATTACATAGTATGCATAATATGCTTGGACAATTGTGTGAGTATGGAAATTCCAAGTCAAGTATGTACATACTTCGTTTCTATACAACGAAATAATTATTCGATAAAAACCAGTTTTTGTAAATGTACCCGATAAAGATAAGACACCGAAGGTAGGCAAACTGATTAATTTTACTGTAGTACACTTCAGTTCCAATATTGGTGCAAACGAGTATACATTCTTTCGTTTTCTCTTCGTCCGTACAAAAAAAATGTCAAAACGTAAATGTTTATGCGAAACCATAAAGAAGAAGAAGAAAGTATTGTAGAAGAGGTTAGAAAAAAGAAAATCCTGATGAATTTGAAGAAGAAGACGACGAAGAGGAACATGCAGTAGAACAATCCAAACTCACAGAAGAAGACATATTAAACGCTTTATCGGTGGTAAGAAATGGTTTTAGACAAGAAGCAAACGTTCCCGATGAATTTTTTTTAAAACTTGACGATATAGAAACTTTTTACGAAAGAAGGACAATTTTCAAAAATAATAAGCAAACAAAACTTACTGATTATTTCTTTTAAATTATATTTAAGGTTAAAAATCAAATTAAACTGTACATACATACAATATACATAATAAAAAAATAATAAAAAAAAAGTTGAAAAAAATACGTAATTCTATTTAACGAATTCCTCTATATAACGAATTTTTTTTGCTGCTTATTTGACTTCGTTATATGGAAGTTTCACTGTATTTAGTAGTGAGTAAGGTATTTTCTTTTTTAGGCCTAGAGTTTAAACTTGTACTTTTGTTTATAATTTCATAACTTTCACTACATTTCAGGTATAAATAACAGTTAATTTTGTTTAATCTTAATTTATTTTAGGTTCTGCCATAATTAGATTAGATTTGATTAATATGCATATGCATATAATATGTATTGTAAAAAGCTTTTTGAAAATATTTGTACCCGATTTAGATCATTCTTCTTAAAATAACACTGATTGTATTTTAAAAAGTTATTTTTTCCATGTTTGGTCAACAAAGGGTTATTAAACTTGTCCACTCAATATTCCAGAATTGTGTGATGCTTAGATAAGTAATCAAATATTATGTAATAATAAAGTTTGTTTTTGAAATAAAACAATATAAAGAATATAATAGAAAACATAAATTATATTTTATTGTAACAGGTACGTATAGGTTCAATCTAAAAATGTGTGAAATACGCATAATTGTTGTGTTCTCAGAATAACAACATACAAAATAACATAACAAAAAGTGAACATAATGCAGGTGTAATGTGCTGGGTAGCTTGGTGCCTACTATTGTAGTATGAATAATAGACAAGTGGCTACTAGAACATTAACGTTGCAGGTAGCAGACACTTTTTCTGATGATGTCGTCGTGGTAGATGATTAAATAAGATAGACGGTTGTTGTATTGTTGTGAATTTATTATTAACACTTCAATAATTTTACTAAGTCCAAATAATGACATACAGAGTGGAGTGAAGGTGCTTGCTCTAATGGGTGGTAGTACACGTCTGAATACATGCCTATTCGGGCTCCCTTATATATGAAGTTCCCCGTGCCCCTCGCCTATAGATACTGTATCAAGGCTCTCACGGATATGGTTTTGTGTGGTTATTATTCCAGCCCACGCATTTACGATTTAAATGTATCACTAACTATGATTATTGTTAAAATAATCATTTTACTCTTGTATATTTGAATTCGTTGTGTACAGTGTTTCTGTAAAATATTATATACGCCTATTTTTGAACCCCTCGTCCTGAGTTATTCAGTGGTTTTGTCTCATTATATTTAACAGAGAAAACCTAACCACTTTCTTTGTAATATTTGTTTTAGGCCGTTCTACAGTATATTATACTAACTATGCACCCGTGATTATGATTTTATCGTCACGTAGTAACTTGCTTACTACACAGGTACTACAATTATGTAATCAAATCATAATATGGAATAGTGAATGCTTGGACTTTAAATGCATGTCTAGTATTGCCTATATAATGAATACTATCTGATCTCGTGCCCTTCGTTTCCCGTTAAACCAACTCTATACGACTCAAACTTTATTCTATTCGGTATATTATGGTGTTCAAAATGTATGATGTATAATTCTGATTCGCAGCGGTATATTATCATGTAGGCAATCTAACTGCGGTAGATCGCGGACCCCGTGGTGTTTGTACATAACTTTATAATTTAACTCTAAAGTATCAAAGTTATGCCAAGTATGTCACTGAACTCCTAAACGGCTGGACTAATTGTGAATGACGAGTCTGTTGGCCAATATTTTCTTCTCATCCACAAAGACGTGGAATTATTTTACCTATGTATGTAACTTATATGTGAGTGTTATACGCTCAATATTTATGTAATTGCGATGCATATAGGTAATATCAAAACACAGCGTGCAAAAAAATTAATTGCATTGAATGAATACACTGATTTCACTGCAACTAATAAGTATTATTATAATAGCTTTCAAACCCATGGCGACTATCTACAAACAAAAATGTCCACCGTAAATCTGTACATCCCCGTTTGAGCACATTCCCTGTGACACGGCTACGGCGGTGGTGATCCTGGTTTGGTGTCCGCGGTAGGCCAGTCGTACCCTGTGGTGTGGGGTTGATGAAGGAAAAAAAAGGCACAACACAATTTCTAGGACGATTAATTTGGATTGTTTTTTATTGTTGAAATTTAATCCGACAGGATTGACGACTTATTTCGAACAGAGTCGGTAGTAACTAAATAGGTACAATGGTAATATACAGATGACGTTCGACAACGTGGTTGTCGTACGAATCGCGGTCACGTCGCTTTTCAAATTTACGAGCTACGTGGCAGTCGTGGTGACGGTCGGATTATGACAGTCAGCCGCCCGCGGCCGGTAATCGTTTTTTGCGACTTGCCTTCCGGTCCCGCCTTATGCCTTTGCGGCGTGGTGGGGTAGTTGGCGGTGTCACGCTGTCGTAGCCCGTGGTGGTGGTTGACAAAAGGTGGTAGACCGGTCTCTACGGTACCTGTACTTTGTACTGGTTGCCGCTGGGTACCTTGTCACCTGGTTGGACCTAGGGGGATGATTTGTGAATCTAAATTATCCGGGGCGTCACCCAAAAGCATACAAAAAAGTGGGTCACTGTTTAATGGATATTACTAAATTTGAATTCAATGATATAATATCATTGTATAAATAAACGATTCTGAGCGGAGACGGTATGTCAGTCTAGGTATAAGACATATATACTTATCAATGGTATTAAAAAAAAAATTGACCTATAGATAATAAATTCCAAATTAATAATTTCACAATATACCTACTTATAATGCGTTATACATCAACAACAAACCGTGATACTGTCATAAACTATAATATTGTCGTAGACGATAAACCACAATGTCGACAAAATCAAATCTATTAATTAGGTAATGTACTAATGTGATGGTAATTAATAGTGATAACTTATAATATTTCACGGACTAAGATATACAGGACTGAACACGGGTCTGTCTATACGCAGTCGATTAGACCACCACGGGTCTGTCTATACGCAGTCGATTAGACCACCACCGCCGTTATCATTTTGTTGTTATCAAAAAAAAACTTTATCTTAAATATTATATTCTCACTCATATCAAATATTATTATTGTATTACTGAACACGAACATTTAATCATGTCCACGAAGGCATGAAATGATATAGAGTGGGCGGTGTACGGGGATACTAGATCTTGTCAACACTAACGCCATCTACTAAGCAATTATATGTACTATAAATCAATTTAATATTATAAAATATATTATATTAATAAATAGTATTATACTATTATACATTAAATAAAGTGGCTACTGTGAGACTCAGGGGCTTATATAGTGCTTACTATAAATTATCACGAATATTTTTAAAAACAAGGCAATGGAAGAATTTGCTGTGTTCTTAGGAGTTCATATGCAGACGGTGATCTAATAAAAATGAAAAATACATCCATATGATCTCTTTTTTTAATACTTACTCTAAGGAATGGCTTTATACCTAATACGAAAAAGAATGCATAACAAAATCCAATTCTCAGAGTATTTTCTATCTTTATAGTTTGAAATAATACTTGATTTATAAATTTCATTAATAATAGATTTTTGTGAGTCATTAAATTTACTATTTTGTAGAATAGACTCAAAAGTTTTAATTTCTATTTTTCCCATCCGTTCTTGTAAATATCCAAGTTTTTGACAAAGGTTGAGAATTCAAACAATATTACCTCAAATAAATTTTTATTTTGACATTCATTTTGTGCATAACTACAACTGGCTTGGTCTAAAGTACTGTCAAGTGTTTTGTTGGAGTTTTCAAAAACTGACGGAATAGCACCTTGTTTTAATTTTGGTTTTATTCTTTGTGTCATAATATCCTAGATTGAATAATTGTTGACAATTTTTAATTAATGAACAGTGGTGTAATTAAGGTATGTATTTTAATTTACCTTTTCATTAATAATTTCATTCTGAAAACATGAATAAGACCTCTGTATATCATTAGGATGAAAATGTCTTTCACATATTCGTTGTGTTGGTTTAACAATCTTACCATTATTTTTTGAAATAACTTTCAACCATTTATTCCGGAGCTCAGTAGCTTTAGGAAATAAAAATAAAGAAAACTTTTAGTCCTTATAATCTTTATTGTTTTCATAATTAGTTATACAACATTTATGATA
This sequence comes from Macrosiphum euphorbiae, assembly GCA_949089665.1. Lineage (NCBI taxonomy): Eukaryota > Metazoa > Arthropoda > Insecta > Hemiptera > Aphididae > Macrosiphum > Macrosiphum euphorbiae. The sequence goes on from CARXXK010000002.1 coordinate 53,474,293, forward strand.
CATTATTCTACTTTAATACATTTAAGTATTTTACTAGGCATACAAATACTAGTGAATTAGAGTATAGATTAGTATAGTATATTATTATATTCTACCTATATTAGCTATTCTTGTTGGTCATTATTACTCTATGGGGCGATGGCTATATAAATATATATCTTAGTCCGTGGTACGTAGGTAGTCCGCTTTGGCGCTAGTGTTGGTAAGATCAAATAACCCCTGTGCACCGCTCACTCTATATCATTTCGTGTACAACCACTCCACACCCTCCTACCAATTCATGTCTAGTCCTGTATGCGAAATTTGAAAACGTGTCATGGTCGGCTCATTTAACTAGCCCCCTCAACTATCAAAATAAATGCATCCATATTATTATCACAGTATTATCATTTATAATTTTATCAACTGTTTAACCATGATAAAGAAAATGTCTTTCAACACTTTTTGTGCCTTAGTGTCTTGTGCATAGAATCATAGAACAATAGAATTATAGTCGCATAAATTAGTCAAAAAAAAATTAATTAGTATGGGTAGGTTTTTATATTTTTCTAATTATTTGTGTACAATATAAAATATATACTAATAATATAATATATTATTATATTGTTTTGTTTTGTTTTTTAGATATCAGCAGTAGTGCGAGTGTATGTACATTTGACATTTTATTTTTTTTCTATAACATGTTAATTTTTGTAATGTAATGATTTTATGAATTTTAAAATTTGAATTGGTTTTTATGTTTACCTATATGTTATTTTAGTGTAATTTAACTAAACTATGTTCTTTTATTATCCTTTATTTATATGTAAATTGTAATCAATTTTAAAAATTGAAATTTGAATTGGTTTTTATGTTTACCTTTGTTCTTTTCTTTATGATTATTTTTTGAAATTGTTATGTGAATGTTTTTAATAAAATTATATGCACGTGTAAACTTATATGGTTTTTTATGTTTACTTATAATAATATGTTAAATGTTTGTACTACTAACATAAAATAGCTATGGGTCACAATGACATGAAAAAAAAAGTAAATACAATACATATTAAAAAATATATTTACAAATTTACAATATAATATGATTGTTAATAATAACTAAATATTGTGATGCAATGAATAACACTACATACCTAATATTATGTAGGTAGGAAAAATACATTGCTCATTATTAAGATTGTTTTGTGAGTTTTCATGTTTTGTATTGGAATTATTATTTAAATACTGGCGCTGCTGGTCTGTGTCATTCTTGAAATTCAATTTTTCTATAGACAATTTTAAACAAACATTACAGTTGCCAGTTTCAGATTATCATTTTCATTCTAGAATAGTATTAAAGTACTATATACAAATTTTATTTTTATAAGGACTTCGTATTTTATTATTTCACAAATTATTTTCATACTGTTTTAAAAATACTTTTTTTTAACAACATTATGATACTAAATTTAAAAAAGAAATTAACATGATATAAAATTGTAGCCATGTTTTTTAGTTCTGAAAAAGGTAAAAAAAAAAACATAAATTATATCATTTTATTTATATTATTTATAATAAACAATTATTACCAATTAATGTCACAGGGATTTTCAGATTAGATTCTATTTTGTGAGTTCTCATGTTTTGTATTGGAATGGGCCACTTTATATTCTATAATATTATAACTTTGATGAGTAAGTAAATTGAATTTTTATAGAAAGTTTGTTTGTGACGAATGTCAACAGACATTCAAACATAATTCCTCTTTAAAAAGGCACACGATACAAAAACATAATACTATAAATAAAGAGATAGAAAGGGAATTTAAATGCACAGAATGTGAAAAGAAATTTACTCAAAAGAAGAATATGTTAGGCATTTAAAAACACATCCACAAGTTAATAACGAAGACAATATTGATGATCCTTCAAAAGTTAAGGAGGAACGAAGGGAACAAATAAATGGGTACCTTCAAGTAATAATCAATATTCTATACGACATACCACATAGACATATTATATAATCTAAGTATTAACAATGACTAATTAATGATCTAGAGTCAAATCCCTGCTGGATATGAGTATTCAATGGTAGAATACTCAAGTTTAGGAGGGCAAATGTTCAAAGCAAAATTTTATATTCATGAATTTGGAGTTGAACATATTATTATTGGATAATGGCAATGAGAAACGAAAATAAAATTACATATTTAGCAACGAATGTATTAAAGCCATCTTCCAATACAATTATTTTAAAGGTAAAATATTAATAATATAAATTAATATAAAACATACTAGGAAAAACTTACTTTTACATAGAAACGTTATCGCTGCCATCATAACACCAGACCAAAAGTAAATTCGACTCCAAGTAAAAAACACTACAACTGTAAAGCTACTTTGGGAATTTAAATAATGGATGTTGAAAATTGTGTAGAAAGTCCTAACTTATATGTTAATTAATTTATGAAATGTATTAATATTTAATACTATAATTACTTTATTTTCTAATTTATTAATATTATTATTATTTATTCCTAGGAATAATGAAAATGAAACATTGATTAGCATCAAAACAAAGGCATTAGTTACATTAAACCATACACATAATCACATAATAAGTAAGAGAAAAATTCCTAAAATTATTTGAGGAAGGTAAAACACCATCAAAAGCATTGTTCGTATTTAAATCTGAACTTAGAAATAATAAAGGAAATGCTTACTACACATATGCTGGTGATCGAGGAGAACTTCCTGATCCGCAGTTGGTCTATTACCTTTATTATAAAACATTTAAAAAACATTTTGGTTTTTCACATGGCGAACATATGATGACATCACTCAGGGACTCGGTAAAAGATTATAACAATGAATGACACTGGGTGACACAGCTGCAATGAAGGAACTCGATGACGGAAATTTTGCCATAGCAATAACCACACCATTAATGAAAAGGATTAGTTGTGGTTTAAGTGAATGTGGAGAAATACTTTTTATAGATGATTCGGGAAATGTAGATAGATTTGGTTGTAAAATTTTCATAATTTAAACTAATAGTTGCGCAGGAGGTCTTCCAGTAGGAGTAATAATTTTAACGAGTGAGTCTATGTCAGTAATTTCTGAGGGTCTGGAGCTGTGGAAAAAATTATTTTCCCCAAGTTCATTATCTGGAAGAAGTTTTATGGGGCCTAACGTTTTTATGTCGGATGATTCAGCTGCTGAATGAGGTGCACTGTGTAATGTATTTCCCGAATCTAAACTTTTACTATGTATTTTTCATATATTACAAGCTACCTGGAGATACCTATGAGTATTACTAAAGCACAGAAGAAGTATTTAAGATACAAATCTGTTGATACAAGTCCCATGCTTTTTGATGTAACAAATATACTTCACAATACTCAGTACCTTGTGGATTTAGATCTTGGAATTTGTTCATGTCCTCGTGGAGATACAGGGTTTCCATGTAAACACCAAATGTTCATAGCTCAGAAATTGAATATAGATTTGAGCATTTGTTTACCTATGACAGAGGACATGAAAAAAAAATTACACATAATAGCATCTGGATGTTCTGACATAGAGAGTGGATGGTATGGTTCGGCTACAGACATGAATTATGTGGAATTTAATGAAGATAATAATAAAGATTCGGATCAAAATAGCATACAAACGAATAAACAAAGTAAACAAATAAATGAGAATATGGACCCTGAGATTAATAATGAAAATATAGATCAAACTTATGATGAAGTAATGGATAGTTTCAATAAAACCGTAGAAGACATGAAGAAAAAATTTGACTCGGATAAGACATATTTCTTACCAGCTATTACATCGTTTGTAAATTCATACAAAAAAAACGTGAGAACAGATGCTAGTCTAACCTCTGCGATGGAGACATTTGGTAAGTACTCGGGCTTAAATCATACTTCCAAAAAACCAAAATTATGTAGCAACAAAGAAATTGGCACGCAGCCAACCGCTCGATCAAGACGAGTCACTCAAATTGGAGGAAGAAAAACATTAATTGCAGGCAGATGCCCTAAATGGAAAAATGTGACCGAGCATGGCTATAGTAGTAATAGTCTGTCTTCAAGCCAACTACCTCGAAAACCATTTAACCCTACACAATTGCCTCCAAAACCACAAAAAATGCCACATTCCATAAATTATTTTGTAGAAGCAAATAAATCTGTAGGAGCCACACACAGTGCTAAGTAAATGTATTAACTATTAATTATTAATTTTTTACTTTTTAAATATATTTTTTAGTATTTTTGACTGACAATTTAATATTGATTTTATTAATATTTTAAAAACTTACACATACTAATACATTTGTATTATTTTGTATTTTATTGTTTTCTTCTATTGTTTATGACTAACTAATTAATATGACAAAATATAACGCCTCTAAACTGGTACACCAACATCTTTTGCCATTGGAAATCTAGTATTGTAATAATAAAAGGTGATAATTAAATGTACAGAAGGTTTTAATTTGGATTGTCAAATTTGTTTCAATTATGTAGGTACTTACTGAAAAAACTGTTCAGATGTAGACCTATTTTGGCAACCATAGGCTATAGGCAACACACGAACTAACAAACTTACCATATTGTTACGTGCGATAAGTAATAATAAGATTTTATTAATATATTACGTAATCCCATTACAATATTATGCGACAATATCACAGGTTAAGGATTACAATATTGAAACCGATTATGTGATAAGGAAACTTCTGTGATAGTGTTATACTGATAATAATAGTGCTGATAAGAGGCGCTAGTTAAATGAGCCGACCATGACACGTTTTCAAATTTCGCTCCCCGTAGAGTTAGTTAGTGGGCGCCCATTACACATGAATATAAAATATTGTAATTTTCTTATGAATAGTAAGACGGTGCTTCAGGCCCGTCATTAGAGCGTATTACTTGTTGTTATTCATTGACATCTAGTTTCAAGTTAATTCCACAGTGTTCACTTCCCTCTGTGTCCTGCGTTGCGGTGCTTATTAAATAGGAGCGTGGGGCAGTAAAAAAACTTGCTAAAATAAATATTAAGTGTAGTCGAGTCGGCCGACGACCTCTGGGTCGGCAGAAAAGATTTTGTTCTACAATATTAGGACTTAAAACAAATTTTAAGCAATACAAAAGCTCATTCATTTTGTAGAACAGAATTTATAGATTTCAATGGTGTCATGAACTACGTTAACTACGTTAAGAAGTTTTATGTAAGTTTTATCCTAACGTTTTTATGTCGGATGATTCAGCTGCTGAAAGAGGTGCACTGTGTAATGTATTTCCCGAATCTAATTTTTTACTATGTATTTTTCATATATTACAAGCTACCTGGAGATACCTAAGGGACTCCCATCATGGTGTACCTCTTTGCCATCGTCAAAGCCTATATTCTATAATAAAAAAAATGATATATTCAAAAAAGTAGCGATGAATTAGAAAACGCATTTGAAAATGCATTTAAAAATGAATTTATGATTACAATATTGAAACCGATTATGTGATAAGGCAACTGCTGTGATAGTGTTATACTGATAATAAGAGGCGCTAGTTAAATGAGCCGACCATGACACGTTTTCAAATTTCGCGTCCTGTATATTATCTTAGTCTGTGTAATATTTGATAGTAGGTATATTACACTTATCTATGGTATATTAATATAATTCACTATCAGTAGTTGTGGGCGAGTTAAACGTCCGAAACTCCGGACATCGTACATATTTGTATATCAATTATAATATTATATATTATATTATATCTATGGTTATGACTTGTGAATATTCGTCACGTTACAGGAGCGGTTCAAGGGGGGGGGGGGGGGTAGGTTTCCACCCCCCCCCCCCAAGCCGGTATTTATAAAAAATGTATATTGTTAACAAAAAATGCATATTAAATTATTATAATATTGTTATATGGACTATATGAGCCATACAGCTATGACGGTGTATACGATGTACCTGCTGGCTGCTATTTATATTATGAAGAACCAATAATGCTATAAATAAACTATATTAATATAAAATATACATACTATGGTATGATACTATGATATTATTATTTTATTATGTTCAAAACATGAATATTGAATTGCGTTGCACACATTTCTGGGGAAAATATCCGTAGTTCCACAAAATATTTGCTCCACTAGACTTTATTAGCCCCGACTATATTTTATATTATAGCTTCTATTCTTGGACGGATTTTTTATAGATGGGTAAGGGTGGAAAAAAAGTTTCTGAAAGGCATAGTGATTGAAAAAGATATGGGATTTGAAGCCCTCCCAAATGTTTTACTCTAATTGCGCCTATGTATGTTGATTTATTCAGTGTCGGCCTGGCACACCAAAGGCCCCTGGATCAGTCTTTTTAAGGAGCCGCATAATGAAATACAAAATTTACTTGAAATTTTGGTCAAAGAATGATCACCAAATGTTTTCCTTTAAAAATAATTTTATTCAAATTCTGATTTTTAGAATTTTTAAGTATACCTAAAGAAGTAAAGACCATGTATTCAAATTCCTGATATTTTTTGTACTACTATTAAAAAGTGTCCTCCTACTGTGCAATTGAATATTTCGGCGATGTTTATACAACATTAATTTGGAACTTGTAATGTTACTTTTCATGTTATATTCACGTAATTGCAATGTGTATGGAACTGCTTATGTCCGGAGAAAGTAACTTTAATTGTAATATGAATACTAAAATGCTTTATTTTAATATTCCATGCACATTACAAGTAGTATCATTCCATACAAGTTATCCGGTTATATGCCAAGCACGATACAAGTAATACTCCCGGCACATTACTAATAACTTGCAATGAATGTTATCAAAAAACATGCAATGCATGTTACCAAATAATTTTAAACCTTTTCAATTTAATTCTTAAAATATCTTAGAATATTAATATAAATAAAATATTAAAATAATACCTATACGTTTCATTACTCATTATTTTTAAGTATTCATATTATTTTTTTATACTACCTACTATAAAATATGAAAAGGAACAAACATTTTATTTATACTTAAAATAAAAAACAAATTAATAACAAGCTAAGTGTTTTATTTTACTTCAAAACAATTTTATTTTTATAAAGTATACAATTATAATATGTTATCAATGAAAAATATGAATTAATTAACATCAATATAGCACATAGGTAATTTAACTTAAAATAATTTATGATACATAGTAATATACTATAGGTAGCTACTTAGATTTTACATTATATAATACAACTGCAAAATTAATATATAGGTTGTTAGGTACAATTGTATATTTAATCAATGACAATAGGTACATAATACATAAAATATATTTACTCCAAATAGATTAGGTAGGTATGTAGGTACATTATATTCGTTAGATATTAACATTCGTAAATTCTAATTGACACAAAAAAAAAACAATTAATAATTTCATTAAAAAGAATTACCTAATAAATTAATATTATTAATTCATCACATGTTTATCAAACATTTTACAACACAATATTATAATAATTATTAAAAAAAAAAACTACTGTGGTATATCTATATCATGACATAGAGTGATAACTACTGCTTTGTTCACTGATATTTGAATATAAAAACACTTACATTTAAAATCATTTACTTGGATAGGATAAGGTGTACTTATAAATTGAAGATCTATGCTATATGAGCCAATATCATTGGAAGAAAAATTAGGTAGATTAAAAAAAGATGAAAAACTATTACATTTTCTGACAAGAAATTTGATTTCATTGTTTGAAGTCATTAGAATTTGTTCAACAAAAACCAAATCTTTATTTTTTAACATGATGAAATTATTATTTATGGAATTTATGTTTAAAGTTGAAACATTTTTCAGAATTACTTTTTCATACACTTTGTCACTCGATAAATGAGGAGTTTTAGGTAATTCTTTAAACAATTTAGGATATTTTGATTGTGAAATATTTTTAATTTGGTCCAGTTTTTCATAAATTCTATTAGAAACTACTTGCAGAGGAAACCTTGAACATTTCATGAATTTTTTTATTTCTTGCAATAAGTTTTCATATTTAAAACAACTAAAAGATTCAAGTGGACCATGTTTTAAAACAAAAAATGGTAGATGTATTAAGCTATGCACATTGTAATTAATAAACTTTTCACCGTATAAAGTAACATAATCTTTTACAAAAGTGTCAAGTAATATTTTAGGGGTTGCATTTATAGAAATACATGTTTCAGGTGTAACAAGGATTCTTATTGCAGTAACCAAATGCAAAAAATGTACATAAAAGTTTTTCTTTAACTTTCCTTTTAAAACAACATAGTGTTTAAAACAACAATTATGGGATACATTGAACTCTACATTCCAAGTTCTTAATTTATCACATATACCAATTTTTTCATTTGAAATAGTAGTACTAACAATATTATTCACAGTCTCAGGTGTTAAACTATCAATAAAACACATAGATTCTTCGCTATTATTTGTATTATAAGTACAAGTTAATAAACTTGATACCAATGTTTTACTTGGAATTTCATTTTGCACAGGAGAAGTTGTAGCTTCTGACATTGTATTCATCGTGGAAGTTGAAGGTTGTTGCAAAGAAGTTCCTAAATTGGCTGTGTATCTATCTTGCTCAGCTTGTATAATTCTTCTCAAGTGACGACCTGTTATTTGACAAAGCTCTTTTCTTCTCTTTTTCTAGAAATATTAAATAGGTACTTAACAAGTTGGGCCCCAAAAAGAAATGATTCTCTCAATCAAACATTTGCATTTATAAATACCAACATAATAATATTTTTAAATTGGGTAATTAATATAAACTATTAAGTCCTAATACTTTTATAAAATATTTTATTTTCATGTAAAATCTTCTTACAAGGTAGATAAATTATAAATTATTATTTAAAGGATAGAAATATTATTCTAATGATCTTTTGTGTCTTGTAGCATAACGGAACCAATCAGCTAAAATTGACTCAAATAAAGCATCACTATAATCCTTTTGACCATTCATTATACACCCTGTAATTAATTATAGATTTAAAAAAATAAATAAAGTTAGATGTGAAAAATAACTATTATTAATAAATGTTTTTACTTTTTAACACTACTACAATTTTAGTGTCACATAATTTTGTAGAAATAACTTTTCCTCTTCCTGTTCATGAACAACGTATGGTAAACTCATTACTAAAAATAATTACTAAAAATAAATTACATTTTGATGTTTAATATTATGGTTCTATGAAAATAATATAATATATAGCATATGCATTATACAATTGATATATCGTATACCTATATTATAATGTATCAATATTATCTACACTGAAAAAGTATGAGTTCAAATTTAAGCATATAGATACCTACACAGTTATACCTATAATTTTACATTTTAGGTGTATTTATTGCGAAATAATTACCACTATCTAGGTTAATAAGATGATTTTGGCAAAGTTCCTTTTTAGTAACTTAATATTATAATATACTAGCCTCAAAACCTAGTTGCTAGATCACTTTCTGATTGCTGTATATTGTAGCCCACTCCGAAAATAATTTTTATACCCATATGCCACTGATTATATCATAATAATATTGTTATATTATTATAAAGAATAGCTGTGAAAATGTGAAATAATGAACTTACTTTGTGCTTCACGCTCCTGAAGATCTGAACTTTCCCAATCCTTAAACATAACCATACTTATGTCGTTCCATGCTGTTCTTTTTAAATCTTTATTCATAAATAATTTGCTAGTCACATTCCACAAGCATTCATGTTTTTCAATTTCGACGATAAATAATTCAACGTCAATCATTGTGAATTTAAATTTAAAAATTATAAAAATTATAAAAATTAAATTACCGTTGAATTAAAAAGTAAAAACGCAGTATGGCTCTTTGCATTCATGACAGTGCGTTCGTGATACGATCGGTTGAGCGGTGTCGCCGTCGAACCGCTGCATGCTGCGGTACGCGGCGGCGGCGAACGGTAAAGCCACTGTGTATGGCGCGCTATATTTAAACTTGTTTGTTTTTCGCGAACGTAAAAACCGCGGCGGTAAAACCGTCCGGACCTGACGGCGAAAATACCGCAGTGTGGCGAGGCCCAAAGGGCTAGACTAAGCTCTTTAGGAATCACTTTTTTGATTTAAAATTAGATGTGCCCAAAATAAATACAAATGTAATGCAATTATTTCATGAGATTTTTGAAAAAAAAATCGTTATTTTAAGGTTCTTAAAAATTGAAAATTGAAAATCGACTTCCTAAATAACTTAGATATTTTGTCAAAGAGTTCATACATGTATAAAAAATTAAAATCGGACATTCCGAAGTATGTGTAAGTTACTACCGTTTATTGGTCTAAAACGCATTAAAAATACGTCTGCTGCGTTCCCCTTAACTAAATTAATTAATTACTAACTAGGTACTGTTATTTTTTTTTTTTAGTTATTTTCTCAATGATAGTTTTTAAATATTTTAAACTTCATCTTTATTTTAGATTTACATGTATGCCTTGGATTAGGGTAGCTACGGTGAAAATATCGGTGGTCCATCCAAAATTTGGCATCTTTCTATATGACAATATTAAACTTTTTTGATAGGTATTTTACTACGGTGTTGAGGGTAGGTACCTTTTGTTAATAAAAGTATTAAAAATGTCAATTTTGTGTGAAAAAAAAATATAAGACAGTTTTCTATTAAAATATATAACCAAAGTTATAAAAATATATAGGTACCTAACAGTCTTCGTGGAATGACCGTCAATTAAGCATTAATAATTTTTTCCGTAATCCTAAGGTCGGTTACTATACGTTTTGTGTGTTTATTTTTTCCAGTGAAATACTGTCTAGTATTATACGGTTTGTGAATTTCCAGATTTTTACGGTTGGTAAAAGTACGGCATGAAAATGATCAAATTCGGAAATTATACGGTCTGGAACTATAAGGTTTACAAAAAAAAAAAATTCTGTATTACTACGGTCGTAAACTATACGGTTGGCCTATTTATTTTTCCGGTGAAATACAGACTGGAACTATACAGTTTGTGAAATTCGGGGTTTCTACATTCTGTGATAATACGGCTCGAGTATACACTATACAGTCTAGAACCCTATGGTCTGTACGATTATTTTCTGGGTTTCTATACATGAAGTGTCCGTTACATCGAGTATCGACGTTAATCGTTACTCATTAGTCACTTTATGAGTACCTATTTAAAATATAATTATTATTACGATAAACGATAAGACAATCGGCCAACAATTTAATTTTGTAGAAAATCTCAAAATAGAATTATAAAATTTGTAGGTATATATTATAGGTAATTAAAAATTAAAGAAGTATGAATATGAAAAAAAAAAAAACATAAATGATTAAATAAGAAGTTTTATTTTATTTGGAACTAAAAAAGGAACTCGTTAATTTTCCAAAGGAACAACAAAGGAACAAATTCCTTTTTTTAAAAAAAGATCGAGGAACGGAAGAAATTTTTTTTTTTAAGGAACTTGCCATACACTGTAATTACCGCTTTATTAATATTTAATTACAAATAGGTATGTATACTATATTATAATATTGTAGTGTGGTACTGTATGTCTGTACCATACTGTATATTTAACATACAATTGGAATTATATTCCGTTAAATAAAGATTACAATATACATGGCTCTTCTAAGACCCATGTGGTAGGGGAGACCGGGGCAAGTTGGCCTCAGGGGTAAATTGACACATAACAAATATAAGTTATACAATTTATGTTGGACAAACTGTAGCACCATCGATGAATCAATCATATGATTACCCCCTATCATGCGTGATAACAAAACTTAACGATTTAATCTATTTCAGTTATTATCAATTTTGTATATTTATCTGTTAAAAGTAATTTTTATGATGCTTAAAAAAAATATATTTTTTTAGAATAAACAACGTATTAATTTAATTTCAACACATCAAAATAAAGATAACAGTACGTACTAATTAATATCATAATTGTTGTGTTAATTAAACATCCCATTTTTTTCCAAAATGCCAAATATTAGAAAAAACCGTTTGGGGTTAATTGACACGTGTCAATTTGCCCCATTGTAGAAATTTTCATTTTATAATGATATGTTTCCTTATATGTAGGTATTTAGCAATGGTTAGAAATTATAAAAGGACATCAAGTAGAGCAAAAGTACCTATCGACGTAATAAAAATTGCCGTAAAAAAAGTTTTAGTTGACAATATGTCACGCAGAAGTGTAGCACAAGATTACAATATACCGTTTAAAACATTATCACGCTATTGTAAAAAACGTGAACTCTTAGATAACGAAGAAGATCATATTAACCATGTTAGTGGTGTAGGGTACAGTAAACATAAACAAGTATTTTCAATATGTGAAGAGGAACAGCTTGCTGCTTATATAAAAAAATCTTCAGATATTTATTATGGCTTATCACCAAACGAAGTTCGTAAGCTAGCATATCAGTATGCATATGAATTGAAAATAAAAAACATTCCTGAAAGTTGGTTGAAAAATAAAATTGCTGGGCCAGATTGGTTTACTAGTTTTAAAAAACGTAGGACTGATTTATCTATACGAATTCCAGAAGCGACAAGTCTTGCTAGAGAATCCAGTTTTAATAGAATAAATGTTCAAAGATTTTTTGATAATTTAAAAATCGTTTTAAGTCGTCATTCATTTGGTCCGGGGGATATATATAACATGGACGAAACGGGTATAACCACAGTACATAAACCCAATAAAGTTGTAGCTCGTAAATGTTTTAAGCAAATTGGTCGAATAACATCAGCTGAAAGAGGCACATTAGTTACTTTGGCGTATTCTGTTTCAGCAGCAGGTAACAGTGTTCCACCATATTTTGTTTTTCCCAGAGTTAATTTTCGAGATTATTTTTTATCCAATGGTCCTTCTGGCTGTGCTGGCGGTGCAAACGTGTCAGGATGGATGAATGAAACCCATTTTGTTGAATATTTAAAACATTTTGTTAGATTTGTGAAATGTTCAAAAGAGAAACCAATATTATTGTTACTCGACAATCATGAATCTCATTTATCAATAGAAGGTCTAAACTATTGTAAAGAAAATGGTATCATTATGCTATCATTCCCACCCCACTGCTCGCATAAGTTACAGCCATTAGACAGGTGTGTTTTCGGACCACTTAAAAAAATACGTCAATACCACGTGTGATTCGTGGATAGTTAATAATCCTGGAAAAACGATGTCTATATACGATATACCTGGTATTATTAAGCAAGCATTACCACTCGCTGCTACTCCGACTAATATTTCATCCGGTTTTTCTGTCAGTGGAATTTATCCATTTAATCCGGATATTTTCACTGAAGTTGATTTTATGCCAGGTTATGCTACAGATAGACCTGAAGTATTAATTGAAGAACCAAATCAACAAGATTGCATTGATTTACCGCCTGATATTTCAAATAATTTTACTAACAATCAACTATTAATAGAAGAACCAGTTGCGTCCACTTCAAATAATTCTACTAACAATCTACCAGAAACAGAAGAGCCAGTTGCGTCAACTTCAAATAATTTTACAAGTAGCCCTTTACCTGCCAATCTAAACACATTATCACCTATTATAACACCAGAATATATTAGACCATTACCAAAAGCACCACAAAGAAAAGCAGGTAGAACAAATCCTAGGAAACGTCACACAGCTATACTAACAGATACACCCGAGAAAGAAAAATTAGAAAAACAAAAACAGGAAAGACAGGCGAAAAAATCAAGTGCAAGTAAAAAGCGACAGTCAAAAACAATAAAGTTGGCGAAAAAAAAGTTAATTTTAAATGACGACGAAGAAGACGATACAATGTGTTTAGTTTGTTGTGAGTTATTTTCGTCCAGTCGCCCCAAAGAAAAATGGGTTCAATGCGTTAAATGCAAAAATTGGTCTCACGAAGCATGCACCAGTCAAGGAGATCGATATATTTGTCAACACTGTGACTCAGATGACGACATAGATTAGTTTTCTAGAGAATTTAAAGTTTTTAATTTTATAATTTTAATACAGTTCAATATTTTTCTTAAGTCAAAAAAGTTTCAAATTATTTTTAAAAATGTATTATTCTTATAATCTATTATGTATTATTATTATTTTGTTTTTACAAAAAATGTTATTAGTTTTTTTTATATAATTTCTTAAAATGAGTTTATGAAAATATTAATTTTAAGGTTAATACCTGTTTTTAATTATTATCAATCAAAAATATTTAATATTTGTTATAATACAGTAATTTGTTATACAAAATAAGTTTGTTTAATTTTGTGTCAATATGCCCCAATGCCTGTGTCAACTAACCCCGATTCCGGGGTTAGTTGACACAACAATTTTATTTTACATTTTAAATTTTGTACAAAAAAGGGTTAAATATTTAGACTATATAATGATACGATTTCATAGCTTACATGTTAATGAAAGGATACATACAAATTCGAGTATTTAAAATGGAAATTCTGATCGTGGAAAGAAAAATTGTATAAAGTGTGTCAACTAGCCCCGGTCTCCCCTACTATGGCATACAACTTTGGGGATCAGCCAAACCCTCAAATACTAGAACAATACAGGCGTTTCAGTCTATTTGTCTACGTTTAATATCTGGTGCCCCATGGTATATTACCAATGAATCACTCCATAAAGACATCTGCATTCCAACCTTAAACAGCCTTGCCAAAATCTTTTATAAAAAAACACACAAAACATTCAGTACTCACTCTAATCCTAAAAACCCAACTTTCATCAAATCAAATTCCAGGTAATCCACCCAGGCGCCTGAAAAGGAACTGGTGTAGGGACCTACTTTCTCCTTAAATCGCTTCCACGGGGTGCCGCCACTGGGTGACTTCCCCCTCCTGTAAACCAAATCGTCATCACATTTACTTATTGTATCACATGTAAATACAGATTGTAAATATATTATGTTTGTTCAATAAAAATATACTAATATTAAAAAAAAAAAAAATAAAATAAAATAAAGATTATTATTATTATATAATATTTTGTTTTATATTACGATAAATGATAATATTATATTACCTATGTGGCTATGTATAATTCTGTACAATTTAAAGTAAAAAAAGGTGGGTAAGTGGATGTCACTCTGCTGTACAGTAGGTTACAAGAGGGTCAATGTAATGGATGGTGTTAAATTTGAATTCAATGATATAATATCATTGTATAAGAAAAACGATTCTGAGCGAAGTCAGCCTATGATATTACCTACTAAGTATATTTGATGATATTATTGTAAATAAAGTAATGTACCTATATATATATACCTAGTCTATTTACGCGGAACCTTGTTTTAAATGTTCAATCCTTAGCTATAAAAGTTGAACATTTTATACATTTTTAACTACAAAATAACGATTACAGTTGCCAGTATATGTCATGCTTAAGATTATATTTAATAGATACTCCAAACCCCTATGAAATGAACTGATTGAATTTGTATTATTGTGAAAATACAATTATTTGTGCAGTGGGAGATACAATATCATATTTCTCTATATTATATTATAGACGAGACGTAAGCAGACCAGTTGCACCTGATTTTGTTTTGAATGTACAACTTTTCTTAGCAAGTGCATTTTCAATTATTAGTGTTTTCAATTTTTCATCTTTTTTACAGTTTTTTGATTTTTCATATTTTCTAAGTTTGAAATCGAAGTATGGAAAATCTGAGAGGTGAGACTATTTAAATATTATATATTAGTATATTTTAAATGACCCGGAAATAAAACGTTATACCATAATTGGTACTTATACTTAGCAGCATAAGAAAAGATAGGGGGTTGTATGAGAGCTAAGCCCCCCCCCCCTAAACCTTGGAAATTCCCCAAAAAATTGAAAAATCATATACGTAAAATATCGATAAAAATTGCTTCACCACTACTAAATTGTTTACTCTAATATTGTGCTATTGCATTTAGCAGTGTGATTTAAATGAATAATTATAGTTTATATTATTTTAGATTCTGAGCCGAGCAATGAATGTATTGATTTTACAATGATTTGTTTTCTTTATACACGAATTTTTGTGAAAAAATGCTTTGATCTTTAATTGTATCAACTTTACTGTTCTAAAAATGAATCTGTATAGTTGGTATTTTTGGGACAAAATTTAAAGTTACAAATACTTTTCTTAGTAATTGGAGAAAAAATTAAGGAAAAACTGGAATTTTTACGTAAAACTAGTTTTTGACATAATCAATTTTGATTTTGAGTTTAACCATAAGCGCAACTAGGGGGCATAGCCCCCTCCACAAAAAACTTGTAATATCCCCCTCAAAATAAATTATTCAATTCTTTCCTAAAATATTAACAAATCTTTAAAAATTAAAAAGTATTTCTTATTTTTTTTTTAAAAAAAGAAATTTAACTATTTAATTTTTTTAATTTAATTTAACCTTTTTTTTAACATTGTCTATGATAAATATGGTAAATATCATAAGCTGTATGCTTGTATTCGTTTTAAGGAAACAATTTAAGTCAGGGTATGATACAAATTATTTTGTATTTGGTAAAATTATTACACATCATAAGAGTACCAATGAATGAACATTACAAGTGAATGAACAAATTATACTTTATATTGTATTATTAAGAAATCCAGTGCACGTACACTTTTTTTTTTTTTTTTTATTTAAATAAGGCTTCAACTCCTGAGGTTATTAGCCTGTAATAAATACAAAATACAAAATAGTAGTCATAGAGTATTGATCTTAAAGCTATGGGGACACATTGTGTTTAACAATAGAGGGAGTTTGTAGAATATATGTACATTCAATTATTTTTCTAAATTAATTTTGCTAAGCCTATATTTTTGAAAAAATTGTATATATTTTTGGAGTTATCTTCGCCAAGTGCTTGTTGCATTGTTAATGGGTTCCCGAGGATTTGTCTGGAGTCGGTGAACTTGGGGCATTCTAGTGTGATGTGTTTGATTGTCAGCGCTTTGTCACAGAGTTCGCAGGTCGGTCTGTCTTCTTTTGTTATGAGGTGCAGGTGTGCTAGGCGAGAGTGTCCAATCCTGGTTCTTGTGGTAACTACTTCTTCGTGCCTGGATGAGGATGGAGTAGTTTTCCATGGGTCGATTGATGGTTTAATTTCTTTTAGTTTATTTGTGTTTGGAGTCTTCTCCCACGAGTCTTGCCAGTGACTTTTAGTTAGATTATTTATTTTTGAGAGTGCGTCTTGAAATGTTATTTTATTTATTAGTACCGAGCTGGGTGATGCTATTGCTTCGTTGGCTGCCTTATCAGCTAGTTCGTTGCCACTTATGCCAGTGTGGGAGGGGACCCATAGAAATTCGATTTTTTTTGTTGTGTTTGATAACTTTTCTTGGATGGATTGAATTATTTCATTTTTGGGGTAAGGATTTTCGAGGGCTAGGAGTGCACTAAGAGAGTCACTAATTATAAGTATTTCTTCAGACACTAAGGTCGTCGCGTGTGAGATTGCATTTTGGATGGCTTGACTTTCAGCGGAAAAAATGGTGGTTTCGTGAGGAGATTTGAACATTGAAATTTTGTTATTTTCTATGAATGCGAAACCGGTTCCATTTGGGGATTTTGAGGCGTCCGTAAAGATTTTTATGTGGTGAGGGTATTTTCCTTCTATTATTTCTGAAAAGTTATTTATTATAGTTGAGGTTGAGGAGATTTTTTTGTCGAATTCGAGTAGTTGGGTATTGAGCTTAATATTCCGCATCCACGGAGGGGAAGACGGGAAGATAATTTTGTTAAACATAATTGGTTTGAACTTCATTATATCTGCTATGTTCTTAGACGTGTCATCGATAGTGCGAGGTATGTTTGGACTGATATGTATATTCAGAGGTCTTCTGGTTGGAACTTGAGTTTTGTTATTTGAGAATTTAGTTACAAATTTTAGTGTTTCTTTAATCCTTCTAAATTCAAGTGGGAGTTATCCAGCGTTGCACATAATACTTGCAGTTGGGCTTGTGCGGAAGGCACCTGTGGCTAGTCTAATGCCTTGATTGTGTATAGGATTTAGTATATTGAGAATTTTGCTTCTGGCCGTATTATAAATGACTGCACCGTATTCCATTTTTGCTAGTATAATTGATTTATATATAGTAATGATTCTATTTTTTTCAGAGCCCCAGGAGTGGTGAGATAAGGTTTTCATAATTTTCATGTTGTTGTTTGCATTTATTTTGAGGTTTTTTAGGTGTGGGTTCCAATTTAATTTGTGATCGAAAGTCATACCTAGTATTTTTATTTTATCTGTATATGATATAATGGTGTTATTTAAATTGATGTGGAATAAGTTTTCATTACGTTTTTTGTGGAAGATGATACTTTGTGTTTTGGAAGGTAAGAAATTGAAGCCGTATGTTTTTGACCACTTTATATTTATACTACATAAAACAATCATAATATTCTTATGTTGCCACACGTGATTTTTCATGAACATACGAACGATTATCATTTATATGAAATGATAAGTTTTCCCTCCAATTTGTAAATGATACTGTTATTATCATTTTTTTTAATTTTTGATTATAGAAAAAAAATTTGTTTAAGGTCTTAAGAACTCAAATAATGTTAAATTTAAACCAATCGTAATAATATTCATAGAAAATAGGAGGGAAATTCAGTTTTAATAGGTTTTGGTAAGTTCTGATTACTTAATTTATGCGTTTTGATGGTGTTCATGTACTGGTTTCAATAAAATGTGGTAACCAAGATTTCATACTATTTTGTCTTATCCAGTAAATGAACATTACAAAATCATATAAATATTTTTCCTTCGTTTCGTTTAAATTACATTCATCATCTGAATATAATACAATAATTATTGCAAATTGCTAAACTCATAAAGTGACCTAATACAATTTTAATTAAAACAGAACTATGGATGATTGCAATGATGCTGAGAAGATTTCTAAGAAATCATATTCTCGATTCATATATACTCAAACCGATTTGATTAGTGCTGTTTCTTCTATAAAAAATAAAGAAGAAATTTGTGATAGAGAAAATTGCATCTCCAAAATTATTAAATAAAGGCAATATGTTTCTATCCCAGAAATTGCAAAGTACCAAAAATGTTTATAAGAACTTACCTATTACTTTTAGATTCTGAGTGAAACGATGAATGTATTGAATTTACAATGATGTGTGTTTTTTTTTTTATTTTAGATTCTGAGCGGAGCGATGAATGTATTGGTTTTACAATGATGTGTGTTTTTATATTTTTTTATTTTTTTTTGTGTCTGTCATCACGTTTTAGGACAGTAAAAGTGCTTGGATTTTCTTCATCAGTTTCTGATAGGAAAGTGAATCTAGTTGGTAATTTGGGGGGTCAAATCTATAAATTTCCCAGTAGTTTTCACAAGCGCCGGGAAAAACTACATAAAAATTAAGGAAAAACGGGGATTTTTACGCAAAATTGGTTTTCCAAAAAATCGATTTTGGTTATTGGTGTAACTCTAAAACAAATGAACGTATATACACGACATTTTCACTGGTTGTTTATATTTGCATTTTCTATACACGATAACATTTTCAAAATATTTTGATTTGTTTTGAACTGTTTAGGGACATTTTCATTTTCCATTTTTTTTTAGTTTTTTTTCTAAAAATATCAATAAACTTTTATTTGTTTGTTGCAAAAGCTTGAAAATTTAATAGAAGGCTCCTAATATATTGTTTCAAAGGCAGATGAAAAATATTAAAAATCCTTAGTCACAATTTTTTTTATAAGCATTTAAAGTTCAAAAATTGACAAAATATGGAAAAATCACGAAAATTGGCAAATTATTTTGAGTTAAGAATTCGTAAAAATTTTTCTTTTTAAATCTAAGATTTGAAAATGAAACACAAGATTCCTTATAAGATTATCTACCTTTATCAATAAAAAAATTTCTACCGGATATTCACTTATACTTGGATATTCACTCGATTACTCATGTAGCGATTTTTTTATTTTGTTGCAATTCAAAAACGAACAACTGTAGATACATGAAAATTTCACTGAATGTTTAAATTAGCATTTTCTATACACCATACAATTTTGAAAATATTTTGACTCTTTTTGAGCTGTTTATGGACATTTACAGCTTTCAATTTTTTTTAGTTTTTTTTTCTATAAATATCAATAAAGTTTTATCTGTTGGGCCAAAAAGTGTAAAAATTTAATACAAGGCTCCTGATATATTGTTACAAAAGCAGTTGAAAAATATTAAAAATACATAGGCACAGTTTTTTTTTATAAGCATTTAAAGATCAAATTTTGACAAAATTTATCAAAATCTCGAAAATTATCAATCATTGTAATTAATAAATTATAAAATGTTCAGTTTTTATAGCTAAGGATTACAAATTCAACACAAAGGTTCTTATAAATAGTTCATACTATAACCAAAAAATCTAAAAAATATATGAACATAATTATTTTTTACAGACATTTTAAATTCAAATTTGGACGAAATTACATATTAAAAAACCTAGAATAACTATTTTAGTTATTTTGTTGTGATTGAATAATATTATTCGTGGGTACTTGAAACTTCTAAAGTGTACTATTATATATCTATGATAGTATCACGGTTTTTGTTGATGTATAACGCGTTATAAGTATCTAATGGATATTGTGATATGATTAATTTGGAATTTATTATAGGTCAATTTTTTGTTTAATACCATAGATATGTATATACCTACTATGTCTTATACATACACTGACATACCGTCACCGCTCAGAATCGTCTTATACAATGATATTTTATTATTGAATTCAAATTTAATACCATCCATTATACAGTGACCCACTTGTAACCTACTGTACAGCAGAGCGACACCCACTTGCCCACCTTTTTTTTTTGTGTCTGTCATCACGTTTTAGGACAGTAAAAGTGCTTGGATTTTCTTCATCAGTAGCTTTTCTGATAGGAAAGTGAATCTAGTTGGTACTTTGGGGGGGGGGGGGTCAAAAGTATAAATTTCCAAGTAGTTTTCACAAGCGCCGGGAAAAACAACATAAAAATTAAGGAAAAAAGGGAATTTTTACGCAAAATCAGTTTTCCAAAAAATCGATTTTGGTTTTTGGTGTAACACTAAAACCAATGAACGTATATACATGAAAATTTCACTGGTTGTTTTTATTTGAATTTTCTATACACGATAACATTTCCATTTTTTTTTCAGTTTTTTTTCTAAAAATATCAATACAATTTTATTTGTTGGTTGCGAAAGTTTGAAAATTTAATAGACGTCTCCTAGTATATTGT
This sequence comes from Macrosiphum euphorbiae, assembly GCA_949089665.1. Classification (NCBI taxonomy): domain Eukaryota; kingdom Metazoa; phylum Arthropoda; class Insecta; order Hemiptera; family Aphididae; genus Macrosiphum; species Macrosiphum euphorbiae. The sequence continues at coordinate 53,495,590 of CARXXK010000002.1, forward strand.
TTCAAAGGCAGATGAAAAATATTAAAAATCCTTAGTCACAATTTTTTTTATAAGCATTTAATATTCAAAAATTGACAAAATATGGAAAAATCACGAAAATTAGCAAATTATTTTGAGTTAAGAATTCGTAAAAATTTTTCTTTTTAAATCTAAGATTTTAAAATGTAATACAAGATTCCTTATACGATTATTTACCTTTATCAAAAAAAAAATAATGTCTATAAGAAAGTCAAATTAAATTTTTATGAGAGTTTGAAATTAAAATTTTTACAACATTGGATATTCACTCGATTTCTCATGTAGCGATTGCCTTATTTTGTTGTAATTTAAAAACAAATAACTGTAGATACATGAAAATTTCACTGAATGTTTGTATTGGAATTTCCTATAGTATAGATAGTTCCTTTACTAATATCTAGGTACAACTGATTATGATATTTAGCAAAGAAAGTACCTACCTAGGTAGATATTTGTTGTATAATTTTTAAATATTTTTAATTAATTAGTGACTAGGACTATAGGAAGTAGCCTTTATTAATACCTTAAAGTGTTTATTTTATGTTTTTATTGTAACAGCAAAAAAAGAGTCTACTTATTTGTTTTTAATTATCAATGACCATAATAAAAATTGTTAAATTGACTATATTTTATGTATTATGAATATTATTCGGATTTTATAAACTGAAATATATTACTATATACAATGATATATGTGTATAACTATCAATTTTATATTGCCTAACCTAATAAATTTATTATTAAGAGTTAAAGTTCAAAACGTAGTTATATTTTCAGCAAAAATACTGTTTGTTCATTCACTAGGAAATGTTGTTTTTTAGGGTTTATTCATTTTTAATTATTTAAAATAAATATTATAATATTCTTGCACAGAATTATTTAATGAATGAAAAATATATTTTAAAAACCCTGGAATACCAAAAATGTCTATTGTATCATTACTTGAAGATTGAATATGGCTTGTGTGTTCATTCATTGGAGCAGTCACCCCTATGTTTTAACAGTATCTGTAAACAGCTCAAAATAAGTCAAAATATTTGGAAAATGTTATGGTGTATAGAAAATGCTAATATAAACATTCAGTCAAAATTTCACTTATGTACAATCATTTGTTTTAGAGTTACACCAAAAACCAAAATGTAAAAATTCCCGTTTTTCCTTAATTTTTCTTTTGTTTTTCACGGAGCTTTTGAAAACTACTGGAAATCTTTTGAGTTTTGACCCCCCAAAGCACCAACTAGATTCACTTTCCTATCAGAAAAGATACTGTTGAAGAAAATCCAAGCATTTTTACTGTCCTAAAAGGTGATGACAGACACAAAAATAAAAAAAAAACACATTGTAAAATCAATACATTCATAGCTGCTCTCAGAATCTAAAATAAGTATAATTCAATACTTGAGTAAATAAATAATTAATTTTGTTTGTATGATTTTTTTATATCTAGGTAAAAAAAAACTATAAAATATAATTATAAATTTAATTCAATTATTTATAAATTCATGAATTTGAAAAAAAAATAGAGCTTAAATCCACACTAGTTTCTAATGAGAGTGAGCTACAAGTTAGAATTTTGACGATGGTTGTAAAAATCGCGAAAATTTGCAAATTATTTTGTAGTTTAAATTTCATAAGCATTTACTAAGATTTGAAAGTGATATTTCATGACATATCATTAAATTCAAATTTATCACTATAAATTATAGTGATTCACTCAACACGTTTTTTATTAATTTAATTTTTTTTGTACGATTTATTATAATTTATTTTAGTATAATTTTCTACAGATTTTTTAAATAACACTGATTAATTTCAGATGATATCATCCAGGACCAAGACCAAGGAAATAATGATATGGCAGTTCAATTTGTTGAACTTACTCCTGAACTTGCACCCTTATCCCAGGCTATTCGTGGAATTCGAGGAAGATCAACAATTTATATTGATGAAAGGGGATACCATTACTATCAACAATGTTGATTCAACATTCCATCAGAATGGATATTCGGTTAGTATATAAGTGGTAAATTTCTTCTTGCCTATTAGGTTACTATATCCCATTGTCATTATAATTCATACATATTTTAAACAAATAATTTCTTTAAAAATGTACAAAATACTTGGAATAGAACAGTAAAATATATTTATTTTATATGAACCTGTCTCGTGGTAACAAATAAGATTTAAAAGTTAATTAAAACAAGAGTTTTGATTGTAGTTTTCGATTTAAATAAGCGGTAGCATCATACAATCAACTTAAAACCTGTATGCTGTATGTACCTGTATGTGTATTAACATTTATTATTTACTAGTCTATATTGTATATATAATATATACTGTCTATATTGTTGCTTCCTAATTATTTTTTACTTTTTAAAAATATAACTTATTATTTCATATTATCATCTAATAATTGTGGGAGTATAAATACTAAATATGTGGACCTGGTTATGAAAATACCTATTTTAAAAATTAAAAATATATCCAATATTGTAAAAATCATTTATTTTTCATTGTTGGAAAATGATTTTTATTTTAAAATTTTGTTGTGAATTTATCCCATTCCTGAAACTCTGAGAGCTTGGGTGGTGACGTTAACATCAGAAGAATGGGGTCCGAGGTTGCAAATAAATTTTAATGGACAAATGGTTCCGTTTTTCCAGGGACTATTAGAAATATTGCACCCTGACAACACTGTACAGTTTGTAGGCATAGTTTTTGCAAATAATGTTTTTTTGCATGATATTGGTGCTCATATACGCAGTGTTAATACACTGTGTATGGATGGTACTTTCCAAGTACGACCACAGCAACCACCTGACATAGACCAGTTATTTACAATTCAAATTATTGTCAACAATGTGGTAAGTTGCTTATGTCATAAATACACATACATATTGTTTATTTTTTATTTAAAGTTTACTCAATTTCAGGCGATTCCAATTGTGCACGCCTTGTTATTGAACCGCCGAACAGAAACATACTGTTGTAGGTGATTACAATTTGTGAGGAATGGCCTTAACCTCAATATTAGATTTGAAAATGTGCAAATAATAACTGACTTTGAGCAAGGACTGAGAACGCAATAACTAGGGTGCTCCCAGAATCAAATAATTCAGGATGCTGGTTCCATTTTATCCAAGTATTGAAACTATAATAAAACATCAATAACTTATCATTAATGATTTGCTAGGTACATTAAAACAATTGAAAATATATTTATTTTTCAGGCGATTATTCGATTTGTAAAGAGCAATCAACTTACACGACATATTTGTACAGTAAATGAAAACGCCAGGCGTATTTTGCGAATGGTAGGTACAATATAATATCATACAATACAATTAATTCAAACATAAATAATGCACAAAATATTTATTTTAATAGATCGGCTTAACAAGTAAACATTTAGGACTAGGGCTTTAGGGCAAGGATAAAACATTTAGAATATGTTTTCTGGATTTTCTGTGTTTTATTTCTTTATTTGGCAACAAAGTTGATTACATTTAAGCTTATGGAAGTGAAATTTCAATAGGTACAACAAAAAAACATTAACTTAATAGATCCACAATTAAAACTAATTAAGTCTTAATTTAAAATAAGGGTATTATGACAAAATATTATACTACAAATCAGATACATAAATGTAAATTGATGAAAAAAAAAATTAAACAATAAAAAAATGAAGCACATCTATCTTTAAGAACAAATAGTATTTAATGATATTTTAAACATACATTTTTACTTAAGTTGATGGCGTTACCTCACTTTCCAGCAAATCAAATAATATACCACGAACATTTGTTTTCAATGCAGTTGGGTTTCAGGTTCATACAAGAATAAGGTAAGTTATAACTAGGTTCATTAATAAGCTTACACTAAGCATTAACGTTTTTTATATTTCAGTCGCGGACTACAATATAGTGAGAGAAATGGAACCATTGATTCGATATTTTGAGCGCTTTTTTTTTTTTTTTTTTTTTTTTTAATTATATCGAGTCATATCATGCGTCGCTCTTACGGCTGATGGGGCAACATCCACGGTTGTATAGATTTTATGGTAATTTTCTATCAAATTAAAGTAAATGGTATAAGTAGATAACGTGCTGGTTTGGTACATATGTTTATAGATCATTTAAGAATAATGGACACTCGGCACAGAACGATTTGGTTCGAGCAGTTAATGGTCAAAGGGTATGATTATTGTTATTCATAGTTAGTAAATCTATTAAGTTTTTTATGATAACTATTGTTTATGAGGGCTTACAACAAAGGCCAAATTAAGAACAATATTGTTTAAAATTATTAAGTACGGTGTATATTTTTTTTTTTTTTCAAATTAAATACTTATGTCAGTACAGTATATGCACCTATCCAAATATTGTTTAACATCTATAAGTATTACTAGTATTAGGTATAGCCGTATAGGCTATTATAATATTCGATAAATTAATATTTGTCACTGATCAACTCTATGAATCGGTTAATAAAACTGGTTTTAATTGTTTTAGGTACGACAATCTACCTATAGAATTTACCCACAGAATGATATAGCCATTAGGGATGCATGGGTTAATGTAGAGAATGGAAGGTACACATTACACGACTTTATACGTAATGTTTATTTCACTCCGGAACAAATCCTCAGAAATGAGTTGGGAGAGCCAAATTTTGAGCTACGTAAGCTCTTCTTAAATATAATAAATTGATACTATAAATAATTTGAAGTTTTAACATTTGAAAAAAATAATTCTTATATCAAATTTTTATTTTATAGGACCTATAGAACAGGATAATATACAATTGATATTACCACCGCCCCAACCATTAATATTGGGCTCTTTGCGTCCTTTTAACCTTTTAACCAACCAGTTCTACGACCGTTGGAGGTTCAACCACATCGTGTTCGTCAATTTCCTGAACTTCGTCCACCATCGCCTGAACTTCGACCACCATCGCCTCAACTTCATCTACTGCCACAAGTTCAAAGGAGGGCAATACATATTCGTGGTAGAGGTAGAAGAAATGGCAGACCTTATCCTTTAGGTAATAGAAAAATATTTTAATACTAAATTAAGACATGTAAATAATGACTCAAATAAAATTGTATGAATAGGAGAAAATGGGGGACGAGGAAACAGAAGAGGACAAATTCCCCGTGGAGCTGCAGCAGCAGCTTGGGCATGGTTTTATCGGGAGGATATAAACAATGGTAAGATTAAAATTTAAATTAACATTGTAGAACAAAATATTACAATTCTAATATAAATATTTTATATTACTTTCAGAACAAGAGCCAGACCAAGAAGTTAATCAAAGTAAGATAAAACAAATTAATAACAGTAATGTAAGAGCACACATCTGAGCACAAATCACATTTTTTTTTTTACATTGAACAATCACTATGTAGAAATTTATTTATTATCTAATATATTATTTAAAAAAAAAATATTTAGGTAAAACTTGGAAACACCTTTTAGATTTATAGATTCTGGGCTGAGCGTAAACAACGAGTGAACATAATTTACCAGAAAATTTCCAATTTCTATTTCTAATTATATAAATATGGTATACTAAAACTAGAGATCAAACCTCTTAAAAATGATTATGCAACATCGTGATAAATTGATATTAAATTATTACATCCAAAATTGGTTAAAATGACAGTAACATATAATTAAAAACAATAGGTAATGTTAAATAATAGGCACAATTAAGAGAGGTGGCGAGGGGAAAGCTAAGGTATATCTTAAATTGCGTTTCAAATTATACTTCCTACTAACTATATTGCAGTCTTGTATGTGACCAATGACCATGCATAATATACAAACATATAACCTGTATTTTTAGATGCTTAAGTAAAAACTGTGTGCACAATAACCAACCTATATTTATTATTTTTCAATTATAAATCAACAATTATATACAATTAAATTTTTATTTTTATCATTTTTAACTGTGTGTCATATCACCAATGTTCAATCATTTAAAACTTTTATTTTAACATTTCAAACCGTTTTTAAAAAAGTTAGCCAAATCAATTAATTGAAAATTACACAATGTTATTAGTTAATAGTTGTATTGTATAATGTATTTTTATACAATAAAACATTAAACAGTAATTGATACCAACATTTAAAACATCAAATTTTCAAAATAGTTATTTATATATTTGATATTAATGACTTACACAATTCATTCAATATTTTATTTCTAATTTAACAACTAGTAATATATACTTCATATTTTTAGGAGTGGAGCCAGATGAGGATCAGGAGCTGGATCAGCAACATGAAAATGAAGAAAGTAAGATAAATTTAAGTTGTACCTACCTTTAGAATGTTTTTCAAAATATTTATTTTTCAGTTCTTGAGATATGGGTTATTTGTATTCAGAGAGTGAGCAATGTTAAAACAATGCCTTGCCAGCATATGTTTTGCGGGGCATGCATAGTAAGGTGGATGGACATGGGGAATCCAGGATGCCCTTTGTGTAGAACCCTCATCAATCGTCTACAAAAGTATGCAGAAGTTATTATTTAACTGTTTATTTGTTATAATGATGTTTTTTAATTATTTTGTGTTTTTTCAATAGTTAAACTCAAGAACAAATATTCAACACATTACACAACAATGTTAATTATTAAAAACATTTTAAATATATTTTACTAATTCACAAAAATTAAAATATTAATAATTATTTATTTTTTTACACAAGTCTTGAAAAGAAGTTTTTAGACCATTATAATATATGTGTGAGGTAATTTGTTAGTATGATGCAAAATATTTTTGTTTATTATTTTGATAGGTACTACCTAATTGTACGGAAAGGTTATTTTCAATAACTATTCATTATGTTTCAGTTAACTTAAATAGTATTCAAATATTAACCAGACATAATTTACTAGTTTAGTCAAAGATACTTGTCCTCTGAAGTCGTAAGTTCACCAATTTAAAACTTTCTGAGGTCTAGTGGAAACCTACAGCAGTGGGTACTTGCCCACCACTTTAAAAAAAAAATGTGGTCTGTTTGTGTACCTACCTAGGTTAGGTTAGGATTCTAGTAATTGGTTAAGGTTATATTTTAATTAATTATTTATACTTTTATTTATGATATTATATGATTTTGTTGTGTAACTTTAATATATTTTTCAATGCAACCTTAACATATTTATACTACAGTTTTGATACATTTACATTATTTTTTATAGGGACTTTTTTTTCCTAGCGTGGAACTTTTTTTACTGGGACTTTTTTTACCGGGACTTTTTTTTCCGTGATTCAGTTAATTCATTTTTATTTCCGCTTATACCAAGTTCTGACCAAAGTTTACGATTGGTTGATGCCCCCATCTGAAACTACTCCATCAATTTTAACTCCAATATTCTCCATCAGAGATATAGCTTTGATAACCAATATTGTGCCAAAACTAAACCTATAAATTATAATATATAAAATATACAATTTAATATAGAAATGCAGGACATTAAAATTATTCAACATTTAATAACTTACCATATATCCATATAAATACGATCTGTACTTATAAATGAAACATAGAACACAACATATAAATCTGGAATCATAAATATGTAACTTCCACTCTGGCTAAAGTGCACTTTACCACCCCATGCATATTTTTCGATTTTTTTTTTTTGGAACCTACTTATATTAATGATTTAAGAATAATGGTGCAATTAGAATTTGTCGGTCGGATATAGTTTCGAAGTTATGGCCTTTGGAAGTAAGCTATTTTGAGTTTTTTTACGCATGAGCACATACCTACATTGTCACGTCTTTCGCGATTTTTTTTTTTTTATTCGTGAGACTTATTATATTAATTAAATTATTAATGAGTACCTATTACTTATATTTAAGCCTAGATTGTTGTTGTTACTTTTTTTAACCCTGTGGCTCACTTGGGGAGGTGTTGCATAGCAAATCGAAGGATATTTTCGTTTTTAATTGTCCGAGCGAGCGCGGCAAGCGAGTGACCCCGCTCGGTAACTTGGTTAAACAAAAATTAATTTTTTAAAAAAATCCAAAATCGTTAACTCCAAAACGCTATAACTTTGAAACTAAGTTCGATCGACAAATTCTGATCGCACCATCGTTTTTAAATAGTCAATATACAGAAGTCTCCTCTCAAAAAAAATTCAAAATAAACAAAAAAATTTGGGAATTTTCGAATTTCAAACCGTTATAACTCAAAAACTAAATGTTTGAGTAATTTTTTTTGCGCCATCGTTCTTAACTAGTTGAAATACATATGTTTCAAAAAAAAAAATTTTCAAATGTTCGCTTGGTAGCTAAACTGCAATTGTTCCCGTTGTGGGTATACAAAAAAAACACAAATTCGCAAATTCCATAAACCAATTAATAACCTACTTCAAAACTAAGTTCGATTGACAAATTCTGATTGCAGCATCGTTTTCAACAGGTTAGAATACGTAAGAACCTACCAAAACAGAAAAAAAAAATATGAATAGCATGGTACATTATAGCGTATTGAGAATGCGTAAAAAACGCAAATTTTAGAACTTCCATAGGACATAACTTTGAAACTAAGTCCGAACGACAAATTCTGATTGCACCAACTTTCTTAAATAGTTAATATAAGTAAGTTCCGAAAAAAAATCTAAAAATTTGCATGGGGTGGTAAAGTACACTTGTTCCGAATATTTCAATTTTCAAATAATAGTTGTTCCATTAAAGTATAAACATTTGTTCTATACTTGGAAAATATAATAGCGTGATAAAAATCCAATGTTTCAGATCTGAATTTATCGAGTGGTTCTAATAAACTATCGTTACTACAGGTTTCTCTGACTATGCGTTTTGCTGTTATCTTTCTTTTAACTTCCAAACATGGTTCAATATTCCATTTATAAGCAAGGCTTTTTGCTTGTTGTTCAATCTGACTAAATACAGAATTTGTATTGTCTCTAGATCTCAATGTTATGATTTGCTCTAAAGCCCGATCAATAAATATAACAGCTTGAAAAAAATTAATATTAGCTGACTGTAAATACTTGGATACTGGTGAAGTAATATCAAAAATATTTTTAAAAACCACAAGTATAAAATTAATTAAAATTTTTAGTTTTTTTACTAAACTTTTGGCCATATTTTTTGTGTTTGAATCATTATCTTTTTGTAATTCTTCTAATGCTGCTAAAATTTCAGGAAACGTTAATAAAATCATTTGTATAGATGAACTGTGCGATGACCAACGAGTAGTTGACAACATTTTGAATCTGAGGGGCCTTTGTTCTGGTATCAGTTCTACTTGTTTGATTTTGAATAAAGCATTTCTTTTTCTAGCACCAAAGTATGAGTACAAACATTCTAAAACACCAACAAAAATTTATTGCATCCTTGCAAGAACTACATATATCAACAATAACTAGGTTTAGTTGATGTGCATTGCACCAAATATATATTGCTCTTGGTACTTCTTTCTGTATTAATGTACGTAAACGATTTACTTGTACTTTCATAACATTTGCACCATCATATGATTGACCAATAAGCAATGTACGCCAATCAATGTTGTACGAATCACACATTTCGGTAAACAAATCGTAGAGACCTTTTGCGGTTGCATCTTCAGCTGGAGAAACAGCTATAAGGTTTTCATGAATATTACCTTCATTGTCACAATACCGCGCAACCATAACCAATTGATCAGTCTTAGCTATATCTGTTGATGTGTCCATAATTATTGACATATATCCAGATTTGCGAAGATTGTCAAGTATAGAGACTCGTACTTCTTCAGCAAGGCATTGCAGCATAATATTTTGATTAGTTTTACTTAGAAAATATAATCTACTTTTTTCATGGAATTTTTAAATTGTTCTAAATAAGTCGCTAAAATTACATTATGTTTTGCAATAACATGAGTAAGATCAACAAAATTACCTCGATTTTGACTTAATTTATTTTCATCATGTCCACGAAGTGCAATACAATGCCTGGCCAAGTATAATGTAACATCTCTCATTAGAATTTTAACTACTTCTCTATTGTGCATTATTTGTTCATTATTACCTTGTTTAATTTGTTCAAAAACTGAATACTTGGAAATATATGTTACTCTGTTAATTGCCGCTTGTCTATGTGCTGTTGTATCTTCATGTGATGATATTCGACGTTGTCCGTGTACCCAATCATTAACCCCATGTACTGTCCATCGCTTATCCTGATCACAATGGATTCCATGCAAGATACACCAAATGCAGTATATCCTATCTTTCGATACAGAATATGACAACCATTTCCGACTTGAAATTCCCATTATCTTATCATTTTTGTTAAACAATTCTGGTAGAAATGATCGGTTAGTTTTTGTTGATTTTGGAAAATTGTAATTTAAAATTTGGCAAGGACCTAGTTTTATTACATAACAAAGAACTTCAGGAGTAATTTGTTGGTTCACCAAATTAGCTGGGTCATTGCAATTGTAATTGATTAATAATTTTCCTTCTAGACATTTTTTAGGTGGACCATTTTGATCTAAACAAAAATGTTTATTATTATAAGAAGGGTAAATTAAAAATTCATTATTACATAAGGTGCTTTAGGAGCTATAAAATTATAAAATTTGATTAGTGTACAGTTAATTTTTTTATTTTGAATCAAGTGTGATTTGTCATTATTTTTAAATTATTCTTAACATTTACCTTCTTTATTGAGTTCAATGTGTTCAGTTTCTGATACAGTACTAATTGTACATAACTGTTCCAGTCCACTTGATGGCTTAATTCTTTTAGTTGGAGATTCAACATCCGTCACACATTCCTAACACAAGTACGTGTGTCAAACATTAATAATTAAAATTCATTTTGTCAAATAATATACTCTTATGCAAGGATACTATTTAGCTAGTTCTACATGGACAAAATTATTTAATATGATAAAAAACAAGTATTTATTTTTAAAAAATAATTGTAGTAAGTACCTCTTGCATGTTGGACTGGCCACTCATAACTTCTAACTGATTATTAGATCCATTACTCAAACTATTGGTCACAGCTATAAAATATAATGAGGAAAAAATGATTACTTGAATCTATTTATTTAAATCAACTGTGATTTGTCATTATTTTTAAAAAAATCTTAACATTTACCTTCTTTATTGAGTTCAATGTATTCAGTTTCTGGTACAGTATTAATTGTACGTAACTGTTCCAGTCCACTTGATGGCTTACTTTTTTTAGTTGGAGATTCAAAATCTGTCACACATTCCTAACACAAATACGTGTGTTAAACATTTATAATTAAAAATAATATACTCAAGCCATATTATACAAGGATACTATTTAGCTAGCTCTACATGGGCAATATTATTTAATATGATAAAAAAACAAGTATTTAATTTAAAAAAATAATTGTAGTAAGTACCTCTTGGTACCGCATGGTGGACTGGTCACTTCTAACTTCTTACTGATTATTAGATCCATTACTCAAACTTCTCAAACTATTGGTCGCAGCTATACAGTATAGAATAGAATAAAAGATTAGTTATATGTAAATATGTAATTAATAATTATGTACTAGTTAGAAATTAGTAAATAGATTAAAATCTACTAACAATTAAATAAACATGCAAAAACTATGTAAAATATTATAATAGTTAACTTAACTCACTGCTAATTTTTGAGTAATAAGTATTAATCAGATTACATCCAGTAAGAGATTTTCTTATTCTGCAAGACTTTATATGTCGTTGCCAGTTAACCTCATTTCACTTTTGTTTTTTTATGCCACAAGGGCACATTTCATTTTTGTGTTCAACATTCAGATGCTTTAAATTGTACAATATAAAAATTTTCGAGAATTTTGAATTTTAAAGGTTATCACTTATTAGTACATAATTATTCACATGAAGTATGGACTGATATAATCAAGCAGCGTACAGTTAAATTGTGAACAACAATAATTCTAAAATTAGTTGTGAGAACCCGTCTTCAGGGCCAGTAGTACCGTTTACGATTACAGTTCGATTACGTTTAATCAGCTGATAACAGATAACAGATAACAGGTAACTAAACCGTGATATAGATACGTTAACCGTTAACGCGTTTACATACCATATTTTATTTTATAGTACCTATGTAATATGTATATTGATTATAATTTATACACAATTACAATTAAAAGGTAATTGTAAGCATCTTACTTATGGCTAGTGGCTACATCCCTACATGTTAGTTGTTTCATGTTTGTTATATTGCTATGTTTATCTATTACATTGTGGTTTGTTTTGCTGTAACTATTTTTGCATGCTAAATAATTATAAGATTTAGATTAAGTTACATATTGGTTTCGCATATTTTACTGCCTAGTAGATACACACCCACCCATTTTCAAGTCAGGAGCAGGCGCTCCTGGTGTTTTTAATACACGCCGCCCCTGGTAGCATTGCATACATATGACATTAAAATATTCAAATAATATTACTTGATAATATATTAGATATTATTTTTATGGAATAATTATACAATATTGCATTATTGTTACTTAGTAATATTATTATGCGATCGAAACTTAGCATAGCGGCAACGTTTTGTAACTTAAATTGCACAGTGAGCTGTGGCTATACAAACTTCTATTTTTCAAATGAGAATTTCCTTTTTTACTGCAAATTATTTAGCAGATGATGTTCTTGTAAATGTAGATGTATCTAAATCAAAATTCTAATAAATAGTTGCTGAATTATTAAAATGTGTATACTAAGGATAATAATCCTTAAAATATATTTTACAATAAAAAACTATAAGTACCTACCTAATAATAGATGTAGTTCCTACCTATTCACTCTTATCAGTATAGGTACCTACTTAATAATTTTTCTAAATTATTTATCTTGATAGATCAATGGTAATTAGAACTAACAACTAACTACTAACATTTTCAAATCTACTTAGCTAATTCCTATATACGTATTATCCTTGGTACACAAAGTTATACCTATAACTCAAAAACTAATAGTTCGGATTTTGATTTAGATGCATCCCTGCATTTCCCTGCAATCCTCCCAAAAATCATGTAAGTAATAGACAAATAAATTATAAAGCCAATAGGTAATTGTAATTATTAATTAATGTTCAATGACAAATGTTTATTTTTTTTATTAATATTTTTCAATTTATTAATAAATAGGTGTAATAAAAAACTATAAATAAAATATTTTAATTTGTGTAGTGAAAAAATCATACAAAAATCATAAAAATTGTATAACAATGTTTGCACCATTGATATTATAAATTATAAAATCTAGTTGTACTGTTCTGGCCTGGTTAAATAGTAGGTATTTAACAATAGGTATGTACAAATACAATTCTATGAAGTATGACTGAATTAGTCATACTAATTCAACTAAAATTAGGTAGTATTTTTTTCTTTTGAACATTAGATAGGTGCCTAATGTAAGATTTTTTTTGTTAATTTTTAATATTTACTAGGTACTAAATTATCATAATTTAATAAACACTATGTTAGACCATAATAGCTTTGTCTAGCTTAGGCTCTATAAATAATAAATAAATGTAGTATACATGACATTTTATTGGAAGCACGTAAGTTTTAAAAATATTTATTTTCATTTAAATAAATAAAAAAAATTTTTAATATTGAATTGAACTGAAATATTCAATCATTTAGGTTATTTAATATGGGGAAGTTTTAATTTAAAACTATTGAGTAAAGTTTTTCTTAAATTGCATAAGCCTAATATTAGGTAATAACATTACAATTTCTTATTTTTTTGATAAAAATACATGCATGTAAGATATCCCGTAGTGGAAAAATATGAATTACCTACTTGTACATATTATATTGTAATTATTTAAATTGCCCATTACAGTTTCTCGGCCTTTCTAAAATTTGTTTATCCCTTTACCTTAAATAAGATGTATACAAATTTTTTAGAAAACACAAACATAAATAAAAAACATACCTACATAAGTTTAGGTATTCAAAGTGTAATTTATTAAATTAAGGTAAATTAAATGTATGACTTAATAACTCTTAGTTATACTATAATCTTTTAGATTACACCATATATTTCTTCCCTCCATATTTCACAATTGGATGGAGGAGGTATCAGGTATGGCACATCCACACAAAGCCATCCATGACCACAATATAAATAAATGTACTGAAACCTATTGTTTAAATTCCTCATGTAGTCATGTATCGTAAACACTAAACATCCTAGACACTGACTTCCAGTTGGATACGTAAAATTATAGTTTTCTATCTACCCACCTGTTATTTAATATACAAAATAAAATTTCATTTAAAATACTATTTTATATTTAATAATTTAATATTTACCCAATAGCTGCTCTCTCCTTAGTGAATTACAAATTGTGGTTTCAAAGTCAGTAACAATTAGTAGATTTTTCCAATAGAAAATATTGAATGGAAAATCTCTTCCCAAGAATTTCCATAACTGAATGTATACATTTTCTGTTCTTCAGCTTATAATGGCATACAATACAGGAACAGACTATAAGTATGAATGTATAATATAAAGAATATATATTATTATAATAATATTCAACTACTAAACGTAACAATATTTCCTATGTTGTCTATTATCACATGAATAGTGAAAATTAAGGTGCATAGTGTTGAAGAAATGCCACATTAGCAAATATTAAACCACCAAACACAACTTAATTATTATCAAGGTATTCAAGATTACCTTGATGGATGGGACATTGTTAATAACATCCAATACATTTAAGAAGTGTTCTTGCCGTCTTAAAGACATAATAGTCTTTCCCATAGCCCTCAGTGTTCGGTACTTGTGGACTAAATCTACGCTGAACGGCGTATTGCTGTAGGTGCATGTTCCCTTAAAACATCTATTGCTCCATTGGGATATCTGAAAACAATTTAATTTAATTTTAATGTAACTATAATTAGGTACACAACATTTTGTAGTAATATATTTATTTACTTTCTAGAGACATCTTCATAAATGGCTCTTATTGCTTGTATACCCTCGTTAGAAGCTCTGAGTCTTAATGCTGCTAAACATTGGCCAATCTCAATATCATGACCTGGATCATGGTTATGTGAGTCACTAGTGCATACAAAAAAATTAGATCATTCTCAGGGAATAGTGACATGGATACTGTCGATCCACAGCTTTGTTCATATCTTGAACATCTTAACTACCTAGAACCGTAATATTGTTATTTAAATTAACCTTCGAATAGTGGATACATGATTTTGAACATAGGTATAATCTTGTGTATCTCCATATTTCAAATTGCCACTCATACCCAGTGTTGTTCAATTCCTCGTTCCTTTAGTATAAATAGGAATTCGTTCAGTTCCTCGTTTATTTAATGTCAAAAGGAACTCGTTCAATTCCTAGTTCCTATGAAAGAGGAACTCATTTTTTTTCCTCGTTCCTCATGGTTCATGGGTTATCAGTTATTATCATAATCACTAATCAGAACCATAGAGTAATATAGAGATGGCGTTTTGTATATAAACAGTAGAATCAAGTTGAAACCATCGAGGAGGCAGTTTACAATAATCTTATCGTGTAGATCGCGCTGCAAATCATTACAACTTTTGTAAATTGATAATATGATATTGCAAATTGCAATTTGCAATTATCATAGAGTCAATTCTAACTTTTTCATTTTTTGTTTTTCGATTTTTAATTTATATATATTATATTATCTTCAGCCAAAATGCCTAGTTGTTTTGTTTGTGGCAGAACAAGGAATAAAAATTCCACAATTGAAGATATTACTTTTCATAAGTGAGTATAAACTTATTGTATAATATATTTTGTTGTATTTGATAACATGGTCATAAGGTCATAACTAATAATATTAATTATTAATATAACAACACTTATTTAATTTATAGGTTTCCTGTTAATGAAAAAGTTAGAGACAAATGGAAGAATTTTGTTTTGGAAAATAAATTAAATATACATAGTATAAATAAATATTCTGTTGTTTGTTCAAAACATTTTCTTGAGACATGTTTTGTGATGCGGAATAATAAAAGATTCTTAGTAGGAAATGCAGTACCATCAAAAATAATTTTAAGGGTCAAAAGTGTAAGTAATTTATATAATTTATTCATAATTTTAATAATATGATTATTTTAGGCTAGAAATTTGTATTCCGAAGAAGTCAAACTACTAAATCAGCCAATTGTGTCTTCTGATAATGAACCAAAAAGTAGTTTTAAAGTAACACAGACCCTGATAAAGGTACAATATTTTATGTTATTCTACAAAATTAGATACCTGTATATTATTGTTTATATTATTATATTATGTTAGATTATTTTGTATAAGTTATTTGATTATTAAATAAAATACACTTATATCCGTTAGTTATTGTTGTAGCAGTTAGGTAACTATTCTTGATAGATAAATCAAAATAAAACCAAAAGGTTGAAATTAATATTTATTTTATTTGTTATTGGTACATAGTTTATTAAATTTAAATACATTTTAACATTCTTGTTTAAGCCACAATATTTTATTAGGTACCTGATTATGTTATTTGTAATGGAGAATCAGTATCAGATTTCAACAAATCTACCTTCTCAAATACAAACACCTCTGTTAGCGCCAAGGAACATGAAGATCAAGTAGTTGGTTTTACTATTTAATTAACATTGTTTAATAATAATATACATTCAATTTAATTTATAGATTCCTATTAGTGTTAATGAAAGTGAAATATCTCCTTTAACCCCTAAACATTCAAGTTATTTGAATACCACTAAAGACGTGTCTGTTACCATTAATGTTGATGATATTAATGAATGTGGAGTGATGCCATTAACACCTGAGAATTCAAATTTCTTAAATATATCTGAACATGATAAATCGTGCACTTTACCGGTATTTGTTGTTGTTCATCTTTATTATCTATTTTAATTTGTTTATAATATGATCTTATATATTTTAGAAAAATTTAATTTCATCATTTGTGGCTGCTTCTAAGATTGATTCTTGCGATACTCCCAGACGGCTATTTTTAAAACGTGGTGTTCGTCAGTTATCAGATGAAGTAAAACTGAAGAACAAAAAGTTGAAGTTACTCCAACAAACAGCAAGACGTCAGAGTAAGAAAATTGCTTCCTTGAAGTCTATAATTCATAATCTTCAGAAGAAAAATCTAATCAATGATGAAGCCACCAACACATTATTGGAATCTTTTGGTAAGCATAGTGATTTGATTACCAATTGGGCAAACAAAAATGCTGGGAAACCACTTCCTAGAAAATATAGTCCTGCTTTACGCCAATTCGCTTTATCCCTTCATTTTTTTTCTGTCAAGGCTTATGCTTATGTTAGAAAAGAATTTAGCACTATACTTCCACACCCTCGCACTCTATCAAAATGGTATTCTCACATGCACGCTGAGCCTGGTTTTACGCATGAAGCTTTGAAAACTCTATCGCTTAAAGTAAAACACTCAGCTTATCCTGTTTATTGCAGCCTTATGGTTGATGAAATGGCTATTCGTCAACATTTGGAGTATGACGGCAATAAATATTATGGGCAAGTTAATCTTGGTAATGGTATGAATAATGACTGCTTAGACATAGCAAAAGAGTGTTTTGTCTTTATGGTTGTAGCAGTTAACGAAGACTGGAAGATTCCTATAGGCTATTTTTTAACCTCAAGTTTAAATAGTTCTCAAAAATGTGAACTATTAAAACATGCTTTGAGTTTGTTGAAATAAACTGGTATTAATATAATAAGTTTAACTTTTGATGGTTGCTCATCTAATATTACAATGGCCAAACTGTTAGGTTGCAATTTCAATATTAGCACATTAGATACAACATTTGTTGCACAATCTACTAACAATAATAATACTGAAGTAGCTGTATTTTTTGATCCAGCGCATATGATAAAACTCGTAAGAAATGCTTTTGGCGAAAAAAAAATTTTTATGGATGGAGATAACCAAATAGTTGATTTTAGTTTTATACAAAAGTTATGTGTTCTTCAGGAAACAGAAGGAGCCCATTTGGCCAACAAGTTGAGAAAACAACATATTCATTATCATAAGCAAAAAATGAAAGTTAAGCTGGCTACACAGTTAATCAGTCAGTCAGTAGCTGATGCTCTTAAATTCTTAAAAAATAACTTGTGTCTTCCTGATTTTTTGCAAGCTGGTGCAACAATAAAATTCATTGAAATGTTCAATGCTGGGTTTGATATCCTGAACTCTAGGTCAGCAAATTGTATAGGGAAAAAAAAAGCTATGTGTGAAGAAAACTATAAAGAAATATTAGAGTTTGCAAATGCTATAACAAAATATATCCAATGTTTGAAAGTCAAAGAAAACAATAATTTTGTACCTGTATTGGAGTCAAATCGTAGAACCGGTTTCATTGGATTTATTGTGTGTTTCAATTCTTTACTACACTTGTACTCTAGTTTAATAGCAACAAAAAAGCTGAATCATATTAAACTTTACAAAATTAGTCAAGACCATATAGAATTATTTTTTGGTAATGTCAGATCACTTGGTGGATTCAACAACAATCCAACGGCTCGCCAATTTCAATCTGCATATAAGAAACTTGTGATAAGAATAAACAATATTCCAAGTTTTAATTCTGGCAATTGTATTCCATTAGAACATATAGATGTTTTACATTACTCAAGTACAGATCCGGTAAAGGTTATAAATAATACATGTTCTCTAATTGATACTGATTTAAATGGAGAAACTTCTGATAAAGGGACATCTTTTATTAATGACCATGATTATATAAAAATGCAAGATACTTATACCTTCAGTAATTTTGCTCAAGAAATAGTAGTTTACATAGCTGGATTTGTTGTTCATAAATTGATGTCAAGTCTTAAATGTGAAACATGTATTGAGTCTCTGATTGCTACCGATAAGCAACAATTTTTAAATTCATTCATCAATCTTAAAAACCAAGGTGGTAAGAAAGGTGGTCTGATATATCCCAGTGATGATGTCATTACTATATGTATTCTTACAGAAAAAATTCTTCGGAATTTTGATTATCAAAATAAAGCCGTAAATACCTTATTAGTGCAGTCTAAAGTTCTAAGTAATTTTTTACATAATACACACATATTTACTTCTTTAAATATTCATAGAACAGAATCCTTAAGTCCATTATCAGATCATGCCATCCTTCTTATAAAATCAATTTCATCCACATACACAAAATTAAAAATTAACCATAGTATCAAAAAACTAAATGAAAAACCGTCACTCCGCATGTGGTACAATAAACTTACTTTATTCCAAGGTAAATAATTTATTTACATTATTATATAATAAACTATTGAATTTTCACTAATTATTAATTAATTGAACGATTTTTTTTTTTGTACTAGGTATTTGTATTAAAATAATATTATAAACTGTATTGTAATAATAAGATATAAAAATCTTAATAATTAGTATTTAAATATATTTTGATCATAATTACTTATGTAAATTTATTAAAGCTGAATGTTATTATAAACTATATTGTATTTGTATTAAAATAATATTATAAACTGTATTGTAATTATAAGATATAAAAATCTTAATAATTAGTATTTAAATATATTTTGATCATAATTACTTATGTAAATTTATTAAAGCTGAATGTTATTATAAACTATATTGTATTTGTATTAAAATAATATTATAAACTGTATTGTAATTATAAGATATAAAAATCTTAATGATTAGTATTTAAATATATTTTGATCATAATTACTTATGTAAATTTATTAAAGCTGAATGTTATTATAAACTATATTGTATTTGTATTAAATTAATAATATTATTATTAATACATTTAATTAATATTTGTGTTATTTTATTAAAATCATAATTTCAAGTATAACTAAGAACCATCCAAATGGAAAAACAATAAAATAGTAATTGCACCATATTTTTTTCGCAAAACATGGTAACACTGTATACAGGAGGCATTTGTCGCTTCAATTTATTTCAAAACGCCATCTCTATATTACTCTATGATCAGAACACAAAGTCTTAAATGAATAAAACATTGTTAGTCTTGTCTATTATTTTTTTTATAGATTAAAACATGATAAGTAAACAAAAATACAACATTTTTATCCCCAAATGTTATTTTAAACTTTTCCGAGAAGAACAAAATAATTCTAATATTTACGTTCCTATTCCTAAAAATAAGGAATTGATTCACATTCCTATTCCTTTAAAAAATAATAGAATTTATTCCTTCCTTTAGGAACGCGTTCCTTAACAACACTGCTCATACCTGGACCTCTCTAGATTGCAAGTTGTCTTCAACATTTCCCAAAAGATGAGCAATGATAAACGCAATTGGAGATCAAGATCTAGAACGCGGTATTGGATCATTTTGTGAATCTAAATTAATTAAACTAATACAATTTAACAAATATCTGTAATGCCAAAAGTGTAATTTTTTTTTATGTATTTATTGCTGTGAATTTTACAGTTTTTTGTTTCTTAAATACAATATTATGTAAATATCAAAGTAATTAAAGTGTATCCAATTTTTAAACTATTAATCAGTACAAACTTAAAAATATATATTTATATAGGTAATAATAGTCCTACCTGTCATACTGAAAAATGTAAGAACTTAAAAACAAACAAAAATTTACCAGAAAGAATGAGAATGCTATAGACATTCGTGACGAACTATGTCCATGGGATGAGTTCTATGGTGTCATTTCAGTTTTTGAGAGAAGGGTCAACATGTTTGTCCGGCCCATAATAAAACCGAAGAAAAAAGCCCGGCTCGCTAACAATTACATTACATTAGTACATAACATTACAATTGTATTTTTATCTCAATACAAATAGCCTTCTTAGTTCTTACCATACACCATGTCCACATACCTTATATTATTATAAACTATATTAATTATGTTATTAATATGTTATTCCGTCACGCATATTAGCATATTACTATAATAGTTACCATCACGCTTATCTGAGATAACCGTGGTTACTAATTACTGTCATAGGCATAAAAAACCCATTTTTTGAGAGATAACAGAGGCTAAATAATTAATAATAATATAATATAATATATAATATGTAGACTGTAGAGGGATACCTAAATATATTAGTATATTACTTATTATATAGCTACTATAATATGAAGGCCCAAAACTAGCCCATACGGACATAGCAGTCCATAGCGGGCCGCTAATGACGAGGGGGGGGGGAAATCCCCACCTGGTAACCACCCCACCCATAAATGGGTAATTGGAAAAAAAAAATCACCCGACTACAATATTACCACAACTACATAAAAATGATTGAACCCATATTTTTTAAGTATTAACTATTAGTGTAATTACACAGCGTTTGGAAAGAGCGAGTTACAAAAGGGACGGATTCCTTGAACGAATTCCTTTTAATAAAAAAAGAACGAGTTCTTTTTTTTAAACAAAAGTAACAAAATTGGTCGTTCCTATTGTAGTTCCAATAATTTACAAAGATATGTAAATAATTGAAATTATTAATTAAGATATATTTTTTTTAATGTGGATAATGTCTATATTGCCAATTATTAGTGATCGTTACTCATTAATCATTAGTCATTAGTCACTAACCTAACCTATTTCTTTTAAGTTATAAGTTATAATTTATATAGAAATGAGTACCTAATTAAAATATAATTATTATTATAACGATAAACGATAAGACATAACGTCAGCCAACAATTTAATTTTGAAGAAAATCTCAAAATAGAATTATAAAAATGTAATACACATTTTAAGACAGAAAACACAAACAATAATAATAATATATTAATATGTATTAAACCTATTTAAACTCAATAATTGTTGAGTTAATTGGTTATTATGAAGGAGGAGGGGGGTAAATATATATAATAGGACGGTAATAGTGGACTGACCAATATCAAGTAGACATAACTAATAATGAATTCAAATCAGTTTTTAAAAATATTATCGCATTACTGGGACAGCGCTAGGGACGGCCCTGACCGTGACACTAAAGAATACAACTAATAATAATACAATGGTGATACTAAACAATAAATACTTTAAAAAAATATAAAATTAAATATATCGTATTTGTATATAATATATTGATATTGTCATTTGTCAAGCCTGGGAAAGTTAATGATTTTTTTATTAAAGTTCATAATTTGTTCCAAAGCAAAATTACTTTTTAAACCAATGGACGTTAGAGTAAATTAATATGTTTTAGACAATACTTATATTTATTCCATAAGACATGTCTTCAAATAATTACAGCTTGTTAAAAAGAATATTTCAAATAAAAGTTGTTCCAAATTTCAAATAAAAATTTGTTCCAAACTTAGGAAATATATTGCGTGATAAAAATCCATTGAAACAAATTCGATTTGGAATAAAACATTGATAAAATATAGTTTCCAACAATGATCCTTTAAATTAAAAAATATTGGAATTCTTGGCTATCGTGACATAATGGATTATGGAACAATTAGTCGTAGGAACAAATTATTCATGGAATGAATACACGTCGGAACAAATATTTAATACCTTCTTATAAGATTATATTTTATATTATATTTTATTTTTATATCAGTAGGTTATAGTCTATAGCCTATACGTAGAATAACTATAAATTATAATTAAAGAGAAAAAACCACAACATGTTAGACATTTTATGTTTTGTATTTTTAATGTAAATAATTATAACAAATAAATAATTCAGTGTGATTCATTTTTGTTGAAAAAATGAAGTTGACTGAATCATGGTTGAAGAATCCAAAGGCACGGGAATACTTCATCAGAACCTTATTTTATACTTATATTATTTATACTTTATTTAGTTAATGAGTGAAATGGTTATGAAGAAAAATGGTTTAACACTGCTACCTACAAAACGTAGTTCAACAGTATTATTAGATTTACCGAAAAGCCATAAAAGACATAAATCAAAAGACTAACCTAACATAATTTGTATTTATTATAATGACTTTTTATTTTATACTTATATTATTTATACTTTATTTAGTTAATGAGTGAAATGGTTATGAAGAAAAATGGTTTAACACTGCTACCTACAAAACGTAGTTCAACAGTATTATTAGATTTACCGAAAAGCCACAAAATACATAAATCAAAAGACTAACCTAACCTAATTTGTATTTATTGTAATGACTTTTTATTTTATACTTATATTATTTATACTTTATTTAGTTAATTAAGAAATTAGAATTAAGAATAATATAATATAATATTATTATTATATTTAACATAGATTATAGGTGAAACTATCATATTATGTGATAACATTGATAAAAAAATAAAATGATAACACTTTGGTGCCGTAATCGAATGTATTTATAACGACCCATCCCATTTCTGTACGGACTTCGGGAATACTAAGAAGTAAGAATATTATCTTGCTAAGAATTTTTATAATCTAGTTCTATAAATAATGTAGTAGACCGTCGCGCTTTGCCCAATATCGTCGATTAAGTAAACAGTTTACTACTTTACTGTTTAAAACGGTTTAAGATAGATCTAGGATAGACGGTCTATCTTAAACCGTGCTGTTTACTATAATAGTAGTATAGTCAATGCCAATTGCCAATACGCACCGTTTGGACGTCATATTATTTTAATATATTATTATTTATTTTAAAGTTAAACTTTGTCATTGTTGACTCTACGTTTATTAATTTTAACGATGACTGATCCAAAAATAAAACTTGGCAAGTTTTTGTTTGCAAAACAGGTATGTGTTACCCAATATTTAAATTATAATTTATCATTACCTAATTGTTGTGTTAAAAATGTAATATATAATATTCTAACTAAAGGAGTAGGTATGTATTACTTTCAAAAATATCTCTATTATTTCTTTTAGGTGAAATTTGTCTGTGACTTCACAAATGGAAACGTCAACCAATTACAGAACGTCCATGTACAGCTTTGAAATCATACATGCACTGCGTTGAAGATGTGTTTTCAACTATTAGAAAATTATTGCAAGTATTATCAACTCTACCAGTTAGTGTTTCCTCAGCTTAAAGGAGTTTCTCCACACTTCGTAGACTGAAAACCTGGATCATTCAAGGATGACTGAAGATAGACTATCAGCATTATGTCTAATCAATGTATATAATAAAGTAGATATTCTAGATCAAATAGATCACATTATTGATATTTTATGCCAATTTAAAAAATAGACGACTTGAATTTGTGTTGTAAAAATTGTTGTTTTCTTTTTGTTATAAGATTTTGAGAAATTATAACTTGGTCTCCCCCTAACCAAGGCTCTGGAAATCTGGTAATACGGATATCTTAGATTCCTAAACGTGACACTTATTTAATTTACCAATTGGTGACAGACATTAATTAATTTATAGCTAGGTATTTGCTATACGTTTATAGTGATGTCTAATTTCATTTACTATTACTATTAATTGTTTATAGCTTCATTTTGATGAAAACCAGTGGGAAAGAATAAGAGAAGATGGAAAAACAAAATTAAAAAGTACAGATGTCCCTTCAATTTTTTTTCATAAAGAGCCACCCAACCCTCCCAGAAAATCTCCAAAGAAAAGATTATTAAACTCAACCGTTAGTCCTTTAAAACGTTCCAAGTTTATAGTATCTGAACATAATTATTTTTCAAAAAAACAATTGACTTTTGATAATCCAGATTCATTCGTGAAAAATGATGCAGTTATTGAAACTAATAATAATTTTAGTAACAAAACTACCAATAATAATGATTATTCAAAAGAAGATTTACTAAAACAAATACACACATTAAACAACACATTATTAAAGAGAACAAAAATAATCAGAAAATTGAGTACCAAAGTAAATGATAATAATAAAACTAGAAATAAAATATCCATCAAAACTAAAAAGCAGGCTGTCATTTGTAGAACAAAAAAAAAATTCTTAAACGAAAATCAGATTTTATCCCTCAACTATAAATATACCAAAGGATTCAAATGGACAAATGACACAATTCAAAAGGCATTACGTTTAAAATTTTCATGTGGTTCCAGTGGGTATGAAGAACTCTTAGCACAAAATTATCCTCTACCTTCTAGTAGAACACTTCGTCGGAGATTACAAAATATATCCTTTAAGAGTGGCATACTTCATGATGTGTTTGAAATGTTATCAATCAAAGTTAATACCTATGTTAAATGATTTTGAAAAAGTCTGTTTTTGGTATTAGATGAAATGTATATTAATGCATGTATAGTTTATGATGTTGCATCAAAAACCTTTTTAGGAAATGTCACTTTGCCAGATCATGAAGGTGTGGCCAATCATGGACTGGTATTTATGTTAGGTGGCATTTCAAGTCGCTGGAAACAAACCGTAGCATATTATTTTACTAGTGATTCTGTCAGAGGTCATACTTTTAAGGCAATTATAGATGAGATAATTTCAAGAGCTGAATCACTGGGCCACCATGTTCATTCTATAACATCGGATATGGGAGCTTCTAATAAATCTATATGGATGAGTTATGGAGTTCACTGTAAATCTAATAGAAATGTGAAAAATATTATTTCACACCCATTTGAACCAGAACGTAATTTGTATTTTATGGCAGATGTTCCACATTTATTGAAAAACATCAAGCAATCGTTATTTAACAACAAATTTATAACAATACCTGATGATGTTATGATAAATAATAATTTAACTTCAAATATTGTTGATTGTAAACATATAGAGCAACTTGCAAACCATCAGGATGACCTAGAGCTGAAACTAGTCCATAAAATCAATGTGAATGATTTTAAGAAACCTAATCATTTTGATAAAATGAAAGTCTCTAAATCAAAAAATATTTAAGTACTGATGTATCTGCAAGTTTACAATATCTTGTAGAAAATGAAGGATACCATTCATCATATAACACTACAGCTTGGTTTGTAAAACAAGTAGAAAAATGGTTTCCATTAATGACATCCCGTAATCCCACTGTTGCATTAAGTAAATTTAATTCAGAAAATTATTTAGAAACATTACAGTTTTTAAGAGATTTTATGGATATGTTTATAAGAATTAAGATTGGTGTCAAAGGTTCTTGGAAGCCATGTCAAACTGGTGTTTTGTTATCTACTAAAGTATGTTGATGAAACAGGGATCACTATCGTTCAACATAAGCAAACAAAAATTATTGGTATGAAAGGGAAAAAACAGGTTTCTAAAGTAACATCAGCTGAAAGAGGTTCACTTATGACTCTAGTGACATGTATGAGTGCATCTGGAATATATGTACCACCCCTTATAATTTTTCCTAAAAAAAATATGAAAGCTGAACTTCTAAATGGAACACCTCCCGGTACAATATCAGCATGTCACCCATCAGGTTGGATCCAATGGATATTTTTACACAATGGGTTGAATATTTTATTAGCCATGTTAAACCATCTACATCAGAGCCTGTAATTTTGATACTTGATGGACACTATTCACACACTCGAAACTTAGATGTAATTGAGTTGGGAAGGAAACATGGAATCATTATTATATGTTTGCCTCCCCCCCCCCCCATTCAACTCATAAACTCCAACCGTTGGATGTATCATTTATGGGCCCATTTAAACATTATTATTCATTAGAAATTGAAAATTGGTTAAAAAATAATGAATATAGGTCTGTAACTGCCTATCAAGTTGGAGAACTAATGGTAAGAGCTTACATGAAAGCTTCTACTATTGAAAACGCTGTTAATGGCTTTAGAAAAACTGGAATCATTCCATTTAACCCAAACACATTCCAAGACTATGCATTTGTGGCAGAAACCACTATAAACAATGAAGAAAACATTCCACAACAAGAATCTACATTAGTAGCCTCACCTATTTCACTCGTTTGTACCAATACATAGATAAGTGAAATTATAGGTCCATTTGAAATAAGTTCACCGCCTAGCTTAACTATTTCAAGCAATAAAAGAAAAAATGCGGGTAAGTGTGCAGTTGTGAGATGATCTCCATTCAAACAAGATTTAGAAAAGAGTAAACAATCTGAACAGTGTCAGCAATCAACTTCTTCAGGGATAACTCATAAAAATACATCTTCATCAAAATCTAAATCAGTAGCAAAGTCATCTAAGAGAAACTTATTTCAAACAAAAAACAAAAAAAAATCCAAGTCATCAAAACTTCCTGTTTCATCATCAGAAAGTGATTTAAATGAAGAACCTAAATTAGTATCAACAGATGATGAAGACAGTGCAGATGAAGAGTGTCTGTACTGTCTTCAACCTTATAAGACTGATTTAAAAAACGAAAAGTGGATAAGGTGCATAAAGTGTTTGTTTTGGGCTTATGAGTTATGTGCTGGAATTGAAAAAGGTAAATGGAAGACTCACACATGTGATATGTGTTTTGAAATTTGACAAGTTATTAGAAAAGTTTATTAAGTATTAAAAGTTTAATTAGTTATTTATTTACTTAAAAAAAAAATGTTAAAGTTTGAAATGTTTTTTAAATTTTGTTATGATTATCAATAAGGAAATACTATTAATTTGACTTACTTAACTACCAAAGTTACTATTTATTTTGTTTTATAAAAATGTTTAAAAACCATAAGTCTGGTTTGTATCTTATGATTTATAATCATCATCTAAGGCACTGTTGGTTATTTAGTTATAATTAATCATAATTAAATAATAATTATATTATGATTAACTATTATTACTATATAACCTGTTTTAAAAAAATATAGTATTTTACCAAGTTGGTACTTAAAATTGTATTTTGTTTGTATAATATTGACTATCCAGTATTAGGGTCACCTACTATCCCTTATTATTAACTTAATTTGAAATAATGAATTTACTATGTTTTAATATTATTTCAAAATAGATTATAAATTTACTTCACTAAACCAAAAAAGGCCTAAGTACTAGTAAGTAGTAAGCATGCATAGATATAGGTATATTAACATTAAGAATGCTGAAAAAAAGTTAATTTATATACCTAAAATTAACAGTTTACTAAAACTTTCCCATATTAGGGTACTCTCCCCTATCTCAACCATCAATTAGGTATGTATACATCTATTATTTGGAATACAATGATCTTACATGTTTAAAAATATATGTTAAATATTAAATGTATACATAAATTTCCTAATTCATTTGTTCACAGAAATGTATACAAAGTTAAGAAAAATTGTAAATTAACTAATTTACAAAATACAGTTGCTGCTATAAGCAAAAAAAAAAACAAAAATTAAGGCCAGTTATTATGAGCGTAAATTATTATTGCTGGAAAAAATTGCTGCAGCCGAAGAAAAAAACGCTGAAGCTTTGATGAGTATAGCTCAAAGTTTGGCATCCAGACAAAATTTGTAACTGCTTGGCGCTTTTTTAAAATGTTAATTGTTTTCTTCTACTTTATTGTTTTATGCTTTTTACGCTTTTCTATTAAAATCTTCTTCACTTGGCTTTTCGGTTTTTATCTAATGTATATTATTATTGGGTAATTGACTATGAAAGTATTGAGTTTATGTGTTTATATGTTTATATGTCGTTTATGTTTTCAGGGTTGGTATGTTTTGAATGACTAAATTGAATGCATAAAAAGGACATCTAAGATATTTTAATGATGAATAAAACCAAGTTTGAATTAACTGTTTCAAACTTTTTTTTTTTGTTTTCTTAATGATAAAAAATTCATGATTTTTCCAACCCTATTAACATTGTTAATATATATGTTAGTTATGTTAGTTGAACATGCAAAAAGAAAAATTAATATATGTTAAATGCAGTGTTGGGTAGTAATGTAAAACTTTTCTAAAGTAATTTACCCAACACTGGTTAAATGTTAATAATATATATTAATACTTAATAATACTAATAATAATAAGATATGTATAAATACAAATAATTAGAATAACAAACACAAATTTGAAGAAATACTGTTTATTACAGACTAAATGGGTTTACTTTTTATGAACAGTATAAGACAACATTGCATGCTTTTTATAAAAGTGATTAATATATAATGTAACAAAAAACATTGACATTTTTAAATTTTAGTTTTATTTAACGTCTTGTAAAATATGAACGTATGACCAGTTGTTGCATACGACGACCAATTGTTAATTGTTGACCTACTATAGGATCAGGAATAACTTGTGCATCATACATTCCAAAGTCAATATTTACTGGATCATCAGGTTCATTTATTGGTACAGGTATGTTATCGTTAATACACATGTTATGGAGAATGATACATGCTATAATAATTTTTGAAGCTCTCTCTGGGTGGTAGTGCAAAACTATATGCTTCAGTAAACATCTAATTATAATTTTATAAAACAAATTTTTGTATTATTTATTTAGCTTAAAGAGAATATGTACCTAAAGCGCATTTTAAGAATACCATTACACCTTTCGATTGTTGATCTTGTACTTGTAAGCCAATTATTATAACGAACGTCAGGAGAATCTGGTGTTGGATCACTTAGTGGTGTTAAAAGCCAAGATCTTAGTGGGTATCCTGAATCACCTACAGAAGATATTGTACTGAATTGATCAAATTTTGCTTATACCTAATACCTATTATAGAGAAGATAGGTAATTCATTCTACCTAAAAGAAAATATGATAAATGACCGTTACTGTATAAATTTTCCATGTACGCTGATACACAACTTTGACGCCATATATACGAATCATAAGTACTACCAGGATAATTAGGATAATTAGCGTTTACATTTAAAATTCTAGTATCTGAATCACAAACCTTGAATTTTATAATTTAATACAATGTTAAAGTAATAAAGTAATAGTATACAATACTCACATAAGTACTAAGTACTAGGTAAGTAGTATAGGCAAGTATTACATTTTATACGCCACTTTATAAATCTAGTTGATAAAAAACGATGTTCCATGTAATTATATTTTTTCCAAAACAATTAATTTTTCAGTTACAACTTGCAATTAATAACAACAATTTTATACATTTTTAGAGATTTACAAAAAATTGTCTTTAAATGTAAAAAATATAGGTACTTTTTTATTTTAATTGGTACTTTTGTTTTAGATTCTTTTAGAATTTAACCTGTTGAAATATACAATTAATATGTAGTATATGTAGTCAGCCTTGACACATGTGTACAATATAGTAACTAGTTATGTACGAGCATAAGACTCACTCTCTTTACGGATGTAACATGACCTCGGTCGTGCATATATATAGGGCTTTTGATGTATGTAATATTCACTTGCACAGGCGTCGTTGTACAGAGCGTATACGATGTGTGTGTACTATCACAGTTTAATTGTCCAGTTGTACGTTATTATATATTATACTTATACATAATCATATTGTCGTGTTATTACTTATTATATTAATGCTAACATCATTAGTCCGTCAAGCTTCACTTTCAACAGGTTATGGGCCCAGACAATAACCAAGACATACAGTCTAGTGGATTCGTGATCGAAGTATTTTTATATTTGTATTAACGCAGAAAACTACAACCAGTCGGAGATATCCTGGATTTCGGAAAACGGCGGAACAGTGTACATAGGTAAAGTTTTGTTATAAATTGTTATACAGGAAAGTATACGGGAATCCATCGGTCATGGAAGACACGGTGAAGATAACAAAATTATGTGCGGAAAACTGGTCGTTATAGAAGTTCCAGATGAAGGTCATTCTAAATGCCTTGGAAGTAGGTGAGATAGTTTCAGGTGAATGGACGAAACCAAGTCTACCTATAAAAAAGTCGGCAACAGAGTCCGACGAGGATGCCAAAGCATGTTGGCAAAGGCATACAAACGCTTGGCAAAAAGCGGACGGTAAATGTCAGAAAATAATAGTTACCTCAGTTGACGATGGTCCATTACAATATTTGATTAACTGTGAGACTGCATTGGAAATGTGGGAGAAACTGCTGAGTATTTACGAGCAGAAGTCTGAGGCAAGTTTACATTTGCTTCAACAACAATTTTTCAGTTATTCAAAGGAGTCGACAGATGACATGTCGACGCATATTTCTAAATTGGTCAATTTAGGAAGGAAACTGAGAGTAGCGGGTGAACCAGTTACGGATAACATGGTTATGACAAAAATACTAATGACATTACCAAAAGAATATAATCATTTTTACAGTGCTTGGGATTCAGTCCCAACGGGAAGTAAAAATATAAATAATTTGACTAGTCGATTGTTGATTGAAAAATCACGGGTTATCCAGATCAAAGGTGAAGTTGGTGAACAAGAGAAATCGAGTGCATTTCCGGCCAAATTTCAAAACAGATCTGATGGAAGAAACGGCAGTCGTAATTATGGAAAAGGTAAAAATCAATTTACTAATAAAAGTAATATTAAGTGTTATTACTGTGGTAAACTAGGTCATTATAAAAGAGACTGTAGAAATTTTCTACAAAGTGTACACGGTGGTAAAACCGGTACTATAGGTGCGAACTTGAACGCATTCGTAAGCGAGTCAAGAATAAATAATATTGCAACAGATGCATGGGTACTAGACTCGGGCGCTTCGGATCATATGAGCGCAAATCGAGAGTGGTTTTCAAGTTATGAACCACTGGACAACACTCAACAAATCACTATAGGTGATGGGACAAATCTGTATGCAGCAGGTAGAGGTAATATTAATATATTATCATACGTAAACGGTAATTGGAATAAAAATTACATGGCAAACGTGTTGCACGTGCCGGGACTAAAATTTAATTTATTTTCGTGCGGAGCCGCGATGGATAAAGGATTAGTAATGACGTCAGATAGTAAGACGTGTATGTTAACTAAACAGGGGAAACCCGTATGCTCAGGTAAGAGATGCGGAAGGTTGTTTGAGTTAAACATCAAGGTCGAAGTACCGACAAACGGGTACGCGACTGTTAGCTGTCGAAAACAGGTTGTCTGTTTGGCACGAGCGCATGGCACATCAGAATTTACAGTACGTAAAAAGTTGTTTGGCGAAACACGAAATAGTATGTTCGGCCAAGGACGACGAATTCATGTGCAGCAGTTGTATAATAGGTAAACAAAGTCGTAAATCATTTAGTAAAAGTAATACAGAGTATCACAATGTCTGTGATTTAATTCATGCAGACCTATGTGGACCAATGGAGGTAAGCTCTATAGGCGGTTCAAAATACTTTTTGTTATTCAAAGACGACTACTCGCATTATAGAACGGTATATTTTATTAAAAATAAATATGATGTTAAAAATATTTTTGAGACGTTCATAAAAAGTGTTGAAACAGAAACAGGTTCTAAGGTCAAAATATTACGAACGGATAATGGATTAGAATTCGTAAATAAAGAAATTACGGGTATTTTACAAAAACACGGGATTCGACATCAGTTAACAGTTCCCTACACACCACAGCAAAATGGAAAAGTGGAACGGGAAAATCGTACAATAGTAGAGTCAGCGAGGACAATGATTTGTGCGAAAAATTTGGATGTATCACTTTGGGCGGAGGCGGTAAACACGGCTGTTTACACGCTTAATCGAACAGGAACCAGTTCAGTTAAAAATAACTCACCATACGAGTTATATTATAAGGTAATGCCAGACATTAAACACTTACGAGTTTTTGGTACTGTCGTATATATGTTACGGTAAATGACGAAAAATAATAATTTATGTAATTTACCGGTAAATATCGTTAATATCCATTTTAAATTTATATGAGTAGATTTTTACGTCAATTACCGGGAATTTACGATAAAAAATTATACAAATGGTCATTGTTGTACTTGTATCATATATTATTATTAACTACTTATTTTCACATGGTAATGATCCAACAACATACAGGCCAAATGACACTGTCTACAATACTGTCTGATCTCAGATATCTGTGTATTTGTCAGAAAGACGTAATGGGCCGTCAAAACGTTATCGGCAATTGTCGCAGGTCATTACGATCGTTATTGCACGTTCTAGAATACTCGATAGTCGATACCCCGTCCTAAAACTGAACTTTATTATCGATTACTTATACCTTTAATCTTTAGGTATCAGATATCTTGCTCATAAACATATTTATAGATATTAAAAATCTACCTAATGTAAAACTGTGCAGCAGAAAAACATAAAAGTTGTTATAATCGAATTTTAGTATCATACATAACATTTACCAATTAGTTTGGTGAATATCGCAAATAACCGGCGAATATCGAAAATCTCCATTTTATATATATATTTACGATAATTACCGGTTAATTACGTAATTTTCATGTTTTACATCATTTACCGTAACATATACACACATACCAAAGCAAAAACGTAAAAAGTGGGACCCTAAAAGTGAAAAAGGAATATTTGTTGGCTATACGGATAACACGAAAGGTTATCGTGTGTATTATTCGAAAACAAATAAAATTTCAATGTCTAGAGATATTATATTCGAAAACGAAGGTACAAATTAGAATTTACAGATACTCAGACTCAAATCGAGGACGATCCGGTCAAGGTCGAATTGACGACGGTCGACAACAGGAGTGGCATGGTGCTACGTGATCGGAATACTTTAAAAGCGCCGATCAGGTATAATGTGTCGTCGTTCGTCGCCAATCTCGTTGAACCACTAAATCGTGATGAAGCGATAGCTGGCCCACAGAAAAACGAGTGGGAGCACGCTATGAGTGATGAAATTAAATCACTACACAAAAACAACACTTGGTCACTAGTTAATTTGCCTCAGGGCAAGGTTGCGTTACGTAACGCATGGGTTTTCAAAAAAAAATATAAAAGTGACGGTAATATCGATAAGTTTAAGGCCAGATTGGTCATTAAAGGTTGTTCACAGAAATACGGTATAGATTACCATGAAACATTTTCACCAGTGGTCAGATACGAATCAATTAGGGCGATATTCGCAGTAGCAGCTGTGGAAAAATTAATATTACGACAATTCGACATCAAGACAGCATTTCTGTACGGAGAACTACAGGAAGAAATTTACGTGGTACAACCACTAGGATACGAAGATGGATCGAATAAAGTCAAGGAACTTTCAATACCAATAGACAAATCACATACACTTGAGCAAAAAGAAGATACGGAAATATTGAATGAAGATATTCCTTATAGGCAGGCAGTAGGTAGCTTACTGTTCTTATCACAGGTAACAAGACCAGATATAGCATATGCAGTAAACTTTGCTAGTCGTTACTTAGCAAAACCAACTAAAGCTCATTGGAACTTGGTAAAACGGATTATACGATATATCAAACGAACATTTAACTATGGCTTGTACTTTAATAACAAAACAAAATTGTCATTAGAAATATTTAGCGATGCAGTTTACACAGGTGACATTCAGACACGACGTTCGACGTCAGGATTTCTATTCAGGTACGGGTCAAGCATAATTTCATGGACATCGCAGAGACAACATAGTGTGTCATTGTCATCGACAGAGGCTGAATATATTTCGGCCAGTGAAGCTGTTGTAAGCTGATAAGACGTACGGTACCACTTCATACGGGAGAAATACGAAGAGGGACAATTCCAACTACAGTACATTGGAACAGAGGACCAGATTGCGGACATTCTAACCAAGCCTTTGGTTAAGGAACGATTCGAGTCTCGAGAAGTTGCGGTCAGCCATAGGAGTGACTACAATTAAAGAGATTATTAATTGAGGGAGGGTGTTGAAATATACAATTAATATGTAGTATATGTAGTCAGTCTTGACACATGTGTACATTATAGTAACTAGTTATGTACGAGCATAAGACTCACTCTCTTTACGGATGTAACATGACCTCGGTCGTGCATATATGTGCCTTTGATGTATGTAATATTCACTTGCACAGGCGTCGTTGTACAGAGCGTATACGATGTGTGTGTACTGTCACAGTTTAATTGTCCAGTTGTACGTTATTATATATTATACTTATACATAATCATATTGTCGTGTTATTACTTATTATATTAATGCTAACATCATTAGTCCGTCAAGCTTCACTTTCAACATAACCCAACCTAACCTATGAATGTATTGATTTTACAATTTTTTAAATTTTTTTTTTGTATTTGTGTACACGATAAGTAGTCAAAATTATGTTTCGATTTTCAAATCCAGTATCTAATTAGATGGGAAAGTGAATCTAGTTGGTTCATTGTGGAGGTGAAAATTTAAAATTCGCAATAGTTTTCAAAAGCGCCGAGAATTCAATACATTTTATTTAATATTATCAAAGTAAGACTTTAGCCACACCCCCCCTTCCAAAAAAAAAAAAATCCCAAACGCTATTTGCGCCTATGAGTGACCCACTTGTAACCTACTCTACAGCAGAGCTTACCACATCCTACTACTGCCTTCATCACTACCTACCACTTACCCGCCTTTTTGTAGCTTGTGATTTAAACTATATTTATAACTGTATTACTTGAATCGTTACTTAGGTACCTAATTGTATTACTTACTAGTTGAGTGTTTATACAGTGATATCATTTCCGATTCACGTAAATATGTTCCGCATATAGTCCTTCAGAACGAGTTGGAAAAATTGCTAAATGTGTACAATCGATGCAACCTATAACGCCCGGTACACCAGTTTTTTGGTAAAATCTAGATATTATTAAAGAGTTAAATTTATAGTAGGTAGGTACGTTTAAATCGTAATTGATTATCAATCATTATGAATATAGGCCGTAGGGTAGATATGTCGTATGAGTAAAGACAGATATTATATTACCACCTAGGTATATTTCAGTATTAAGTCAGTCAAATTAATTCAAGTTAGCATTCTAAAAACATTTGAATTTAGCATAAAGTCTAAATAAGATCAGTTTTTCACATCAGAGATCTGGGGGTGCCTGAACATACGTGGATAGTTTCTCACCTTCTAAAACACGGGTAGGGGGACATATTATTTCGTCCTCCAAAAAAATGTAGCTCAAACTATATAAAGGTAATAAAATAATAAGTACCTATTTAAATTGACCACCCTTGATTAAGCATTTAAGCTCTAGCCATTCTACTACCTGTGCCTCTGTCACACACTAATGTTAATATTGATAGGTACCCGATTTACTAAACCTACTTATTCTCATTTCTCACACATTTTGTTCTACAAAATATATGTTGTCTAAACACGACACCTATGAAACGGTCAGTACCCAAGACCATGAACCTTGAAGTAAAAATAATTTAGGTATTATATTTACCCTCTTCTGATAGTATTCAGTTTCTCAAATGAATCTGGGAAATGAACATACCGCTTGAAAACATCGGACATATTCATTGCATCGGTAACCTCAGTTATGCACCTACTCACAGAAGCTTGGCTTAAGCCTGAAGAACTGTTGTCTCCTATATCAAGTTGATAAGATCCACTTGCGAAAAATCACAATGCTGTCAAAACCTTTCAATAAATTAAAATTGTACATCAAATTGATTGAAAATTTATATTGAGTACTATAGGTACCTACATACTTTAAGCGTAGAAAAATAACTAATTAATCTATACCTTTCTTTCTATTGAAATTGATGTTTTTCTTGTTTGTTCAGACATATATGGCGTTAATACTTCAATAAGTTCGCCAGCCAACTCTTTACTAAGCCGACATTTTTTAATGAATCAGATTGCTCTAAAATTGAATAAGGGCAATAATAGTTAATAATAAATATGGCAGCTGGTAAGAAACATGATTTGTTAAAGGAATTTTTGATAGTTGTAGACAAAAAATTATGATTTGCAGCTGTTATTTTTAATTCAAATACAGTGCCTCATATACCTCAGTGGCAAAGCCTCGGTAAAATATCTCCCTATCGTAGGGTTTAGGACACCCCAATATTCTCATAGTTTTTACAGTATTATATGCTTTAATTAAATAACTGCAGGTAGGTAACTACTACAATTTTAAGGAAAACTAGAATTTGATAGTGTATGCATTATTGCACTATAAGTCAGTGGCGTAGACATGATTTCTGAAGGGGGGGGGGGGGTCAAAAAAATAAAATTACATAGCTAAATGTTAGGGAAAAATTGGAAAATCCTCAACCCCCAAAACTTTTTACTAAGGTAATAAAAAGCCAATGAGGGTGGATCTGACCCCCTACGTCCCCCCTTGTCTACGCCACTGCTATAGGTATGTAGTTAGTAGTTACCAAGCAAGTCAATTTATTTTAGGTGTTTTAGTTTATTACTTTTACTTATATCTACACATTAAATCTGTGTTTGGGGTTCCTGCCTAGAACCGTACTACCGTAGTAGTAGCGAGGCGGCTCTGAATTCAAATATATCTTCTTTATATATAAAAATGGAGACAAAAAATTAGAAATAGCATCAGTTGAGAACGGCTTGGCCGATTTTGCTCAAATTTTTTTTAAACGATAGAGAATGTCGGTGAGCGGGTTTATAGCATAAATTATGGACCTAACTCATATTAGTTAGAGATTTAGAGACAAAAACTGAGTTACACAGGTGGCGCCCTCTAGCAGATAAAAATAAAAATATAAATATAATATAAATAATAATAAAAATCGAAAAAAAAAATATATTTTTATATTCTGGTTGATATACATTTTTTATTATAGACACTTATAACTTAAAAGTAAACAAATATAATAGTTGGCACATTATTCATTTTACTTTGAAACATTATTTTTTTATGTTATCTATGAACTTTTTCAATCAAAAACGACTATTGTTTTTTGGAGAGAATTTTTATGCTTGAATCATGCCTCCTATGATAAGAACAAACATTGGACGGCGTACACGTAATGCAAGAAAGATTAATGAATTTAGACGTGCCCATAATACTCAGGCCAGCGCTGTACAAACGCCGCCTCAAATTCGACAACATGTTATTATAAGAAGAAGTTCAGATGTAGCGTTGAATCGCGCTGCTTTCGAATACGATTCCGCATACGCTTACAAAGATCTTTTGTGTGTTGATATCGGCTCATTATATATCGTATGCCAGCATTGCAAGGCATTGAAGTTTCGATTGGAAACCCCCGGCTTATGCTGCGCTGGTGGCAAGGTTAAATTACCGGACGGATATACACAGTTCATCCACGCCAAGACGAATGCTTCTATCTTCGCTTACTTTTGGTGAATGTTAGGGGCCCGACATCCTTCAATTACCTGCGTACCGTCGATGGTGTACTGTGCACAACTTTTCGGGAAACTTGCCAATGCTTGAATTGGCTCGAAAACGATTCACATTGGGACTTAACACTCGCCGATGCAACCGTTTCTGCGCCAGCAAATCAAATTCGTACGCTGTTTGCGATTATCAAAGCCACATGTCATCCATCGAACCCGAATGCATTGTGGGAGAAATACAAGGACGAGATGGTTGATGACATTTTGCACAGAGTTCGAACGACAAATTTTAATTTTGATATTGAAAGTAACGACGAGATGCGGAACGAAGCATTAGTTCTGATCGAAGACATGTGCGTGCTCATGTGCGGCAGTCTGTTGTCAACTTTGGGAATGCCAGCGCCAAATCGTTCGATGCACGATGCATTCAATCTTGAATTACAGCGGGAGAAAAACTATGATATAGATGAGCAGGCTAAAAGAGTCCGAAAAAATGTGCCACTGTTGAATTCCGAGCAGAAGATGCCATGTATACGATTCGCTGATGAAGGTTGTTGATGATGGAACGGGAGGCATTTACTTTCTCGATGCTCCTGGAGGGACAGGCAAAACGTTCGTCATTTCGTTGATTCTGGCAACAATTCGGTCAAGATCACAAATTGCGTTGGCTGTCGCATCCTCTGGCATTGCTGCCACATTTATGGAAGGCGGTCGAACTGCACATTCAGCTTTGAAGCTGCCAATGAATCTTCTCATGGTTGACAAGCCTACATGCAAAACGACCAAGAATTCAGCGACAGCGAAATTGATGCAAGAATGCAAAATCATCATTTGGGATGAACGCACGATGGCACATAAACTAGCTTTGGAGGCAGTTGACCGAACGATGAAAGATTTACGAGGTAATTCGAGACGATTTGGTGGGGCAATGATATTGCTCTCCGGAGATTTTCGTCAAACACTTCCCGTCATTCCGAAATCTACTGCTGCCGATAAAATTAATGCATGCCTGAAATCGTCGTTTTTGTGGCGGCATGTCAAGAAGTTGAAATTGACCACGAACATGAGAGTTGCGTTGCAAAACGACCCATCGGCTGCCGAATCCTCGAGACAACTGCTGGCGCTTGGTAATGGACACATTCCGATTGATGTTTTGACTGGATTATTATCGTTTCCGGCAAATTTTTGTGAGTTCACATCGTCGATTGATGTCAATTATAACAATCTCGATTGGATGAGTGAACGGGCAATACTAGCAGCGAGGAATAAGGACGTCGATAGCTTGAATTTTACAATTCAAGCTAAATTGCTGGAGAACTGCGTTCATACAAATCCGTTGACAGCACGGCCGATGAAAATCAGCGGTCAACTATCCGACAGAATTTTTGAACTCGCTTGATGTGCCCGGAGCTCCACCGCATAATTTACAGGTAAAAGTGGGATCGATCACAATTATGTTGCGGAATCTAAATCCTCCTAAATTGTGTAATGGTACACGATTGCCAGTTAAGAAACTGATGAACAATGTAATACAATCAACGATCATCAAAGGCAATTTCAAAGGGGAGGAAGTCCTTATCCCACGAATTCCGATCATTCCAACAGATCTTCCATTTCAGTTTCCGGTTAGATTGGCTTTTGCGATGACAATCAATAAATCGCAAGGCCAATCGTTGGAAGTCTGTGGGATCAATTTGGAATTTCCATGTTTTTCGTACGGACAGCTGTACGTTGCCAGTTCGCGTGTTGGAAAACCGTCTTCGTTGTTTATTTTTGCACCAGAAAACAAAACGAAAAACATTGTTTATCAAAATGCATTATATTGATTTCTGTAACAATTCATTACAATGGAATACTTGAATTTTATTATCAATATATACTTTATTTGAAGACGTATCAGAATTTTTATTCAGGGCAACGGAAGAGTTAAGTTTAATATTGAAACCATACACCGAATATTAAATAACGAATTGAACAAGGCTTGAGTCACATATAGTTTGTACACTTAATGGGCAACGAAGTGCACGGGTTCAGCTATTAGATATAATAATCTTAATGGAAATAATAATTAAGTAATGAGATAAACAAAAATAGATGGTTGAACTATGGAGTATAGCGTTTTTGCAGTACATCAGTGAGGAGGGATATTAATGGCCCAATTACAGAATTTAAGTTGGTGATAAATTAAGATAATACTGTTGTGACGATTTCTATTGTAGGATTATTATTAGCGGCCATACTTATACCTTATTGATGCTTAATTTGATATTTTTATAGAGGTTTTTAAAATCTCGAGTAAATTTAAGATCGATAATTTTGTTTTTAGAATGGTTATAGTACCACTAGTATAGGTATATAATTGTACAATATTATATTTTTTTTTTACTGGAGTCATATCTATTTAAATTATTTAATGGATGTATACAGATACTATAAGTCAATAGATGCCGTATTAAATTTGAAATAAATTGTGAATATTGCTTAGAATTAATAATAATTTTTTTAATATAGAAAAGGACATAATAATACTATCAATAGGTAGGTATATCATATTGAATGAACCTTCAAAAACATTTTGAGTTTGGTAAAATCGACGAGGATGATTATCAGCTTCTAATTCAACAAACTCTAACTGCTGTAAAAGCATCATTTGTTCAAATTCTTGAAAAGCCATCGTTTAAATTCGGGTTTACGCAACTATAGTAAGTAAATAAATTACTTGAATCAATAACGAAAAATTAAACTATAAAATGTTATTGAAATTTAAGAAAATGCAGAAGTATTTTTTTATTAAAACAATACAATTGAGTACAAATGATAATATCTAAATTTGATAATAAAACGTACGAACACTCAATTCGTATGGGAGATGAGTAACCGTAAGAGAACTACGAACAATTACGAATACGTATTGTACGATATCAATTCAAGAATACGGTTTTTTAATATACTATGTACTACTAAGTACTAATGGCGGTTTACGTACGCTTTGGTCGTTTACTTTTCTTACGTTACATTCAAGAATAGCCCCCCAGGCTCGAAGTCAATCACACATTTTTTATTCGATGTCTAAATAATTTAATACAGTCACTTTAACCTGCAGTTGGTGATTGCGCGGAAAACTGTCAAACTCCCTTCGTCGGCTCAGTGACTACAGGGTTTTCGGCATTTTTACGTCTACATGGTAGACCACAATATTTGCAATCGACCGATGAAGATCCCAAGCCGATAGCGTGGTCGTACGATTTTTATAATATTTTATGTATAAATGTCAACCGTAAAAATTGGCATAGCCCCGGCGGCGAGAACGTGCGGTGCCTACAGCATATACGCGAATTAATTTCATTTGTTCATGTTAATCTACTTCAACCATTTTTCCATTTACAATTTGTTTTTGAATAATCTTCATGTTTGTAAATTCTTCTAACATGAATTGTAAATGTTTTCTCTGGTAATCAGCATTTCTGAATGGTTGATTAAATTCTTTATTCCCAGGGCTAGGTTTTGAATTTAGTAGATCGAATAATTTGTCCATGTTATCAATAAATTGAACAGTACCATTAGCTAAACGAGCCACGAGGTAAAGTACCGCCTTCAATACAGGTTTTCATACCAGCTGCTACAGTAGCACTAAACGTTTGGCTAGCATATCTTACTTTCATTTTCTGAAAGGCACCAGGATTAATGTGAATATCTGTTAATTTAGGGGCTAATCGATTTAAACCTTGATCTGATTTGTAGAATTGAGTAAGGTATTTTTTATCTGCTGTGCTGTTTAAAAATGTTAAATTGTATTTGAAGAAATTATTTCTGGTGGACTTTAATAAATGCGGTACGTCAAATATATAAAAGATTTTTTTTCCATTGACAAAAAAAAAAGGTCGTTGACTTGACACATTCATAGTGTTTGCAAAACTGGTAAAATTGGGTCCTTGGTCAGTTGTTACAGCCTTAATATTTATTGATATACTTTGAAGTTTTGTAATTACATCAAAGATGGTATTTTGAAGATCAATCCCAGAACAACTATTGTTTATAAAATAGTAAGCGACAGGTTGTTTCCACTCATGATTTAAACTTCTCAACATAAAGAACAATACGTGTTTTGCTAGTTCGTAAGTCTTTGTGTTATTTGAGTTATTGAATCCTATTATATAATCAAGGATAATAAAGAATAGAATAGAAAAAGCAATAGATGCAAACCTAGGAGAAGATCAATTTGGTTTTAGGCGAAATATAGGAACCAGAGAGGCGACCTTAGCGCTAAGGATAATGATAGAAAAACAGATTAGACGAAACAAAGAAACCTTCATTGCTTTTGTAGACCTGGAGAAGGCTTTTGATAATGTACAATGGAAGGAATTATTTAAAATATTAAAAAGAATCGGAATTAAATATAACGATAGAAGATTTATCTATAATATGTACAAAAGCCAAACAGTCATAATACAGATAGATGGGAAAGAGCAAGAAGCAAAAATAAAAAAAGGTGTAAGACAGGGCTGTATTTTGTCACCAATGCTATTCAACTTGTACATTGAAGAGGCAATGAAAGAATTGAGAGAAGAAATACAGAAAGGAGTGCGAATAGGAGGAACAATGGTGACTGCCTTAAGATTTGCGGATGACATAGCTTTTTGTGCTGAAAGAGAAGACGACCTGCAAAATACCCTAGTAACAATAGATAGAATACTAAAAAATAAGTATGGAATGAAGCTGAACAAAAAGAAAACAAAAATTATGGTTTGCAGTAAAACTAATCCGGTTCGACTCAACATAAATATCGGAAATGAACAAATAAAGCAAGTGCAACAATTCACATATCTAGGAAGCAATATAACAGAGGATGGTCGCAGCAAAACAAATATAATCTGTAGGATAGCACAGGCGAAAAGAGCATTTCAAGACAAAAGCCACATATTAACTACCAATAGTGTTAGCCTGGAAATAAGGAAGAAATTCCTAAAAAGCTATATTTGGAGCGTAGCTCTCTTTGGATCCGAAACCTGGACAATAAACTCAACGGAAAAAAATAGGCTAGAAGCCTTTGAGATGTGGTGCTACAGGAAAATGCTCAAAATACCATGGACTGAGAAGGTAACGAATAAAGAAGTACTAGACAAAATAAAGGAACAACGACAAATATGGAAAAGTATTCAATCAAGAAGAGGCAAGATGATAGGACACATTTTAAGGCATGAGAGTTTATTAAAGAAAATAATTGAAGGAGATGTTGAAGGACACATTGCAAGAGGAAGACCAAGAACAGAATACATGACACAGATAATGCAGGATACGAATAAGGGAAGTTACAAAGACCTGAAGGAATTGTGCTACGATAGAGAAGCATGGAGAGCTGCAACAAACAAATCTACGGATTTATAACAAAAAAAAAAAAAAATTATATAATCCTGGGATAATTTATAATATAAATAGGACTTAATAGACATTTCGTCAACACACAAAATACAATCCTTCGCATCATCCTTCATATTTTTTATTTTTAGGTCCATCGTTTCAAATAAAATATCATTTAATTCTGGCCTTAGTTCTATTTGTTCTGTAATTCTACGTAATGTTCTGGTACTAGGTAATTGTAAAATAGTTTTTAAAAATCTATATGCTTGAGGACCAAAAAAGTATATGGAAAGAGCCAACTGCTTTATCTGATTACA
Organism: Macrosiphum euphorbiae; assembly: GCA_949089665.1. NCBI lineage: Eukaryota > Metazoa > Arthropoda > Insecta > Hemiptera > Aphididae > Macrosiphum > Macrosiphum euphorbiae. The sequence continues at coordinate 53,539,358 of CARXXK010000002.1, forward strand.
GTAACGTATACCTTGTGATTTCTTCTTGGCCATTTGCACATAATGTTTTACTAGCATAGATAAATTTGCAGGTAATTTGGAATCACAAGCTTGATAAAAATGTTGATCTGACGACACAATGTCTTTTACCTGATTGGAAAGTGTTTCAAATTGTTCTTCGAATTGCTGACATCTATTTCTGAGCTCTTAAACTTCCACTTTGAGCTTTCGTTTCCTGGGAGTGTTTAGTGACAAGAGCTGTGTTGTTTGGGAAGATGTTGAAAGTCTCAAAACTGGCGATGTCCCAGATTCATTACCTAAAAAAATTATATTATTATTTATTAGTCCATTATCTATAGACATAATTAATAGTATAATTTGTTTGCATGTTTTGCATTTTATTATAAAACAAAAGGTTAGGTATATATAAATTTTAGTAAACTTACAAGTAACAGAAATCGATTGATTTTCTTTGGATGGTGTACTTGTGGCAACTGATGAATCAAAAATTGTTTCATCAAGACAATTGTTACCCACTGTTGAATTGTCTAGTCCAATTTCTTCGACAGATACATTATGACATTCCTCTACAAAAATAAATTAAATTAAAATTACATGCAACAAAATTAAATCAAGATACACATTTTTTTCTAATTGTAGATTGATCCGGAATATGTTTACTTTTGCAAAAATGTGTTAAAAGTTGTATTATACAATTTCCATAAGGGGATATCAGCAGCTAAAAATGCACGACATAAATCAATAATCTCTCGTGTAAAAATGAAATTATGTCATTTATTTTTTTATTAGGTGAAATGTACACAACAATCATCATCATTCACTTCCATTTTCTACTTTAACGTGTGAAGCACACATATCGTAAAAAATATATCGTGTAAAAATAGCCATACATGCTTAAAAATTGAATATTGTTTTAAAAAATCATGTTTATTTTGTTTAAAAATAAATGTTTGTGAGTGTAAATATCAAATTATATTCCCAAGAAGTTACTTTAAATAACAAAACTATTTTGGGCATTGTTTAAAAAGAAATTAATTATATTCTTTACAACGAAGTAATTGACCGTATTCGTAAAGAAATTGGAGAGGACAAAATAAAAATACATGTTTCAATTGTTGAAACTACAGACGTTGACGGAAGGTACGTTGCTAATGTTTTAGTTGGTCTTATGCACGAAGACAAATGATCTAATTCGTATTTATTAACATGCGAGGAGCTTACAAAATGCAATTTTCAAACTGTAGAGAAATTACTTCACGACGCTTTAAATATACTTTGGATCAACGAGATTAAATATAATAAAGTTTTTAATTTTTAACTGGCGCATGGTGAAAACGGCCGATTCTCTAACTGTATTGTATCCAGATATGATACATGTAACATGTGTGGCACATGGCTTACACGGGGTGTGTGAAACGATAAGGCTTGAATATTCAAATATTGATAACATGATAAGTTGTCTGAAATAAGTATTTTTAAAAGCTCCGATTCGTGTGTTCAAATTTCGATAATTATTTCCAGAACTAACTCTACCTCCACAGCCTATACTTACCCGATAGGGAACTTAGCTAGAAGCCGCATCATATTATGCTATTGCCTATAAATCCTAGCCCTCGTGATTACTATTAGTGTTAGATTACAATTTAGGTTTCTGTAACATCCTTGATATCTCAAACAATATGACAACTTCGGAAATAAGCATTGCGACATAATACAATAGTAGTTCGTCCTTGCGTTCTGTCGCTCCGTGCGAAACCTCGTGTTTTTCTTTGCCGATGATCTGTCCGACCGGCAGTCTCCAAACAGATAAACGTTAATAGCAAACATACTCGTTTTCCACGTTGGCGGTCGCGTTTGTTCACCGTCCGTTCGTGCCGCCGCAATACCTCGTGTGATACCTCGTTTCATTGCCGACATCCACGACATCAACGAAGACGCTTGTCCTGTCCGCTGTTGCCGTTTCAGCGAGGGACCACCGGACCACCAACCACTCACCAGTAGCTGTTGCTGTCGCCATTCAGGTAATAATATATTATTATAAACAAGTTCAGTGTTCAGTGGGCCAGGCCAGATTGTATTTTCTATCTAGTTGTCATCGAAGTATTTAGTTTGCAAGGATTTTAATATTTGAACGCCCGTAATTTTACCGTCATAAATGAATGCATAGTACAAAAGAATATCACTGTACGTCAGATCAAAAGTTTTATTTTCGAATCAAATTTTTTGGGTGACCCTTCTCCGCTCCCGTCTTTACGAGTTCACGAGTCGTTGCCGCCGACTGCAGCAATTGTAGGATCGGTAACGGCGCAAACAGAAATATCTGTTACATGAAACGAAACATGTGTTGTTTACCTATATAGTTTTTATAAATCGGAATGCATAGTCCTAGAGTGCCTAAAAATAATACACTGCATTACCTTTACCTAGTCATGATTTATCAAATACCAATATGAATACAAACAGACAAACTTTTATATAATGCCTAACCTAATATATATTTTTGAAAATAATAGCTCTTAATGTTCTCTACAACATATTATTCGTCTCAATACAATTTATGCTGCCGTGCTGTAGCGTGACACCGTACCGACAAGTGTCGCGGGTCTACAAAAGAACACAACTATGAACACTATAAAGAAAATACGTACTCTTGATTCATGTGTGTGTGGGGGTTTCTGTGACTGTCAGCCGTTTGGCGTTTTCATCCAGAACGGTAAACCACTTGAGTTTTGCCATTGTCGCATTTTTTCTTCACTCTGTCTTGACGTTATATGAGTATTATACAACAGGTGCTGATGAATTATTGCTGCGCGTTTATATTTCATCATCCATTTTGATTTATTTATTGTTTATAATTGCACTTTTTGCATGGTTGTAGTAGTGTCCATATTCCACGTAGTGTATTTATTTATTTATTTATTTATTGGTTGATTTAACGGGCTTGAGCCCTTTGAACATATGATATAATAAGTTGACAAATACAAGAACGGAAGCTTAAATACTATGATTACAAAAAACAAAAAACAAAGTACAAATAGAGAAATATAACTATTACTTACATGAAAAATAATATAAACTTTTAAACATCGTTAATGCATCTTAATATTAATAAAACATTGAGCTTAAATTTATTACGGCATGAATCAAAAAAATCTATTGATGGGGATATTTTATTATCTAATGACAGAGCGCGAGGGAAAAATGAATTGGCACCATAACTTTTTCGATAGTAGGGTATGACAAATGAATCATTAGTCCTGGAGAAAAAAGTGGGAACCTTGATACCTAATAAAGCCATTAGATGTGGACAATCAATGAAACCATTTAATAGATCATATATAAATAATAAATCAGAGAGTTGTCTTCTTAGATCAATCGAATCCAGACCTATTGAGTGTTGGACGGGTTTAAATAAATTACTAGAGATAGGCTTATTAGAGACATAAGCTATTCTTTTCAAAAATTTATATTGGACCGCTTCAAGATCATTCAAGTACGTAGACAGGTTTTGTGACCAAATTATGGATCCAAACTCTAGTGAAGATCGTACGAGCGAGCAATATAAAGTTTTCAAACTAGAAGGCTGCTTAAAATGTTGTGTATTCCTATTAATAAAACCTAGCATTCTATAGGATTTATTTAAAATGTTCTTATGATGGAACTTAAAAGAAAAATCTGATTCAAAATATATTCCTAAGTCTTTAATCTCAGTTACTCTGACTAATTTTGTATTATTAAGTTTGTAGTTAAATATAATTGGGTTTTTGGAACGGGTAAATGAAATAATGTTACATTGTCAATGTTTAATTCAAGACAGTTATTCACGCTCCAAGTATAAAACTTATTTAGCTGATCTTGTAATATCACAGAGTCTGATGTAGATTGAATCGAGCAAAACAATTTAGCATCATCCGCAAAAAGCAATAATTTTATAGAATTATTAAAAACCCGAGGCAAATCATTAATGAAAACTAGAAAAAGTAGTGGACCCAAATGCGAACCTTGAGGAACACCTGATGGTACGTGAAAATCATTAGAGACATGGAATGAAAGTTTAACTGATTGAGAGCGGTTACTTAGATAGGAGGTGATCCATTTTAAAAATAAACCATTAAAACCAAAAGACTTTAACTTGCATAATAAAATGTTATGATTCACCTTATCGAAAGCTTTTTTAAAGTCTGTATAAATTGAATCAATTTGACTGCGGGTATCTACACGTTTTCTTTATTCCGCGACTACATTAATATTGTTGTCCAGTAACTGCTGGATATTGTTTTGCATAGCGTTCTTGTTTTGCCGTCCACAATACTATTTGGAGTGGTCACGCAGCTGCTCCCAAATCACCGGGAAGCAGGAGCCGTTGTTACATTATTTCAATAGGTGATATTCGGTGATATTATAATATACCGTGTTGAGACTCATAGACAAGAATACTAATAGATAGGCATCTGCCGTGTGTTTGTTTAGAATATTGAAAACAGTGCTACCTGGTTTTTAATTTCTAGAAACATCGCAGTAAATGTGTATTGGTACCTAGGTAAATATTTTGGTTTGGAATTTTCCCGCCATTTTTAAATATGAATATAAACATCTTAAATATTATTTACATACATAATCGTATTGTTATTAAACCGGATGGTGCACTTCTCCCATTTACTGATAGCACGAAAATTACCCGCACGTTACATCGTAATCAGCCTTATTTTCCCTATACGCGCTATTAGTGGCGATAAGAATAATTGTTATCACTTATCAGGAATGTTGTTTGGTTCTAAACAAACATATTTTAACGATGGATTGAATTATAAAAATTTGATTTTTAATTTATTCTTATGATTATTTACTCCTAATGGTTGAATATTGGCACAAATTTAATTAAGATACCAACTTTTATCACTTGAAACTATAATACCTGAATTTGTTCACCTTTAACTGGTGGAAAAATGTTAACAGAAAGTTGTATACACACTCCTAGTAGTAAAATTTTAGCTTTTTCTTGCTGACTGGTCGCTGAAAGAGTGTTTTACCTTTAATAATGGCTGGAAATCATGTGTTATCCATTAGTAGTTTTTTTAAAGACAACATGAAACAATTTAAAAGAGGTGAAATAGCGGATAAAGATGGCCATATACTGAAATTCCTGGCAGATTTAGAACAAAATATTGTTGTAGGTGATGTCAAACCAAGTATGAAAAGTGATCCTTACAAGGTTAGGATTTTATTAAATGAAGGTAGTATATCTGATGCCCATTGTTCTTGTTCGGAGTTGCAATTTGTCACCATATTGCAGCTTTGGCATTGTATACACATTATAACATTAGTTCAACTGACAAAGCTTGCTCATGGAGTGCAAGACCAGTTAATGTGTCTAGTCATATAAAAAATATTAATGATATGTATGGCACATATAACACTCATTAGTTATGCATTTTTTTTGTAATATTTTCAGGAAGGAAGGAAGGAAGAAATACAATTTATAATTTTAATTTTTTTTTCAAGAATAAAAACATTTTAATTTAATGACATAAAAGTAAAACCTTTTATTATAAAATTAAAAATATACAGGGTGTACTTTTAGAATACAGTGATTGAAAAAATATAAATTTTTAACTTGATACAATTCACAGTAAATATTTTTTTTGATATGACAATAAAATCAAAATAACTTTAACTTTTTAACTCGTTAATGCCCAGCCTTGTATACATATTTACATTAGGTATATACATTACTCTATACATTTTATACATTATACACATTTATATATACATTATTTACATTATATATACATTATTTACATTATATATACATTATATACATTATTTACATTATATATACATTATTTACATTATATATACATTATTTACATTATATTATATACATTATTTACATTATATTATTATAGGAAGGAAGGAAGAAAGAAATTGTTGAAGGAGATAAAAGACTATTGGGATCTGCCAAGAAATTCAGTTAGGCCATTTTCATATGACCTAACTAAACTCTTGGCAGCCAATTTTCTGTTCTTGTCTTTTATCTCCTTCAACAATTTAACATGCCCATCCACACATTGTGGCTGATAAGGTCGAGAATATCTTAAGGGAACCATATAACTTTTTTCACCTATATAGTGATTTGATTATCTTAACGAGTAACGACGCGTCGACACTGTCTCTACCTACTGTTAACAATAATTTTTATAATATTCTGTTTACAATTATTTTTTATTGTGTTTACAATTATTTTTTATCCGATTTGTATTTAATCATCAATATAATTCGCTATGGATAGCAGTGATGATCAAGGAATTGAAGGCGTAGAAGCATTTTCACCAGTACCGTCAACACGGGTGAAATGGAACTTGAGTGGTGACTTGGAACAATATGACTTTTCTTTATTGAATTTGATAGAACTTCTTGAGTTTTGATTATATATCGTTTATCATTCCATGATATTTTATGTTGTTACATTTCCAATCAGAAACATCTTATCATATTTTTTGATATTTCTTATCATTAAACAGAAATTAATGTACCAAATTGTTATCAAAAAAACGCTTTTTTTGTAGACCAAATTTAAGTCACCAAACTCATACTGTTCGAGGCACAAAATTCAGGTATGCATATTTTTTAATTGATGTACAACAGTTTTATTACAAGCTAATCTAAACATTTTTTAAATAGATTCATTATCTGATTTTTTAAGAATGATTTTATTTTTCAGTGTCTAAACAAGGGTGACTTGAAACATGCCGAACCGATACAAGAGACAGCCAGGTAGTCGATCGTATCGAAACTTCTCAGATGAAACTTTACAAAATGCAATTACTGAATTGAAAAATGGTAACTCAAGCTATAGACAAGTTTCAGCAAAATATGAAATTCCTATAAGTACGTTATGTAGGAAATATAGCAAAAAAAATATGAAGAAATGGGGTGGTCAAATAAGTTTGACATCTGATGAAGAAGGGGCAATTGTAAGTACAATACTATATGCTGGTGATTGGGGCTACCCATTTGAAAGTGTTGATGTTAGATTGTTGGTCAAATCTTATTTAGATCGACAAGGAAAAAAAATTAAAAAATTCAATAAGAATTTGCCTGGCCACGAATGGTATAATCTTTTTATTAAGCGACACTCTTCTTTACTAAAACCTAGGCTAGCTGAAAATATTAAAAGATCTAGAGCAGCTGTATCAAGAACAGTCATAAATGCATATTTTGATAATTTAGCAGTAACTCTGGAAAACATTCCACCACAAAACATTGTTAATTATGACGAGACAAATTTCATTGACGATCCTGGTAGAACAAAAGTTCTGATTCGTAAAAATGCAAAACATGCTGATTCAATAATGGATTCATCAAAATCTGCAACATCTGTCATGTTTTGTGTAGATGCATCTGGAGGCATGTTACCGCCATATGTAGTTTATAAGTCCCTACAGATGTGGGAGCCATGGACACTAGGTGGACCAGATGGATGCCGTTACAATAGATCACCTTCCGGCTGGTTTGACCAATCGATTTTTGAAGATTGGTTCCAAACTATCATCATTCCTCACTTTCGTCGATTAGAGGGTACAAAGGTCGTTATAGGTGATAATCTAGCAAGTCACATTTCTGTGAATATAGTCAAGTTATGTAAACAACAAAACATTAAATTTGTATTTCTGCCAGCCAACAGCACACATTTAACCCAACCACTTGATGTTTCTTGTTTTCGCCCCATGAAAATAGCTTGGAGGAAGGTGCTAAAAGAACATAAATTAAAAAAAAGAGGCCGGCTTACCAAAGATATTTTTCCTAAAATACTAAAAAGTACTATTGAAAGACTCAATATATCACAAAAAGACAACATAAAATCTGGATTTGAAGCCACAGGTATTTACCCATTAGACCGTCAAAAAGTATTAAACAAGCTTCCAGATAATGAAAGTCCAGCTTCTATTGTAGTACCTCAAGCAATGCATGATATGTTAAAAGAATCAAGATTTGGATCTAACGATGGTGTGACTAAAAAAGGAAGGCGTAAGAAGTATAATGTAGAACCAGGCAGAAGTGTTACAGAGGCAAATATGACAAGAGATGGAGACAATGAACAAATAATGGAAACTGACCAAAATGATGAGACTGAAGATAATCAAATAAATACCATAAAAAAGACTGAAGAAAATAAGACTGATGAAGATGATGACTATTTATTAAATCAATTAAATGATTTTATAGAAATCAATTTTGAGACTGATGATATAGTATTCGAAAAAGAATATAATAGTGCAGATGAAACTGTACTAAGAGTAGTAGAATTAGCACAACAAAATCAATATGCAATTAATTTTGAAACACATGATTTTGTTTTGGTAAAATTTGAAACGCTTAAAGGCAACTTTGAAGAATTTGTTGGACAGATAAGTGAAATTGATGGAGAAGAAATAACTTGCAAGTTTCTTAGGAAAAGTAAAAGTATGAGTGGATACTATGTATTTCCATTCATTATTGATGAGGCAACTGTTACCAGAAACCAAATTATAAGAAGACTAAAATTGATCTCAGAAAAAAGAGGAAATTACCAGTTTGAATGGATAGTTCCTACCTAGGTAATAATAAAAGTTAACTTTCATGTGTTATTATTAATTAAGTATTATTTAATTGTAAGTACCTATGCTATAAAATGTTCAAAATATGTTTCTAAATAAATATGTTTATGATCTGTTAAAGCAAATTTTGTACAATTGTTTTTTATAATTATAAGTTGTTAAAGCAGATGCTGTATAATTTTTTTTTTTATGTTTATATGTTGTTAAAGCAAATATTACACAGTTTTTATTTTATGTTAAACTACCTAACTAAATTAAAGAAAATAAAATCATAATGTTTCAGTAAAGAGAATGTGTTTAATTCATTTTTTATATAATATTTAGGTTACCTATTGACTTCTTTAGGTTATAATATGTACAAAGATGTTTTTAAAAGCCTTATTTGTGTTCCAAGTCAAACCTATAGTAGGTTAAATGCTCAAAAACATTAAAAACACCTTACTGTTTCATGTCACCCGAAACTCAAGGTGACTTGGAACACTCACTTTTTATTTATTTTTTAACCAAGTTATGGTTAAATTTCATTTTTTTTTATGCAAATGTAGTCATTTATACTGCGCGCCTATACTAGATTTTTTTCAGATTTAAAAAATTAATATTGAAGGTGTAGGAGCCTGGAAAAGTTAAAAATCGTGTTCATTTCACCCGTGTTGACGGTAACAAAGAATACACGAGGAAAAGTGAGTATTATATGAAATACAATAATAGTTATTCTTATTACATAAAACTTATGACACAAAAATCAAGTTGTCAAGTTTTTTGAGTTTTCGCGACTCGACTGTATTTATTGTTGGTTGTAATTATTACGAAATATTATAATTGAATTGATGATTAAATATTTTTTCATATATTTTCAATAATAAAACGAAGTGCATTAATTTTTATTTGATATTTTTTAATAATATTTTTGTACTAAAAATTTGTATTTTTTTTTTTTTAGATTTTAGATTGTTGGTTCACGTGAACGACTACGCATTGTCAATATGTACAAGACAATTATTAAGGATGATCCAAGTATGTCAATGAGGCAAATGAGGGCGACAATTTCAAAAATAATGGGCGTTGGTGAATCAACAGTACATAGGACCATCAGTAATTACAAGGAAACTAAAACGGCAATATCTCCAAAACGCAAGAGAGTAAAAGTACAAGTTACTGAAGAGTTCAATGAGTTCGCACGGAATGCAGTCCGTAGGCACGTACACAGTATTTGGTTCCGATGCGAAATCCCTACGGTCGATAAAATTCACAAAGCTGTGTCTGATGATAAAGATTTGCCAACCGTATCGCGAACTAGTATTTTTAAATTATTGAAGGAATTAAAATTCCGATACGTTAAAAAAGGTCGTAACAGTGCTCTAACAGAAAAAACCGAGTTAATACTTTGGCGAAGAAGGTATTTGAGATCAATACGGAACTATCGTGAAGAGCAGGGCTCGTAAGTTCATGCATCTGCATGTTTTTTTTGCTACACAGGAAAACATGCTAACTGTGATACAAATCCGTTTCATAACAATAGTAATAATAATATGAAGTTTGATAGTGCATGTTTTTGCATGTTTTGGGTGTAAAGTCATATTTGGCATATAGTTGATTTTTTACAGTCATTAGTGCATATTATTTCATAAAAATATTTTTTAGACAAATATTTGAAAAGTTTCTTCCGATTTTTGATATCTTGTTCCAATCGTCCAATATCACATGGTAAATTATAACGGTTTTTTAAATTTTTTATTGATTAATTATTTAGCTAATTCATAAAAATATCGAAAATCGGGCTTCTTACGATTGTAAAAAAAGTTCTACTCTACAATTTTTATAATAGGTATTTTTACTGTAAGCTACTTCAATAAGCCGTATTACTTGAATTATGAAACCATGGTTTAATTCCATATTTTATCTACTAGTGCGCCCTCTTAAGTTGGAAAACATAAAAAATACACTTATAGAATATATATTACTAAATTATCTCAAAATGAAAAACCTAATATTTAATTCCAAATGTTTTCATTGTTGGTGCTGAATAAGGGTGTACACAAATTAGACAAAAATGTCTACCTAATTAAAATTTATAAAGATGTCAAAGCTATTTGAACTTCACAAGTATTAATTTTATTTTTTATAATATTAATTTTGACTGTTAAATATATAAAAATAAAAAGGAATAAAATACTATTAAAATGTATGGATTTATTCTTATTATTTTAAAATTTGGTCAAGTTTTTTTTTACATAATGCATATTTTGAGTTCATAATTTAAAAATGTGAAGGCATATAAATGCATATTTTCGAACTTTTAAGTGCATATTTTAATGCATATTTTGACAATTTTTAGTGCATGAATGCATGCTTATTTATGCATTTTTAGTGCATGAAGTTACGAGCCCTGGTGAAGAGTGTCGCCATGTGTATTATTTAGACGAAACCTGGGTGAATGCTGGTGACTGCCCAAATTATGAATGGCGTGATACAACAATAACATCCCACCGTGACGTTTTCCTAAAGGGAATGTCAACCGGCTCCGTGAATCCGTCTGGCAAAGGCAAGCGTCTAATTGTTCTTCATATAGGGTCCGAAGATGGTTTTGTTGACAATGGACTATTGTGTTTAGAATCCAAGAAGAACTCCCGCGATTACCACGACGAGATGAACGGGCAAACATTTTTCGAGTGGATGGAAAATATTCTACCTCGTCTAAAGGATAACAGCGTTATATTTATGGACAATGCGTCGTATCATATGTCAAGTTGGACAAAGCACCGACGGCGTCATCGAAAAAGGCCGATATTATTCAGTGGTTGGAGAATAAGGGGAAGTGGTGGATAGAACTATGATAATACGAGAACTTTTAGACATCGTAAAAAAAATTAAGCCGCAACATGAGAAATTTGTTATTGATGAAATCGCCAATGCACAAAATAAAACAATTTTACGTCTGCCGCCTTATCATTGCGAGCTTAATCCGATCGAGCTTGCTTGGTCATCGATCAAGAATCATGTAAGAATGAACAACACTACATTTAAACTACCTGATGTGAAAAAACTTTTAATGGAAGGCATAGAAAGAGTAGATGCAGATATGTGGAAGCATTTTATAAGACACACGATAACAGAGGAAAATAAGTTTTGGGAAATTGATGACATTATGGACGAGGTGTTTGAAGCGGAGCGACAAAATTTAACTTTAACTATTACTGGAGATACGTCATCTGATTCTGAGTCTGATACGGAGTGAACTATTCTTATAATATGTAAATATATTTGTTTTTAATACCGGTTTTTTTCTAATATGAAGATTTTTTTAAATGTATTATAATTAGGTATGTCTATATTTAATAAAGTAAAAATTAAACATTTTATATTACGTATATTATAACCGTAAGTGTTTTATTACGTGTTATTTTTAATTAAATATCTATACAGCATACCTAATATCATGAATATATAATACGACTTAATAATAATAAAATGTATACAGTAAGTATTTTGGATCAGTAATGGACTGTTGCGATCGTATTGAATTTATTACAAATGCTTTGTATACCGTATTAAAGTATAATATTATATTGATGTAATTCGTAACAATTATTTTCTATAACATTCTGTATGCACGGCGGCAGTTGACTACTACGACGAGCACCGCCGATTGCCGAACACCACCGACCAATCACAAACCACCTATCTCCGACGTGGGGGGTCTGAACGTTCCGGCGGCTCAGTATGCATGCGCGCAAGTGGGTCAACTTACGGCAAATAGAGTATAGCCATGTAGGTATACGTATTTTAAAATGCTGTTCGTATAGGTTCGAAATTAAAATACGGATAAACGTCATTATATAATGACGTCATACGTACGAATATAAATATAGTACGAAAAACATCCGTATGGCCAATGATTCGTATATCTTAGTTTCGTATGGTTGTACAAAATACCAAATCATGTTCGTATACGAAAAAATGTGTACGAACAATTGTGTGTACGAGCAATATTCGTATGACGTACAAAATAGACCCCCAGAAGTCAAGTATAAACCTTCAAGATTTCCTAGTTGGTTTTCTAGAGGTCTAAAGTCTATTGTTTTGGGGGGAAAAAAAAGAATCATGCGAAGTATAAATCAACTCGGTGTCCTCTTGACAACTCTGAATTTTCTACTCTTCGGGCGGAATATAAGATTGAGTACAAAAAATGTCATAGTAAATTGTTGTCTCGCACTGAAAATCAACTAAATAAAAATCCACGTTCCTTTTGGGACTTTATAAGCAAACATAAATCTGGCACTGGAATCCCTAATTCAGTCTTCTATAACAATGTAACTAATGCTGGGCCTGAATCAATTCCCCATATCTTCTCATCGTATTTTAAGTCAGTCTATCTACCAAATTTCAATAATCATTACGACCCTGGCACTCCTTTTTCCATCATAATTTACCTAGCGACTGTATATTTTCTGTTTTTGATGTTGATGTTGGTCTCTCTGCTTTAAAAAACGTTAAATCTACCGGAAATGATAGCTTATCTGGTACTTTTTTGTTCAACATCAAATCGGCCTTTTGCTATCGTCTATGGTTGCTATTTAGGCGTTCTTTGGATTTGGGTGTCTTTCCAAAAATGCTGAAAATGAGCTCTGTAACACTGATATTCAAATCAGGGCATAAGTCTGATGTAAAAAAAATTATAGAACAATTTCAATTTTAAGTCATATTGCCAAGTTGTTAAGCTACTGATGCTACGGAGTATTCAACCATCGGTTAACAATATATTAATTTACGAATAATATGGCTTCAGACCTGGCCCCTCATCTGTATCGAACTTAATTATACTTAACAACTACATCCTTAAAACTTTCGAACATCACTCTCAGGTTGACGTCATATTCGCGGTCTTTGCTAAAGCTTTCGACAGAGTCGATAACCAAACTCTCATGGATGTTCTGTTCAAGTCGGGATTTGGTGAGCCTCTTCTTTCATGGCTTAAATCGTACTAACGGGCAGAGTCCAATGGGTTTTTGGACATACATCCAAAGCGATCGAAATTCCCTTGGATGTTCCTCAAGGAGGCCACTTGTCCCCTCTCATTTTTTCACTCTTAATTAATGGACTAAAAAATGTGATAAACTCCGCCAGATTCCTTATGTTTGCAGATGACCCTAAAATCTTTAGTCGTGTTGACACATTAAGTGACTGTAATTCTTTACAAAGAGAGCTGAATTCCATGGTTTCCTGGTTCAATTCTATTGGATTGCAGTTCAATACAGATAAATGTCATAGTATGTCATTCTCCAGAAGTAGGTCTATTATCAAATATACCTATATCATCAATTACTCAATCGTTGAATCGGTATCTATGAAAAATGATTTAGGTGTTATACTCAGTTCTAAACTGAGCTTTCACCCTCATATCGAAGCAATGTTCTGTAAATCTCTAAAGACACTTGGTTTTGTGCTACGATTATCTAAAGAGTGTAAATTGTCTGCTTTACGAATTTAATTTGAAATTTTTTTTAGATATTCACTTAACACTAAACAATTTACAAAATTCTATTTACTAATATACCTAATAGATATAATTTACAAAAACTTACCTGATTTTTTAAATCCACGATTTCATAACATTTGCTGTATTATTATTTTCGTTCTGTTGTATCATTTTTTTTGTGCTTATCCCAGCCACTCATATACATACGTTTTGACATTTTTAACAAGTTTAAAATATTATTCAAAAATCAAAACATTATTTCAGAAAAAATCACTTTCATAATAAAACAATTATTTGTAAGACGGTTAAAATTCTTACAAGGTACACTATATTACAGTAAATATACATTTTACAAGTAAAACCACATATAGATCGTACAGACAAAAAAAAGAACAGCAATCAACAGACAAAAACTAAATGACAAATGTATGCTTTCACTTCTACAGATATCGTGATTACTGATTAGTGATTACCATTTACCCCATGTCCCGATATCGTATGTATACAAATTAAAAACCCAAGGGAATGATCTATTTTTATATACGATTAAATGTACTCACATTGGTTGAGTGGTTGGTCGCCTAATAATGTAGAACACGGGGCACGGACCCGCATTATTATTATTCTTCTTATTTCATCTTATTATTATTCTGTAGAATTTATTTTGTACGATTAATTGTATCGTGTATGGCTGTACATATTGGGACACTTATTAGAACTAGTATTAGTGTATTAAGTTTGGCTTTGGCCATTTCTAACATTTTAACAAGTTAACAGTTTGACATGTTATAGATGATGTGGGGCCTATAAGGGCTTAGCGCTTGGTTATTAGAGCGAACCATTATTAAAAACCAAATTAAATTTAAAAACCTGCCATGTAGTTATAGGTTAAAAACAATATCTTGCGAAGAAATAATGAGAATAAGAAAAAAATAGGTAACTTTAAAATAAATAATTAACTATACAGTTGTAAAACGCTTCCGTAACTCTGGTAAACAAATTTATAAATCTAACGGAGGTATGTGGTATAATCTCAGGTTAGAGCTCGGACTCGTTTCCATGTTTTTCAGCGGGTCGTACTTCAGATCACAGGTAAACCATAACCACGGGCCCACGGACTTAAATATTGTGGCGAGCCTAGGCGTCTCCACAATACTCCCTCTCGTCGGTTACACTGCCGTGGTTGGCATCACCGCCCGTCCCGTCGTACGTTGAACGCGTCCCGGGCCTTTTTTTCCTTCTCTCTGACCAGGAGGCCAATTTTTGAAATGAGCTATAGATTATGTGACATATTTATCGCATGCGATAAAATGATAAAATTATCGCATACGATTAATTTATGTCGAACGTTTAAAGTGTAGGCTATTTTTGAACTAGTATCGATAAAATTTTATCATATAACGAATGGAATAATATTTGTCTCATAAACCAATGCGGTAACATATTTGCTTACATTATTCTAACCTCAAAATATAATAAGTACGATAAAATACGGATGGATAGGCGTAGTCACGAACTAAGATATCTTTAATCGTGGTCCGTGGACGTAGTAATCACTAATCACGATTGTAGATAACATTGGTAGTTTTGTACTTGCGCGTCTCACTTTTAAGTATACGTTTTACATTTTTACGTTAAGTAATAAGTGTAAATACCTTTTATTTCACAAGTTCGTTTGATTTTTTGTATAGTTGTTCTTGGTTTATTGTAATTATGAGTGCTCCGATAAAAAGCAGGCCAACAAAACAACAAATGAAGTTGTTGGTTGACCTTTTGGCTCTCGACCCACAACTTATGGCCGGTAAATTTTCGAGCACGTTTACCTCAAAACTAGCGAAAGCAAGATGGGAAGCTATAGCAACCCAACTTAATGGGTTGCCGGGCGCAGAAAAAACATCAAGCAAATGGAAAAAGGTAATTCATTTTTAACTTAATGCAACAATTATTGATCTCCACAGTATTTTATAATAGAAACACTTTAATTTTTCAGAAATATGATATTTAAAGATTTTTGGTTTTCGTAAATAGTTAAGCCAAAAAATATGTTTCAAAATCATTGAATTTCGTTTTTTTTTTAATTCAAAATTAACGATGAATGTAATTTTGGCCTCTACTTTTTAATTGTCTAGGATCGAAGGCCCCCTCACATTGGTATTAATAATGTTAGCCCCCGACTTAAAATGTTGACTTGCAATTCAAATTTACAGATTTGATAATTGTTGGTTATTTAGTTACATTCTCTGTAGGCCATACTTAAGCAGTTTTCAGTGACCCGCCACACACAGACTGTGCATCCGGGTGATAGTCATTTAACTTTTAATATTTCTGATGATATTTTAACATTATTTCTAGGCATGGCAAGATACCAAGGCAACAGCCAAAAGTAAGGCTGCAGCTATCAAACGGCATAGTAATGGAACCGGGGGTGGGCCTCCCTGTACCATTACTATGTCAGATGTCCAGTTGAATGCCATTGCTCAAGTAAGTGATGTTGCTGTAACTGGCCACACAGAAAGTTCTGAGTCTCTGGTAGAAATTGTTTATGAAAATGAAACTTTTCAATTAGGTATAATATAAATATAGTAAAACAAAAACAATTTGGTACTTAAAATTAAATATCAATGATTTATTTGCATAGATACTTCTCAAATGGATAGCGAGTTGGTTGAAATTATCCCAGGAGATGAATGTGAGTATGTTTATAATAATGATAGTATTTATGAAAATAAACTTGTACCCAGCTAAATGTGTAAAATTAAAAACCAATTGTTATTGTAAAAAAAATTAAACTATTATTATTAGGTGACCTATAACTCATTTTAATCAAATATTTTACAGAATCATTTTCTAAATATAATTCATTCAAATTATAACATAGTTTAAAATGTAAACAGAAATTCAAAATTGTTATTAAATAAAATAGTATTGAAACATCAAAATCATTTTTAGTGAAATTGAAATCTGTAATTATATTATGTAGTGTTATTTGAAGTCCCAGATGCATCTTACCAGCCACTGGATAATACATCCATAACGCCAGAACCATTGGTTTCCATTAATCCAGAACCCAAAATTAGTCAAAGACCAAGTAAGAATATTTACCTATTTTATATTTTTATTTAAAATGTATTTATAAAATTGATTAATAATATTTATAATTATTCATCATAGATCTTATAAAAACAACTAAATTAAAACAGTTAGAGAATCATAATGAAGCTGCAAACAAATTAGCGGGCATTGCACTTCAGAAACTTGAGCTAAAAAAAGAATATTATGCAAAGAAAATTAAATTGATGGACGAGCAAACTGTCACTTTAAATAACATAAATAATATTTTGTCAATTTTTTTTAAAAGTCAATAAGGAGAATAATAATGTGTAATATATAAAAATATTTAATCAATAATGTTCATATGTATTTATATATATATGTATATTATTTTGTAATGTTATAAATTGTTAATTGTTATATTTAAAATACTATTATTAGTTTTAATTACCTACCAAGAATAAAGTAAAGCAGCAGAGTTCCTTGTTGATAAGTATTTGTTTTTATTTGTTTTTATTTGTTTAAATTAAGTTTTTATATAGTATTTAAAATGTTCTTAAAAAGTGTCATAAATACCTTTTTGCATATATCTTATTATGCTATAAATTGTTATATTTAAAATGTTATTATTATTTTTAATTACCTACCAAGAAAGTAAAGCAACAGAGTTCCTTGTTGATAAATATTTGTTTTTATTTAATTTTCATTAAAAAGCTTGAATATTAATTTTTCACAACATTTACTTATACATTTATAAATTTCTATTTTGAAGTACTTGTATTATTTTGCTTCGTTGCTGTTTCCCAAGCATTAAATATTGGTTCCGGTTGTCACGTTGCTCCTCAAATGGTTCTTGGTCCTGGTTCATTTCCGTATCAATGTCTCCTTCAGTCCCTCTAATCTCAGGTACATTGTGTTCAATGCACATATTGTGTAATACAACACATGCATTTATAATCTGTGAAGATTTTTCCGGTTTATAATGCAATACCCTATCCTTGAAGAGACACCTAAAATTATATTTAATTGAGAATGAAGGAATGACTAAATAAATTAATTTTGAATAAAATAAATGAGTACCTAAAACGCATTTTGAGTACACCATTGCATCGTTCTATAATGCTCCTTGTTGACATTTGTTTATTGTTATAAAGTTCCTCAGCTGCAGTGGTGGGGTGTGTTATTGGTGTGAGTAACCAAGGCCGTAGCGGATAACCAGAATCTCCTACAAAGGTATCAAAATTATAATTTAAAATTTATTTATCTGGTAAAAACATACATTAATATTTACCTAATAAAAAGAAGTTATTATAGTTTCTGGAATGTAATTCCTGAAGAGTGTTTGTAACATTACTGTTATTCCAAACATGTGCATCATGTGTACTACCAGGGAATAACGCATTAACATTTAAAATTTTTAGATTTGAGTCACATATCTAAATAAAAATAAAATAATCCATATGTATTATTATAATATTATACCATTATAACATTAAAATATTTATTCTTAATTCTTGCATTCAGAAAAAAATATAGGTTAAGCTTTAATGATTTACTGTTTTGCAATTTATATGTACTTACATAATTAAAAATTTCTTAAAAACCAAGTAAATATAATTATAAACTTCTATCCATTAACTTTTTTCATTTCAAACTTAATTTATAACTGTTTTTTTATTAATAAATGGATAATTTTCTCTGGGTGTGAGGAAGTATGCAAGAAAAAAAAATGTAAAATGTTATTAATTCTTACTAGCTGAACATTTATCGAGTGATAATTTTTCCGATTCACATACATGTACTCAGGGTACCTGTTTTCTTCAAGGTTAAGGTTTTTTGAAGGGGGCACTATAGCAACATGGGTACAATCCAAACATCCAATCACGCCTGGGAATCCAGTTTTAAGATAAAACCTAAAATGGGGGAAAAACATTTTTAACAAAATAATGTGAAATAACTAAATTGTTCCATACAAGTAATTTCTACAAGTTATTTTAGTTTAAAAAAGTATTAAATAATAAGTGTCTTACTCATGACGAACTGCATTGAGCTCACAAATAGTATGCGGGAATTTGACCCATGAATTGAAAATAGAGGGATTATTTAGTGATGTTACGACCTCTTTAATGCAACAGGAAACTGACGCTTGTGACAGTACAGTATATCTACTGTTGCCAACCGGTGTTTGGTATGAGCCTGTTGCAAAAAAGTTTAAGGCAACTAGCACCTATAATAGATAATCTTCATGAGACAAAAATCTTATATATAATTAAATTACAAATTGTATTTAAAATGTTAAAACCTTTGTGTCAATATCAATTGATGATGAACGGCTTGGCTTTTTAAGAAATGGTCTTAATAAATCAATCACATAACGTGTAAGATGTTTGGTTAAACGAAAATTTTTTATGAACATTTGTTCAGTCAGTGTAAATGGGTCCGTCAAAGGTCTGTGAAAATCATTTCTAACACCATCATTATTCTCGTTTACATTAACCACATTTTCTACAAAATTGTTAACAACCAAATGGGTCATTATATCAAAATCTGACATTTTCGATAGTTCACAGTAAATTACTTATAACAATATATTAATATATAAAAATATTAAAAACCAGAAAACTTAAAACACTTGATTGATTAATATAAATTAGTCTTTACGAACATTATGATTTTTGAATAATAATAATATAAATTTATAATATTATAATGGTTAATTATTGATAAGGATATATGGGTTATTTACTATTTTATATTTTTATCGATGGATAGTAAATTTTCATGCGATAAACACTTTGTCACCACCATTACACCAGTAGACAAATAGTCGAATAACTTTTGTGCGACTAAACTATATAATATTTCAAAAATAGCTTTATTTTATTTTCATGCGACAAACGTTTTTATCGTATGCGACAAACAGTCGAACGTTTTCAAAAATTGGCCTCCAGTACACATCGTTTTTAACCCACGCTCTCTCAACGGCCCACGATCTACTGCTTGATAGGAAAGCATTACTCGTCCGCTTCCTCTACGACGGCAAAACTTGTCACTGCGGAAGACGATTAGCGTTAGTACAGTCGTAGAAAACGCGCGATCGAGAAGTCACGATAGTCTGTGGCGACGACTGTTCCTTTGCCTTCGACGATAATTCCGTACTCTTACAACCACGTGTGCTTCGAACTTTTGTTAATGGTTACCGACGATATTCTTAAAACATTTTTATAATAATAAATTGCTCAATACGTAAACAACAATCGTGTTCCTCATTATTACAAGCTAAGTTGACTCATGTTAGTTTTATCGTACTTCACAAAATGTAAGATAAGTCCTTGAACAGTACAAAATCAGCAGCTGCTGATCGAGTGCCGCTAACAGATATATATATTATTATGTGTGGTGACGCTCCTGTTGTGTTCTGGCGATTGAAAGCTTATCAATTATCAGGTCGGCGGGAAGTGGGCCTGTAACGGGGAATTAATGTTATTTATTTTTTTTTTATATAGTAAAATAACATAAATGATACACAGCGTCCCCGTCACATCTTATCACTTTCAATCGCCAAAAGGTTCTATTGGTTAATTGGCGATAGAGATTTTTTGCTATGCAAGTATGCAACAAGTCCACCACAAGGAGCTGGTTACAAAACAGATATAAAATATACATAATATAATATTATTGTGTTTACATTATAAATAATATTATTACAAAAACAATGTTATAATTATATCACAATTACGTAATTACCTTAATATTTTTGATGTGAAACATCCACGATTTAAGATAGACAGGTTGCGAGACGAACCTATAGATTCTGAGGCACAACGTTTTCAGAGGAGGATTACAACTAGCGCTCAACCTGTCAAGTGGTCGATTTTTTAATGAAAACATTTTTATCTTCAAACCACAACAAACAATAATTTGATAATCACTGTATAACCACTCTTATCATTTTTCGGACAACTGCCGGCCACCCGATTTTAATAAAGAATATTGATAAGTGAAAACGATATAAAATAGAATAGTTTGCTGTTCAGTCTCTGGATTTTACACAGTAATTACACACTTGTAATTCTCCCAGTATGGAACAGCTGTTTCTGTATTGGAAACATTATGCTTCAAAAAAAATGTGGTTTAGTATAGACATTATATTTATCTCGATATTGTCATGTTTCATCACAAACTGTCAGTTCCCTGATCGACTATGGATCGTTTCAACTACGATATGTTATGTTCGGTGTGTAATGACGAAGAAAGTGCGATATACTTTTTACAAGACCGAGGAGTGCTTCATCGTAATCGTAAGAATGGTCACGATATGTCGATACGGTATGGGTCTAAAGTTTTGAGGCGAGGCAACACTTCCAAGTGCAAGGAAACTAAAAGTATTCATAAAATCACTTGGTTATCAAATTGTAGTTATTTTGAAGTTAATTTATTTGTCGTCTAAACTTCTAAAGAGATACATCTATACAATTTTGCGAAGTCGAACTGGGTATGAACCATTTAACCACTGTTGATTTGAACAATTATTCACGTAGTCTGTACCGAAGTAAAAATGAACAATTCCGATTATTGAGAACCACATTGCTGCAAGTTTCATTATCATATCAGATTGCTGGAAGAGCTACGAATTTGGTATCGGTTTTCTTCGATTAATTGTTTTTTTTCTCCAGGTGACAGCTTATTGTCGACAAAGATCGAAAAGATACATCTGTAGTCGGTATTACTATAATAAGCTAAAGGGGTCGAAGCCGCTGCGCGTTTTGGCACAAAAACATTTCATACAGGAAAATTCTCACGTCCTGTAGAATTGTCGGATTACGTTAATTTTTTTTTTTATCTAAAAGTAGAGAACATTTTGTAGGTCGGATTAAAGCCCGATTTGTAAAATTATAATTATAGAATTTGGAAAATGCATTTGAAAAAAAATTGACCAAAAACCGACATATCTACGAATAATAAGAGTTTTTCTGCGAAACCATTTTTGTTCATCAAAATAGTGCTTCGATAATAGTCATCAAAGTCCAGCACTGACTTGTGCATGCTTGTGCGTGCATATTTTTATCAGCGCGTGTAATTATGGCTCAATCACACTAATATCGATTTACAATCTCACACACATGCACGTACCGCACAAGGCCGATACAACATGTGAATTAATTGCCTAAATTGTACTTCTAAATAAATGATCGGGACCGATACCCTTAGTCAATAACAAAATCTAAAATATGTAAAAAGCGTCTGCTTATCAGCTATTATTCTTTATAGTTTATACTTTATAATATTATTTAAACTATATGAAGATATTATAGTACTACCATTGATTATAAATACTATAGATAGCTCACTGCCGGGTAAAATCCCCTGCGCGTTCAGCGGCGTTTGCCACTATAAGCCGCTGTAGTAGGATATGAGTACCGGCGTTTCACGTTTGAATTGCTAGTGCGCTTTATTAGTCCCACCCACCAAAATACGAGCATGCTATAATAATGTGTGATCATTGCAATCATGATTGACATGATTACGCATCGCGCATTCGTGCGGCTTTTTTTACGTACTCCTGTCTTCTTACAATGAATAATCTATTAATATTTATCATTAATTCTTAATTTTCGCATATTTATATTTTTCCAACATCGGAGGCTGATATTAACCCTTAATATGTCACAGAAAAAAAACAATGAACCCTTTATAGAGAACTGCAGGGCGATTCTCTATTTCGTGACTAAATGTTAAAAATATTTAGTCAGTGAATATTAAGTCACTCGAATTTTGGCGTATTTTTATTTTACCGATTCTATACTTTGATAATTTAGACGACTTAATTGCAAACGGCTAAAAGTATGAAAGTGTCTAAAATATCTAATGACTTAATGTGATCACAATAATATTGTATAATATACAGTGGGGCCAACGTTATTTTACCATGTTATCACTAAATGATATGATATATTGATATAATATGATAATAATTTTTGAAAAACATTAATCGTCTTACATAATATTACAAACATTTAACATAATATTACTCCTTTTTGTTCGAGTTAATTTATGATATTTTTACTGTTCAGTGTTCACCATTCCGTGTTTTCGGTTTTATTTGTTTAAATCAAAAAATATAAAATACAATGGCTTCTCAAAAGTAAGTTTAATATATAGACAATAATTTTTGATATTAATAGTTCAGTGTTGAAATGTGAAATATGATTTTATTTATTTTAATCAAAATTGTTATATGTTAACTTTTTAGATTCTAAGCGGAGCGATGAACTTATTGATTTTACAATTTAAAATTTGAATTTTTTTTTAGTTTTTTCTAAAATAATTTTGATTTGGTCAAAATGCTTGAAAATTGAATACAAGATTTCTCATAAGTTGTAATAAAAGCAGTTGAAAAATATTAAATATTCATAGCACGTTTGAAATTTAAAGTACCTATATTATTATATTGTATACTCACATAATGACATTTTCAAATGTATTTTTTTTGGCATAAATTAATTCAACCATCTAATGTTGTATTAATAATATCTAATATGTAAAATATATTCCTTTAATAACAAGGGGTACTGTTAGGTACTCGCCCACGTCGCCCACCTTATTAATAGCTAATGTATTTGTAATAGTGTGGAAAAGAAAAAAAAACGAGTATCCGACCAATTATCTGTGCTTATTCAATACATGGATGAGCACAGGCAATTTGCTGCCGGAAAATTTCAGGACCCACATAATGGAAAACGATTGAATGAGTTGGAGTGGTCAGAATTGACATCTACTTTAAATGAAATTGGACCATCTAAAACATCAGATCAATGGAAGAAGGTACATTTTTATTTTAGTGCATATAAATACTAATTAATAATATATGTATCAAATGTAAAGTATGAAAAAAGTGGTATTAATTTATTATAAGTAATAAGTAAGTATACTTACTTAATAGTAAGTTACCTACTATTGATGCTTTAGTTATTGATAATGTTTATTTATGTATTAATGGGTATCAATTTATGCCCATTGCCCAGTGTTTACTCAAATGTTATTAGTTATAAAGTGTAATGAAAATATGTAGTATTTCTAAAATGTTGTTTACTTAAAAGAATAATTGATTACTATTTGTACTTTTTAGTGCTGGCGTAATGAAAAATGTATTGCCCGAAAAATAAATGCTGCCTGGAAGAACTGTTTAAATAAAACAGGTAATTCCAGCAGCAATTTACCTCCTGAACCAAATGACCGCCAAAGACTCATTCTTTCTATTATTGGGACTGAAACATCTGAGGGAATTGGTGCAGGAGAGATTGGGTTTGATGAAGTAAATGTATAATTATTTCTATTAGATGCTAATTTTATTAAAATTTAACTTAAATCACAACTACTTTTAAAATTTAAATATTCATTATTTTGTTTATAGACTGCTATTGAAGTTGGAGAAATGTTGGTTGATGCCACAAAAGGGTTAGAGGATTTAGAAGTATTTACATTCAATTTTATATCTAATATTTTTTGTATTTAACTTAAAAATATCTATCATTGTTATATTTATATCCATAGGAAATGATTGAGGTATCAAATGTACAAAATTTCAGTCCTACAATAGAAAAGGAAAAGTCAAACCATACATCAGCTGACAAAGGACCTAAAACTGTATCATCTAAAACAGATGTGTATAAAAATTTAGTTAATGAAACTAATACATCATTAAAGGTAAAAGTAAATACTATCTAAATAAGAGCAACCCAAGGTGGCAGGTTTCTGAGCATCAATGTGGTTTTACTACACAGTATGCAGGGCCATAGACTTGGGTGGAACTCACTAACATGTTTAAACTCCCCTTACAACATGAGCAGTATACAACTGTAGTATAAAACTGTAGTACTACAAAGCACCCCTCTTTACACATATTATATCCTTGTCTACGGCACTCAAAGCAGGCATATAGATGGTTGAGTTTGATTGGGGGGGCATCTGTGATCTGTTGTCATGCATAACCTCCACAACTCAACCACTATAATATGTAGTACATAACTTATGTTTCATATTTTTTTCATGAAAAACTCAGGGGTTAAAGTGGGAAAAAATTCCAGAGGGGACTAATGTCTCCATACAGTTTTAAGCATTCCATATATAATTTTATGTATAATGTCTAATGTATAAAATACTAATTTGTTAAAGGGGATGCTTTTTAACCGCCTTCAGAGATAGGGGGACTGAGTCCTCCTGTGTCCCCCCACTTTAACCCCTGGGAAAACTGCATGCTTTTTAATAATATTCTAATTTAATTTTTTTTAAGAATATGACTGATGCAATTAGAGAAAATACAATACAAATGGGCTCTATTGTGAATGCTATAAATAAAATGAATAGCAATTTAGAAAATGTAGCCCAAGCTTTAAATTTGTTATGTGGACTGGCTTCTAATTTGCATGCTAATAAATAATAATAAATATATTAATGATTATTATTATTTTATTTTTTTTGGTTATTGGTTTATGTTTTTTTATATACTTAAGCTTATTATTTTTATTATAACTAACAAAAATATTTTACTTCAATATAATATCAAGATCCATTGCTTTGCTTCATAATTTAAACTTTAACTGCTCTACAATATGTGTTTGTTTTTACTTGTAATTGTTTTCTAAATTCTAATATATATTTTTTTCTTCTTTATAGCTTTATAATGTAACATATGTTTGTTTTTTCTTGTGATTCTTTGCTAAATTATAATATTTATTTTTACTGCTTTATACCTTTATATAAATCTGTTGGCTTTTACTTGTAATGTTTAAGATTATTTGCTAAATAAATAATAATAAATATCTTAATTATTATTATTTTTTTTTTTTTTTGGTTATTGGGTTTATGTTTTTGATATACTTAAGCTTATTATAACTAACAAAAATATTTTACTTCAATATAATCTGCTGAGGGTAGAATTTGGTATGTTACGCACTTGTATGACGGAGACAACACATTCGGGTATCACGTCCAATTAACGATAAATAATAATATATATTTTTTACTGCTTCATAATAAATTAATTTGTTTTTATTTGAGATTCATTGCCAATTAATAATATACATTTGTTTACTGATTTAAAACTATTCAAATACTTTTTAGCACAAATTACAAAACAATTTGTACATCTAGTGATCTAATAACAATTGATTAAAATGAGAGGAAAATTTAAATAAAATGTATATAGTACACACATAAATATATACATTGTGAGAGGATATAGATATGTAATTATATAAATATTTAGATAAAAATATATGATTAAATTTGAAAATATTGTTGAATTATTTGATCCCTCATTCTTCTACCATTAATATTTCCTTGTATGTCTCCTTCAATATTGTTGGGTTCAATTACATTATTATTTAGTGCCATGTTCTCATTTCTGTATTCTAAACTGAAATATGATTAAATAAAACTGACATTATATGGTGCTTGAATATTACGTTATATACCTATACATACTTATTCATAGAAATATTATGTAGTATAGCACAAGTCTTTATGATTGTAGCTGCCTGTATTGGTTGATAGTGAAGAACGCGATCTTTACGCAGACATCTCCATCTACATTTTAATACACCAAAAACCCTTTCAACTGTATTACGAACAAAACAGTGGTTTTGAGTGTAACGGTACTCTGGTGTATTTTCTGGAGCGTTTAACACGGGCGTTAGCATGTATGATTGAGGCGTATATCCTGAATCCCCGAGAAGGTAAAACTGACCAATGTTATTTGCATGTAGCCTATCCATTTCTCGTTTAACTGCACTTGTTCCAAAAATAAATTGGTCGTGGACACTACCAGGGAAATCAGCATACACATTAGTGATACGCAAATTTGCATCACATACCTATTCATTTATTAAATGTTAAAACTATTAATAAACATTAGAGGTTATAGGAATGTATAAAATGTATGTTCTAAATGGAGGAATTATTTAATTTGTTTAATTCGTACCATATTAATAAGTATAAAGTAAGTACCTATATCTAACTACATATTACTATAATTATTATATTTTACCATCTGCACATTTAACGAATAGAAGCCTTTAAAATTTTTGTATGCCTCTTCACGCTCCGTAGGGGTTACAATTGCAATTTGTGTGCAATCGATACACCCTAAAATTCCAGGGTAGCGGCTTAACTGTTCAAATCTTTAATAAATATTTTATCATATTATTTAAAATTTAAGACTCATTTAACGGAAAATCAGACAAAGAATAATTATGTTAAGGGGGGGGGCTCCAATCGGTCGTATTTTAAGGATATTAATATAGGCATGGTTATATAACATGATGACATTAGAATGACTTGAAGCGTGTGCATAGAAAATTAACTACGAACATATATTAGTATATTACATTAATAAATATGGGTGAGTTTATACTTTAATCGTGTTACGATGTATATTACTATATTACGGATAGTAGGTAAGAATATGTTTTCAGAAAAAAAATTGGTAAAGGCGATATTACATAGGTAATAATCAGTAAGTATATACTAGGTATATTTTATTATATAATAAAAAATATAATCAATAATAATAATTACTCATTCGATATTTTTTCCCTCTCAACTCGATTTCGGGGGAAGCGTATTTGGTCTGCGGCAAAGATTCTGACTATTTCAGCAGTTACTTTGGTAATGCACCTACTTACACTCGGCTGACTAACCGGGTACAAAGAATCATTACCTATTCCCCTCTGATATGCACCGGTTGCTAAAAACTGGATCGTGACAAATACCTAAATTCAATAATACATTTAAGATGTAAACTATAGTTTATGACACATATTTAATTACCTATATATATTATAATTTGTAAGTCATAACAAATTAATATAAGTAAGCGTATAGATATAGTAAAGATTTAAACTTACTTGAACTTCAACACTTAAACCATTTTTCCTAATTTTAGTTAGGTTTGGCCTAAGGTGCTCAATTAACATTGAAACGTCGTTTTTGGTAAGCCTATATAGTTTTTTAAAATTAAAGTCACTTAAGTCAAACGGATTACATTTGTCTCTTAAAACAGATTTATGGAGAGTAAAAGCCCTAGTACGCTCATGGTCTTCTATTTCATCTAATAACGCATATGCTATAAACGCCATAATTAAATACTCACTACAAACAAAAAGTAATATTAAATATTATAATGTACGATGTTAAAAATTAATGGTGAAGTTAAAACAGAGTAGGTACTTATACACATCAAATAATAATTATAAAACAATAGCAAAGTCAATAAAATAGGTATATTTTTTATCATAAAATCTATTTAGCAGATAACAATTGTTTAAGTCATGCATAATGCAACATTATTTAACGCCAAATCAAAAGTATACATTCAGTCACTTAATTAAGACGGTCTTAAACCATTTTAAGTCCATAATGATTAGAGAATCGCAAAAATCGTCTATGGCTAAATGCATGACTAAATTAACTGTTTTAGTCACAACAATGACTAAATGTGTGACTAAAACTTTTAGAGAATCGCCCTGCTGGTGTATAATCCACTTACCACCAAAAAGTTGTGACCTTATTAATTAATAGTAAAAGATAACATTTTGTTTATAATAATTATTAATTATAATTAACATATTTGTCAACACATATAAATTGCTCGGTTGCCAATTGATAAAAAATGTATAGATTATTATTATTTACAATCATTCATAGGTATTTGTGTGTACCGTGCCTACTTTAACTTCATAGTATAATAATTATACTATGATCAATTATTGTGAGAGACAAAATATGTTTTGTTTGTCTATTTTCACTCATGAATTGTTGTTTTAGCTCTGTCATTGAATATATTAAGTACTATATCGCATTATTCTATTTATAGTTTATACCTAAATTGTTATTTTAGTGTAAATGGAATATAACTAAATATAGCTATTTATTTAATAACAAAATATATTGAAAATATATTGAATTTTATAAACAAATATGAATATAAAACGATTTTAGATCAGAAAAGTTTCATTTTATGGTCAGGTTATTCTATGATATTTTTAATAGTTTTGATTTTTTGATACCTATCTAAAATCATGGTCGGCTTTTCCAACCATGATATTTGTGTTCATTTATTTATAAAAACCAATAAAATAAAAATTATAAATAAGATTTTATAGAATTTTTTCCGGAAACGATATTTTGTAAAAAATAAAATAAATAAAAATAGTTTAATTTTTTTGTAATTTTAACAGATGTCTAGATTTTTTGTAATTTTTAACATAAAAATATAAGGTCGGATTTTCTTGTAATGTTTTTTTCAAGTTCAAGTTTTCTAGATGTTTTTTGTTTTTTTAACAAAAAAATTTGATAAAAAATCAAAAGTGTGTTTACTACTATCGAATCTATCAGCTTATTATTTATTCCATCATTTATTATATATGCTTTTTAAATTTTTGTGTATAGGAGATAAAACATTTTCAAAAAGTCCAGGTTGGTCACCTTCTCCGAGCAAATTTAAAGTTTTATCACCTGTGAGACGATATGTAACAAATAATGTTGAAAATCCGAATCCTTCCATGATGTTTGGTAGCCCTACTTTGTCATCTCCAGGCACAAAATCTTGGGTTTCAAGGTTAATCGATCTACCAAGTCCACAGAAAAATAAACTAAAATCATATATAAGCACACCAGAAAGTCCTAGAAAAATTAAAATGATAAATAAACAACTCCGTCAAAAAAATATTAATCTACAAAGATTGTTAAAACGAAAAAGATCAATAATAAGTTATTTGAAAAATAAAAATGAAAAATATAAAAATATAAAAAAAGTTCAAATGAAACAAATGTTAGACGAATTTTCTTTTTCTTCGACACCTTCGAAAGCTCTTGTTACAATGCAAGTATTGCATAAAAATCGTAAGCCATGGACTAGAGCTGAAAAAAATGTATCGCTGTCACTGTACTATAAATCGCCATCTACTTACAAGTTACAAGCATATGCGTAGAATCAAAGTAGTTTTACCAGGTGAGAGTACTGTACGCCGCTGGTTAAACTCAATTTCATACTCGACTGGATTCTCTCCTAAATACATGGAACAATTAAAACTCAAGGCTGATTGTATGTCATTTAAAGAAAGAAAATGCGTGATTTTATTGGACAAGATGGCTATAAAAAAATATATCGAATATAATAAAACATTAGACGAAGTTGAAGGTTTTGAAGATCTTGGGTCACTAGGAAAATCAAGAAAACCTGGATCACATGCTCTTGTTGTTATGATTCGTGGATTATATGTAAACTGGAAAATTCCATTAAGCTACTATTTCACAGGGAGTGGTGTAAAAGGTGACAATATGGTATTAATTATTAAAGAATGTGTTCAAAAAATATTAGAACTTGGATTTTTACCATCTGCTATTATTTGTGACCAGGGTACCCAAAATAGGCGAATGTTTTCAATTTTAGGTGGCTCTGAAAATGAACCATTTACCATTAACAATTTGTTGTAGGAAACTATTTTTAATCTATCCACACCTAATTAAAAGCGTCAGAAACAACCTTCTAAGTGGCAACTTTAAATATGAAGAAGAAATTATTTCATTAAGTGACTTGAAAAAAACATACGACATTGATACAACAAGTTCAAAAGTACGGTCCATGATAAAAATCACGCCAGATCATCTCGCGCCAAATGCATTTCAAAAAATGTCATGTAAGTTGGCTATACAATTGTTGAGCAGATCAGTAGCAGCTTCAATTAAAACTTGTGTGGCTACGGGTCAGTTAAAATCTTCAACGGCCATCAACACTGCTAACTTTTTTATAACAGTAAACGACATATTTGATTCTGGAAATAGTAAAAATCTTTTTGATAACAATCCCAATAAACGTCCACTGAGTGTAAAAAATCCACAAGTATTTTCAAATTTAAAAAAATCAATTTCAACATTTAAAAATCTTGTTAAAATTAACCATAAAAATAAAAAAACAGTACTCCACCGTGCTTTTCAGGAATGGTTTGGACTTCAACTGCGTTGCTTAATCTATACGAGTCAGAACTTGTGGAAATGACTGAAAAATATCCAGAAAATGCATTTTTTTTATGACTAATCGGTTAACCCAAGATCCGTTGGAAAATTTATTTTCAATAATAAGACAAAGAAATGGTTATAACAGAAATCCAACCGCTTGTACTTTTAGGTGTTGTTTTGGAAGCATCTGTTCATACAGTTTGATGAAATGTTCAGACAAATGCAACTGTGAAGAAGATGACGATGAATATTTAAATGTTGATGTTTTAAAAGAATGTTTAATTGATCATCCAAACCCAGATTTGATAGAAACTGATCTCGATAAAGAACAAAATAATTTAGTGTCTGATAACTCATCGGAAACCAGTTCATTATCTTTAGACTGTAGCCCTATACCCGCTTCACTGGAAACATGTACTGTTGTTTATTTCTCAGGATATTTAGCAAATAAGTGTCTCGAGAAATTTAAATGCGTTGATTGTTATTCAAATTTGATCACTGAAAAAGATCTTAATGATAAAAACCAATTATTATTAACTTATAAAACGTTTGATAATATATTTACTAATACAAAAGGTTTGAAAATGCCTTCATCCATACTATTGAAAATATCAAATATTTGCCTTGCTATTTTTGAAAGGAAATTTGAAGACATCAAAATTGAAAAAAAAGTAGTCACTCAACTTACAAACGATGCTACCAAGAAAATTGTTAAAAATACCTCAATTTTAAACTCTTCGTGCAAAGATCATTACATGTACATAATAGAGCTACTTTTCAGAACCAAAATGTATAAAGAATGCAAATGGATTAGGTACATCAAAACTTCATAACAAAGAAATTCAACAGGCGGATAAATTAAAGATATTCCGAAACAATTAAAACATGTTTCATACTTAGAAATAGTAGACTTAATGATATTTTTATAATTAAAAAAATCTAAAATCTCATACATTTTCTTTCTGAGTACCTTTTTAATTATTGTACCAATATATTGTACTGTGTCATTACGATTAAAATGTTGTTATCCTAAATTTGTGTTTATTATAAAATAAAAAAAAAGGTAATAAATAATAATATGTTGTGTAACCTCCTCAAATAAAACCCAAAATAAATACAGTCATGTAAAATAATAATATAAATATAAAATGCTGATATACCGACCCTATAACTATAATTTTGTTGAATTCGAGTGTTGCCGCGCGTGGTATGCGCTATGCTGGCGCAAATAATATTGTTAGTGCGAGAGTGCGGGTCGCGGGTCGACGAGCACCGGCGGTCGGCGATTATGACGATCCGGCGGGCGATTAGAAAATATAATATTAATTTTATTGTTGACAAAAATAATACCTTATCGCGCTCTATCGGAAATAATTTCCGCGCAGCGTATTTTGTATTGCAGTGAGCGATCTATAGTATTTATAATCAATGGTACCTAAGGTGGGCATTAACTTGTTAATAAGTTAAAGTTAAGTTAAAGAGTTAATTTTTTTTGTTTTTAACTTATCAACTTATTCAGTTAAAATTTTTACTGTAGTAACTTAACTTTTTATAGCTAATTATCATTGTTATGCAGTTAAGTTAATTTTCTTTTCGAGTCATAGGTACTTAATTATCAACTATAAGCAATACTGATTCGTCGACTTTTTTACGATTTTGATAATTTATTTTCGAATTATGTATTATAATAATTTAATTTCTTACACAGTGTTAAATGTCTTGGTAAATGTTTGTGTATAACAAAATACTATGGTAGTTTATGACTTAAAAATACTGTACCTTCAAAAAAATTAACTTTTTTTTAACTGAGATAAGTTAATTTTATTTTCTATCTTAACTTTAAACTTATCTAGTTAATTTTTTTTTCTTTGTTAACTTTTAACTTAACTGAAGGAAATTTAATTGAATTAACTTAACTTGCCACAGTTAATTATTTTCATTAACTTGCCCACCACTGAATGGTACTACCTATTTACCAAGACAATTTTAATCAATAATTATCATTATCGTTTATCGTCAACGGCGGTAAGAGATATCCAAATACATATTATAGTTTTGATTTAATATATAACTTTGTAGAGAAATATTATTGTTGTGGTGCAACTAACATGACTGATCAGAATTTTGAACAAATCATATGTTTTTAAAATGCAATAAACAATTTTTTTTATTACGTATTTCAGCACTAAAAAGTAAAAGGAATATTATTTTGTATTCAATGATTACTTCGAATACTTCTGAAAAGTATTTTTTACAATACTGCAATTAGCGGGGCACATACACAAAATATTGAGCGTTTATGGCTATCGGCTAAAGAACGAAATAAAAGACATGTATAAAAATAAAAAAGGAAATCCAAAAATAAATTAAAAATAAATAGCTTCAAACACCGAAGAAAA
Source organism: Macrosiphum euphorbiae (assembly GCA_949089665.1). Classification (NCBI taxonomy): domain Eukaryota; kingdom Metazoa; phylum Arthropoda; class Insecta; order Hemiptera; family Aphididae; genus Macrosiphum; species Macrosiphum euphorbiae. Next base: position 53,572,900 of record CARXXK010000002.1, read on the forward strand.
TTGCCCGATACATTTTTAAAAGAGGAAAAGTATAGCCAAGTTTTGATAAAATAAACTCTACAACCTACGACTTCATATTTTGTGGAGTGATTTAAAATCAGTTATTTATACCTATTTACTTTTATTTAAGTATATTGTAAAGTAAACAATATTTTATACAAAAATATAAAGTAAACATATTATTTATATAGGTACCTATATTATCATAAAATTAAAAATTATATGTGTTAATAAACTTTTGGCCCGCTAAGAGCATTTGATTTGTTTAGTGGCCCTTGAATAAAAGTGTTTGGAGACCGCCGCTATCATCAATAGTTTAACCGACATCCAACACTAACGTTGCTGTAGGCCAAAACTAAAATAATAAATAATAATTCACCTGGTGGCTCACGGGCCCCAGCGCAACTAGCGGCTAACAATCGCCGAACCGCAGCGCGCTACCTGTTGAATTCAATTGCGTACTACGATAATTTTTAAATTATAATTTTTTGGTTCAAAAAAGGTAATGGTCGAACTTCACTCGTTTAAAAAGCAGGTAGTGTTTGAACTGGACTTGGTCTCAAAAAAGGTAATCCAATAAATATATCATGCATTTGAAGGGGTTAAAGGTTTATAAAACATTCATTTCCCTTCACACTTACAGGCTTCGGACTGACAATGATTTATACATACCAGGTTAGGTAAGGATAATAAAATATAAAATATACATATATTAAATCATAAAATATTATTTTTTTCATTATAATAACTTTTTTTATTTTTATAGCTTATTTTAATAATTTCTCATCAAATTTTACTTTTTTTCATTTTTATTATTTAATTTTTTTTTTCATCATTTTTGTAGTAATAACAAACAGTATTCAAAAACTCTACCCTGGTATTATGCTTTTGAGCATATAAGTTAATGTATTTTTCTATATAATTAATTTTTTTCCGGTACCGTGAAGTTGAAGACCTTATTGTGTCAGTATTCTGCATTAAAATATATTGGTCTATTTGTAATTGTGTCAGTACTTCAATACATACAAATTTATTTTCATGTGTCGATGAAAATGATTTATTGAACTTTGCGTGGAAGGACTCGCATGCATTAGTAGTTCTTTTACTAGAAATCGTATCCGTAGAATATCCTCAAATATGAGGCGGGAAAAGTCCATCGTTAGAAATATAATCATCAACTAAATAGTCATTGAATTCTTGAAGAGCGCGGTATTCTGGGATAGGTGACATAAAATCATCTGTACAACATTCACCAACTTCCACTGAATTTAAAAAACTTAAACCAAATATATTATGCAGCAATTTTTGTTGACAACAATTATCTACGTTATATAAATTACATTTACGAACTAATATATAAAGCTATTAAGTATAGGGGAACGTGGGGCAAAATGGGGACGCTAAGGTTTTATTAGGAATAAACTGTTTATTTCATATGATATTTTTCTAAAACTACAGTCATATGATCTTTATGTTGTCTAATATAATACCAGTATCAGTTAATAACAATAAAATAATTTTTGACTTAGTGAAAATTAAAAAAGCTCATATATGGGGCAAAATGGGGTATTCTTTAAAAAATGAATAACAATTTGACAAAACACACATTTTTTGATTTATTTTTTATTTTATTAAGGCGGCTCTAAACGATTGGATTTTTCATGCATTTAGACCAATAAGCTGGCGAAAAATACACATACTTCTAGTAGTCCAATTTCAATTTTGAATACTTATTTGGATTCGTTAGCCTCTTTTCTATGATCTGTAGGAAAAACTTTTTCATCTTTTTGTCTAGTTAGCACTTAAAAGTGCAAGTTAAATTTGAGAAATCAAGCAGTCATTTGGAACCGTAATATACGTAAATTATCTAAAATATCCAAAATCGGTTTCCTACAAATCATAGAAAAGAGGCTGACGAATTCAAATAATTTTTCAAAATTGAAATTGGACTACTAGAAGTATGTGTATTTTTCGCCAGCTTATTAGCATTTTTCACTGTTGTGAGTGTACAAAAATATTTTTCGAGAGTGATTACGTTGACTTGTGCATGCGCGTACGTGTTCTATTGAACCGTGTGCCCGCAGCCGGGCGATATAAAATCTATTGTTATAGAGTTCGAATTTCTTCGAATTTCACACTAATAATCATTTACGACTAACACATAGATTACGGGCGGCGACGACAAGATTAGAAATTGCCTAAATTGTTCCCCTTAAATAATAGCCACTAAGAGCCGCCTTAATATAAATTTTCTATATTTTGTTAACAAACAATCTTATGAGTTATATGTTTAAGGAAAACAATTATTAAGATATAATATTAGAGTAATATTTAGAAAGTAATAAATAGAAAAAAAATTATGAACAAAATTCACATATAAATATAGAGTCTTCTTCTTCTTCAATGCCAGCACAAAGGTTATGAGCCCATCTCTTACACACTGTGCATTTAATCCAGCCATCAATAGACTTTGAGTATAGTTCATCACAATAAAAGCAAATATCATCATCATTTTCTGAACTTGACATCGGTATTTCAATTTTTTTCTTTTGAATTTTAGCATTTGAATTTTTAGTCATAACCTTTTTCTTTTTTTTTTCTCCTGATGTTTTATTTAGTGATAAAGATCTTTTAACTGAAGTATTAGAAGTGTTGTTGCTGGATAGAGCCAAAAGTTCATTTTTATATGGTGATTCAGTTAGAATGGCTGTCTTTCCCCGTCGCCTAGAATTTCTTTTAGTTGTCTTATTACTTTTTGGAATTGGCATTACATCTTCTGGTGACGAATTTGGAAAAGGTTTTGACCAATGAGAGCAACCTGGTGAAGAAGAATGTGTTGGTGTAAGTGGTATGGATTCGTCTATTGAAACCGCTGTTTCTTTACTATTAGAGACACCTGGTATAGGTGTTGAAGTATGTGGTATATTCTTCTCAATTGAAACATTTTCTTGATTTTCCAAGTCTATTTCTGTTGTAGCACTAGCTAAGAAATCAGATTCATTAAAATTATTAGGATCCAGTGGCCATATGCCAGTGGCTCTAAAGCCGTTTATAGCAGTAGTCATTGTAGCAGCTTTTAAATATGCTTTACCTAGAAGTGATGCAATTTGATAATGCGTTACTACTCGGTGCTCACTGGCATGCTCTCTTAGCCATTTTTTAACTTCATCACAATAGTAAATGCTAAGAGGTTTCATAAAAGCAACGTCTAAAGGCTGAAGTTTATGTGTGCAGTGTGGAGGGAAGCAAAGTAAAATAACACCAGCATCACGTGCTTTATCTATAAGCGCAATGTTTTTTGTGTGGGTAGTATGCCCATCAAGCAAAAGCAATACTCTGTTAGTCTTAGAAGCTCTAGAAAACACAATAAACTTTTCAAACCATTTTAAAAATATATCACTCTGGATCCATCCGCTTGGGTGAACTTCTGCCCATGAACCAGGTGGAGCTCCATCAATTAATTCTGGTTTTGATCTTACACGGGGAAATATTAACATAGGGGGCATAAACGAACCATAAGCACACATACATATTTCCACAGTTACAGTTTGTCCTCTTTCTGCAGAAGTTAAAGCTCCTACTTGTCGACGTCCACGGCAAGCAACAATTTTACTTTGTGTTTTTGGTACACAAGTAATACCGGTTTCATCGACATTGTATATTTGCGAAGCTTGAAGCTTATAAGTATCTATTATACTAGATAGTAATGTATAAAACTTACCCACTACTGTAGGATTGAAGCCTAAAGCTCGAGCAGCTTATGTAGCTTCAGGTTTACGAATTGACAAATCGGGATGTCTTTTCATAAAACTGTACATCCAATCTAAACCAGCTTGATCATTTTCCTTGACAAAAGGATGGTTTATTTGATTTTTTTCTGCAAGTTGATATGCCAAAAGTCGAATTTCTTTTGTAGTGAGACCAAACAAATGAGCTTCCATTGTTTTAATATAGGTTACAAGTTGATTTTCTTGTTCTTCGTTGAAAACGGTTTTAAAAGCACCTAATCCTAGAATATTAAAAGTATTATTTAAGTATTACATTATCAAAAATATCAGAATTGATCTGTCCATAAATTACTTTTTATATTTGCATATTTGTATTAGTAAATTAACATCTAAATGTTGATATTTGTTTAAAATTATAATAGCAAAACTATATTCAACTATATCTTCTTATTTTTCATAATAGATATTTGCTAACCTTTTTTTCCTAAGACTCCAGTATCTTTGTACTTTTTCAGTCTTCTTTCCAAGGTAGATTGTGGCACATTAAAAGCAACTGCCGCTTTTCTAAATCCCATTTCTTTTTTATAACATGCCATAATCGCCTTATCCATGGACTCCTCATCCCAAGACTGACGATCGGTTTTTCTAGTATAATTTCTAACCATTGTATAGAATAATCTACGGTTGAAAAAATCATAGTCATAAACATAAATAGGTAAGCGTAAAATATATTTATTGATACTTGGGGCAAAATGGGGACGTCCCCATTTTGCCCCAAACACGTAAACCTCATTTTGCCCCTTCAAAATACTTACTTTTTCGATTATTTTGGCAGACGTTCTGATGACCATAAAGTATAATTTTTATAAAAATACTATTTTTATGTCTGTAAACTATTTAAATAATTATTAAAGTGAAAAAAGATTCAACTTCAATCCAAAAAAAAATTCAAAACAAAAAATATTGTTTTTATATCACTGTTATCACGGTATCAAATTTTTCATGTTTTTATCAATAACTCGTATAATAATGCAAATTAAATAATTAAACTTTAACCACGTTTTCTCGATCGGGGAACCATTCTAAACAGCTGTTTTAAAAACTGACATTTTCATTATTTCCTTAAAATTTAACCATGTCCCCATTTTGCCCCACGTTCCCCTATACATCGTAGCGTTCGTATTGTTATGTGCAGACCTTCAGGAATCCAAAAGATGATGCTTTTGAAATAAACAGTGGACAATTTAAAATAGTAATCGAATGCAGTTTTATTATAATAGTAAATATGCAATATATTGTCGTGTATAAACTCGTAGTAGCGTGTATAATCTAGTCGTAGCTGTGTGTAATGGCTTAGCAGCTCTGGTACATCTGATCGTGCTGTTCTCCTGGCCTGTATATATATGATGTCGGCTCCTTTGAATTGATCGGCGCGTGGACCTAGGTGTCCTTGAGGTAGTTGTAGCGAATTTAAAAGCGGCTTATTCTCGCAGAGAAACTACTTTTACAACATCTACGACACCACATTTTATGGAGAGTGGTTCTTGTCGCGGATTACAATTATGTGCTTATACATGAAAGGATTATTACTCGTGTAATAAATGCTTAATCCTTTACAGTATACATACGGTTCATGATATGTAAGATAGAACTTAAAATAATTTTTCTCCTTCGTATATAGTATTTCCTAGTACCAAATGAATGAAATTTAATAAAATAATATAAAATATAATAAATAATCAAAAATTCAAATTACATAATCACAATACTGCTGTATATTACTACCACGGACTAAGATATACAGGACTGGACACGACAAGGTTGGAGGGTGTGGGGGGGTTGACTACGAAATGTTTTACAACAGGCAGTGTTCGGGGGGATATTTTCCTTTTAGCATTACTAGCGCCGTCCTAGTGGATACTTATGGAACTAGAACACATCATACAAATTTCTAGTTCCATAAGTATCCACTAAGACGGCGCTAGTAATGCTAAAAGGAAAATATCCCCCCGAACTCCGCCTGTTGTAAAACATTTCGTAACCACAATATTCATCTCGTGTCCAGTCCTGTATATCTTAGTCCGTGATTACTACATTATCATGAATCGTTTTTTTAACTGATAAGATGATTGGGATGACACGGCCACGGCGGTGTGATGCTGTCCGCGGTTAGCCGGTCGCTGTGAGTGTGTGTGTGGATTAGGGTGACACCGATGGTAGGAAAAAAAGTCTCCGGAAAAAAAGTCACAAAGAAAAAAAGGTGGGCAAGTGGGTGTCGCTCTGCTGTACAGTAGGTTACAAGTGGGTCACTGTATAATGGATGGTATTAAATTTGAATTCAACGATATAATATCATTGTATAAGAAAAACGATTCTGAGCGGAGACAGTATGTCAGTCTAGGTATAAGACATATTATATACATTATACATATCTATGGTACTAAACCAAAATTTGACCTATAATAGGTAGGTACCTATAATAAATTCCAAAATTAATCATATCAAAATATCCATTAGGTACTTATAACGCGTTATACATCAACAAAAACCGTGATACTATCATAGATATATAATAGTACACTTTAGAAGTTTCAAGTACCCACGAATAATACCTATTATTCAATCACAACAAAATAACTAAAATAGTTATTCTAGGTTTTTTAATATGTAATTTCGTCCAAATTTGAAATTAAAATGTCTGTAAAAAATAAGTGTGTTTATATATTTTTTAGATTTTTTGGTTACAGTATGAATTATTTAAGAGAATCTTTGTTTTAAATTTTCAACTCTTAGTTATAAAAACTGAACATTTTATAATTTTTTAATTCCAACGATTGATTATTTTCGAGATTTTGATGAATTTTGTCAAAATTCCAACTTTAAATGCTTATAAAAAAAATTGTGCCTATGTATTTTTAAAATTTTTCAACTGATATTGTAACAATATATAAGAAAGCTTGTATTCAATTTTCAGACTTTTTGGCCCACCAAATAAAATTTTATTGACAATTATAAAAAAAAAAACTAAAAAAATTGAAAACTGAAAATGTCCCTAAACAGCTCAAAAAGAGTCAAAATATTTTCAAAATTGTATGATGTATAGAAAATGCTAATTTAAACATTCAGTGAAATTTTCATGTATCTACAGTTGTTCGTTTTTGAATTACAACAAAATTAGGAAATCGCTACATGAGAAATCGAGTGAATATCCAATGTTGTAAAAATTTTAATTTCAAACGCTCATAAAAATTTAACTTGACTGTCCGGTAGAGATTTTTTTATTGATAAAGGTAGATAATCTTATAAGGAATCTTGTGTTTCATTTTCAAATCTTAGATTTAAAAAGAAAAATTTTTACGAATTCTTAACTCAAAATAATTTGCTAATTTTCGTGATTTTTCCATATTTTGTCAATTTTTGAACTTTAAATGCTTATAAAAAAAATTGTGACTAAGGATTTTTAATATTTTTCATCTGCCTTTGAAACAACATATTAGGAGCCTTCTATTAAATTTTCAAGCTTTCGCAACCAATAAATACAATTTTATTGATATTTTTAGAAAAAAAACTAAAAAAAAATGGAAAATGAAAATGTCCCTAAACAGTTCAAAATAAATCAAAATATTTTGAAAATGTTATCGTGTATAGAAAATGCAAATATAAACAACCAGTGAAAATTTCATGTATATACGTTCATTTGTTTTAGAGTCACACCAATAACCAAAATCGATTTTTTGGAAAACCAATTTTGCGTAAAAATTCCCGTTTTTCCTTAATTTTTATGTTGTTTTTCCCGGCGCTTGTGAAAACTACTGGGAAATTTATACTTTTGACCCCCCAAAGTACCAACTAGATTCACTTTCCTATCAGAAAAGCTACTGACGAAGAAAATCCAAGCACTTTTACTGTCCTAAAACGTGATGACAGACACAAAAATATAAATAAAAATATAAAAATATAAATAAAAATATAAAAACATACATCATTGTAAAACCAATACATTCATCGCTCCGCTCAGAATCTAAAAGTCTCGACGGAAAAAAAGTCTCAGGCAAAAAAAGTTACATTTTTATAAAAAATATGTCATTGAATCGTTGTCGTATTTAAAAAATAATATATATAATAAATATACGTCATATATCACACTAAGTTAGAAAAAAATAATTACATAATTATAAAAAAATCTATAGACATATAAATTATTACCGTTGTATCTTAATATTTTGACCTATAGCTTTTAAAAAATCTTGGAGATCAATTTTATTTTCCCCAAAACGAGAGCATAAAGCAATTAATCTTCTTTCCATTTTTTTTTTCTTCTTAATGAGTGCTCGCCCAGTTCATTTAAAGCTAATTTTGCGCGGTCTGCAGCTATCTCATATCTTATTTTAGTTATAAGTTTCCAAATTGTTGGATGATTTTGTCCTACCATATGTGAAAATCGAGAGTTCCAACTTTCGCATAAATTATTAGTTCTGTGCCCGTCAGACAATGTTGTCAAATTAACATTCCAAGTTGTAGGAGGAAATAGTGGCGGGGTTCGACGATATTGTACTCTTATATTATTTTTACAAGATCTACCTGGGCGAAATTTGCCATTTACATAAGTATGGTCGAAATATAAAAATAAATCTTCAGCTCCAAACGGGACAATATTTTTTAAGTATGACATACCGCCTTCAACAAACTCTAGTGGGAGAAATGCTAACCCGTCTATCATACAACAGAACAGATTGAACTCGTTGTCACTGCGATACCGATTTTCAAGACCCAGCTCTTGTATTTTTCGGTGGGTGCTTTGAGTAAGGTGATAAAAACAACCACGGATATTTATATGTTCACCTAAGATATTTTTTGCAGCTTTAATTACAGCAATTTCAAAATCCATGTTCAAAAACGTTGGGTCTGCGTATAAATCTCGATATTTACAAATGTTCATTATTATAGAAAACATACTTTCGTTTTCGTAAGACGTTCTGGTTTTATTCTGCATTAAAATTAATAAAGCAGAAACATACACACCATTATTTTATATTCGTACCACGTACAGCTGTAGAAATTGTTTTGGAGCTAATTTGAAATTGCCATCTAAGAACCAAGTATCAGCGTCAACTAGTAATTATAATTCGTTATCTGTACCAAAAACTAAAATTCTTTCTTCTGCGTCAGTACCATTGTCGTGTAATAACAAATTTTCATTTTGAAACAAAGCCCATTCACCTTAATCAATAAAAAAATTATTATAGTATAACTAACACACGGTAATTATACTAAGTTATTTGATTAATAGATTGTATAACTTACCTTCAACTTTAAGGGTTTTCAAATCATCACAGTTGCCGTTATTTGGATGATTTTCACTCCTTTGATTTCTTAAAGTTCGTTTTATTGAATTTTCACATGGTAATTGATATAATACCTCTTTCGGCTGATTTATGACTGTTTCAGAAAAAATTTGCCCTGGTAATTTTGATGTAAGTTTTGCTTGTTGTTTCTTGTTGCATTTAATTCTTTCAGTGATCACCAAATTTTCATTGGGCAAATGACTATGGTCGCGATTTAATTTTGACCATACGTTGGGACCAACTAAATCCGAACTGGTAGTGAAATTTGCAAAACATTTCAACGATGATGCTTTTGAACACTTCCACTGTACATGGTTCTGGCAGGTTTTTTTCTTAGTGTATAAAAAACCTTCAAATGCAATTTTTATGTTGCCTTTATTGGACTTTAAAATTTGTATTTCCATTTTTGAATAATTAAAACTGTGTAAACTGTCTTGACGTACTTTTACTGCGACTGTAACATCTACTGCACTATACTATATCAGTCACTAGATGTCAACGAATAATAACGTTGAACACAATGTCACAATGTAATAAAGTTAATAGTTATAAGATAATTTTATTATATCACGCTCTTACCCCTATAATCTGGTATATATATATACTATACATGTATATATGTCTAATCTTCTGTCGATTTCCGATGCCATAGGAAAAAACCAAAAATTATCAGATATAGCTGGTATATACTATATAGTATTAAACGTTGTCATTTTATTTACGGTTGCCCACACAAAACTAACGTATACCTAATGTGGTATATTAGATATTATGATATGTGAATAGTAGATTTTATCGTTTTATCAACTTAATTTTCACACAATTTTCCACATTTTATACAGAGTGATTATATAAGTTTTATGTAAAATATTCCAAATTGTATATTTTATTAGTTTTATAAACTTTTTTTTACTAGAGACTTTTTTTCCCCCTAGACTTTTTTTCCGGGACCTTTTTTCCGTTCCCCGGTGACACCAAAGGAGCAAATCGCAGGGGTGCTAAGGGCGCTTAGCACCCTGGATTTCAATGCTAGCACCCCGAATCCCGTGATTATAACTTATAGTACTACTACCTTAATATTTCCATAATACCTAATTAAATTTATTAAAAATTCAAAAACAGATTTATTTAATTATTTGTATTAATAAATTAATAATATAATATATCAAGTTTACATCTGGATATATTCAACTGCTATGACATAATATAATATCATAATTTATTGTTGTTGATATTATTATGATATAATAAGGAACCGGGAAATAGTTGTTAAACATATTGAACATTTATAACATAACTAGCTGATCCCGTGCACTTCGTTGCCCATTAAAAATGCCAACTCTATATGAATAATAGGTATATGTTTTTTTTATAATATAACTGTTACCATAACAACAATTTTAAACCAATGGTCACCAATAATTATTATTATTTTAGCTTTGAAACCAACGGCAACCATTTATAAACAAAAATTTCCATCGGAAATCTCAAAATCTTTGTTTGAGCACCTGATCCCGGGGTTGGTCATCTCCCTTTTTAAATTAACATATCTTCTGCACAGATGTCTAATCTATCTATGTATATATATATATATATATATCTATCTGATCCCGTGCACATCATTTCCCGTTAAAATTGCCAACTTTATATGAATAATATGTTTTACATATCACCATTCACCATGGCAACCATTTATATACAAAACATTCCATCAGAACATTCAAAATAATATATATACATATATATGGTTGCCACGGTAATATGGACACACACACACACACTGCCATACATTCATTTTTATATATATAGAGAGATAGATATAAATAAATTATAAGATTCGGAGTATCTAGTGTCTACAATCAATGCAGACCGAAGTCGACGACGACTCGTTTAAATATTTTAATTATTTTTTAATCCCTTATAAATATATTAAGTACATTTATATAATAAAATGGTTCTATGTTAAAGGATTTATTTTCAATAAACAAGGAGTGTTTAAAGTCGGAAATGACAGTTGCTAAAAACTGTGTGATTCAACTTACTGACAAATTTGGGTTAAAAGAATTAAAACAGGTAATCAGTGAAACTGTTTATACAAATCCAAGTTACTTCAAGTTGCCTTAGTTTTACCGATTTCATCTGCTTCATGTGAAAGGAGCTTTTCGGACTATGCGAAGAATAAAATCTTGGACACGTACTACAATGGGTCAGGAAAGACTATCGGACTTATCAGTTATTCATATTGAAAGGGATATAGTCATTGATAATGAGATTATTTTAAATAAGTATGCTGAAAATAAGCGTACATTGTCATTAAATTTGTAATAAATAAAATAAATTTGTTTTGCATAAAATGTTCAGATAATATATTTGTGTGATTACTGATTTGTATTTTGTTAATATATATGGTGTGGTACTGTTGGGGTGTGTGAGGGGCAAAGCCCCTCACGGGTCGGTTTCCTCCAAAAAATTGTTGGTGCTTAAGCCCCCCTGATATTTTTAGGTGATTTGCGCCGGGTGACGTGACACTTGAGATATTCAAATAAATAATAATACAAACGTGATTATTCACAACGATAATGTACTTATGTACCAGATTATATTATATTTTACGTTCGAACGAAACGTGTGTGGTGTCGTATCGTATTAGTCAAGTTATATATAGTATTATAGTCATTCCGCTTTTAAATAGTTGCTTTGGGAATTTTTTTTCCGTGGATTTTTATTCCAGGATTCCACTATTTGCCATTTAGTTATTGCGACTATCAAATTTGAACACTGTATTTCTATCATGGTCTATGGTTAACTTCTATATATTTTGTATATTATAATTTATAAGTATATTTAACGATTGAGAATAATTTAATATTTTGTTTATTGGAGTCGTTGAATTGGAAGGCGGGTTTTCGACAAGTTTATAACACAACTTATTGTGTAGACCAGTGGCGGTTTTGGCATATAATTTTACATGAGGCGGAAAAATATTAAATAGTAAATAAACTATTACTCTAACACAGGAACAAAATATGTTAATACTATACTGTATAATACTGTAACTGAGTGTAACTACGTCATGGACAGACGAATATTTCACGACCAAAATATAACAGACGTGCGACACCGCGACGGCCGTCTGGCAAGCGCAGCCCCCCACCTAGCAAGTAGCACGGATGCATACAATTAATGTACCGGCGGTCCCGGCGGCGGCGGCCAATGTTTATAATATCGTTGAGCAGTTGATATTAGTCGCCTCTGGCGGCGGTCTGCGCATGCGCAATTTACACTATTTTACGAGCTTATATGTGTGTGCGTAGACGCACCTCGCATGCACTAACTTAGGCGACGGCGGCTACCGCCTCTCGCCTCTGTCGATCTTAGCGCTTTAGCGCTGGCGGTGGCGGCGGCGCCGTGCCGGGCCGGACGCAATATTAAATGGAAACTATTAATATTATAATAGCTCGTAAGTTACGTTGAAGCGACACGCAGCCATTCTTGCGTTCGCAGTTCGCACAAGTTCTGTACAAAAAAATAATATTCAATATTGTTGTTATATATATATAAATATAAATATATATCTAAAATAAATAAATTAATTAATTAAAATTAAAAATTAAATTATACGATTAAAATTTAAAATTTAAAAAAAGTACAAAATACCAATATAAATAACCAAATATTTTTTATTTTCGTAAAAATTACAAGTGAGGCGGTGCCTCACTTGCCTCACCCCCAAAACCGCCACTGGTATAGACCAACCAATAGGTAAACACGATATTAGTTCAGCATTTTCTCAAATTATGAACATTGATTTTATTTATATATTTTATACATAAAATTGTAGATTAATTAAAATAATACATTGTGTATTATTCCAGAATGTAATATGAATTATACTCAAAAATACAATGGCAGATATAAATACGGCTTTCTTTTTGCATTTACGTAGTCGAGAACGAGAAAAATATTCGGAATTTGTTTCTTGTTGAGGACATGCAATTGTTAACGTGAGCATTACTTTCCCACTTAATAAAATTATATTCAGACAAGTATTTATTTGTTTAAATAAATTACATTATTCTGTATTCAGCTTATTGTGTATTTATGGTCTACAGCTAAAATTGCAGAATAGATGCTGATGTAGATATATAACATTAATATTGACTAACCTAAAAGTACTATTGTTTTTATTTTACCTAGGTATTTAATAATGCAAATATGCGGAAGCCATAAACAAAATAAATTTTAAATTTTAAACAATAACGTGGCAATAAAATTAATTAACTAATTAAAGTATTTTAAACTAATTTCTATATTACTTAGCTATGTTTTTATTGATTAATAAAAAATATGCAAACTCCTAGAAGTCCCTAGCTCTAAATGTATTATGTTTATTCCTAAACTTTTAATACTCACTTTTTTCTGTACTATGATTTACGTAATTAATTAAAACAAAATAGTAAATAATTTAATAATTTATACAACAATTATAATATTATACAGCCAACTATAAACTACAATAGAACGTGGTCGGGTTGTCTTTTTGTTGTAGTACTGTCTAGACTTCATTATTTTTAAATGTATTATACATCAACGTGTCAGACTATATTTTTAGATATTTATCTTTCACCAACATTGGGGTGATGAGTTAGAAATGTTGCTTATTATATAGACTAATCCGGTACAAATGGTTCGAATCATTTATACAATAAACGACCGAAAATTCCCAACTCAATAATAATTTCCTATCTCCACCATAGGGTCCCAGACTAGTTCAATCAGTTGTAAATCTATTATCTAGTCTGTTGTGGATTAGAATATAATATAAACTTGGTATATAGATACTATATTATAAACCGAACGTGGATCAAATCTTCATAAAACCGGTTGATTGAAAAGAAAAGAGATTGACCTAATGATAAGAACGATTTTCGATACATGACCGAAACGACCGAAATGACCGAATCACTCGACTGATCCGATTCAAATTTCAAATGATACGAATCACTTGAACGACCAACAATTCCCACCTCTGGCGGCCGGTAGTCGTCCAGCCCGACATGCCTTCCGTTCGATCTTGTGCCTTTTGGCATGGTGGGGGAGTCGACAGTGTCGCGCCGTCGCGGTCGTAGCCCGCGGTGGCCGGTGGCGGTTAGTACCGGTAGCCGGTAGGTACTATACTCCGGCCCACGAGAGAGTATTACCGTTTTGCGCATGCAGACTGACGGCGGAGACCGTTCCGAGGCCCCATTTCCCCCACTATTTCCGCGACCGCTATACACCGTATAGCGTTGAGCGCTGCCGACCGGTACCGAACAGTTGTCGGCACATGCCGAGTAGTGGGGAATGCGCGGAATCGGACGAGTTTTCGTCGGGCGACGGTAATACTCTCTCGTGGGCCGGAGTATATGTACTTTGTAGTACTTTGTACTGGTCGACGTTGCATATCGTATCAATATTAATTATTATAGTCATATCCTCATATCTAATCTTATCACTATTTACTGGAGAAACAGTATATTGAATTTACTTATACTAAGAATAGTACTTTTACACGTATACCGTAAACATATGATGAATACCGGTCGTCTGCTCAATCTTTTACGCACGCAATTCGGGCCTGTTCCGAAAAATACTCGCAGTCAACTCCACTCTGTTACAAAAAAACTGCGCACGCAATTCGGTGACTAAAAGTGCTCATTATTCACGCACGCAATTCGGATGCAGCCCAAACATATTAGATCTTTCATACTCATTCGCCATTGTTGTAATATTTAATAAAAGATTAACTAAGCAGTTATAAAACAAAAGAACAATTATAAATTAACAAAATTAAAAGGTAATCGACAATCGTAATACAAGTACCCAGACACAAGAATACAAGATGACTAATAGTAATCAATAATCATAGTATTCTGCAGTTGATTTGGGTGAAATATATTTAATATATGTTGCTCGAAATTAACAAATTATTCGACTAAATTTTGTCGAATGCGATATAGCAGTAGTTTTAATAGTCTATTTGATAAATCATTATACTTTTTTTTTTTATTCGGCACATATCCAGAAAGTAATTGTTCTGATATCATCTTAGTTAAGCTTTCTTCTTTTTTTCAGGCAGTCTTCACCTCTGAAAAAGAAACTAGAAACTTTCATTTTATTTATGGTTCTTTTTGCTTCGATTTTTGCCCTATTTTGTACATGAGTATGATCGGTGGATTTTGTGACGTAATCTATTAAGAAAACTTATGAAATTAATAAACTGATATGATACCTAAAATATATAGACTAATCTATCATTTTACCTTGAATTTGTATGAGCTCGACCAGTGCACTTTTTTTTTCATTGCTTTTCCAAATTATTTTATCTTCAACCGTCCTCTCTTGTTTGTGAATAAAACCATTATAAATTAAAAGATCTCTACTCTGTTGATTTTTCATAAGCTCTAAAGACATTATTTAATAGGTATGGCGTACTATTCGTTACGACTTCACGAATACGACGCAGCGCGCTATAGTACAATGCTATGCAAGCACTGCCAGAAAATCATATTATATAATAAAATAAACTATAAAGATACCGAAAACTCATCTAACAGGTAAGGCTATAAATGTAGAAGTCATAAGTGGATAACCTATACATATTATATATATTATATTATATATTATTGTACTTAGCCAGATAATTATCGGTAATATTGATAAGCGACGAATTGACGCGCGACCATGATAAAGAAAACCATTAATATATACAAGACAAAGGAGCTTAAGTTTTTCTCGCATCCTTATATATTTTGGGTTTTTTCGAGGTGGATTCAAAGTCCCCAACTCTCTTTGTGCAATTTTCGTTTCGTCTCCATGCGCATTTTTTTTTATTAGAGTCCAAATACTTGGATGATTATGTGTTACCTAGAAATAATGTAGATTACTTTCGCGGGCCAGATATTAAATGATGGCGGTCCGGAAATTTTAAGCTATTTGACTTCACACATTGCCATGATATTATTTCTTTTCCTTTATATTTTATAACGTACATATAGCCATTTAAACATGCCTTTAATCCCCCTTTATTTGAATTAATTAATTCCATATTACAAAATAAATTAAATGAAATATTAACTATATGACTTAACACTAACACACTAAATATTATAAAAGCCACACTGACGCACTGCACAAAATAATCCTACAATAGTCACCGGTAAACTGCAATAATAACTATCAATACTTCGCTTCTACAGCGATGACAGCAGATAATTGTAGATAAAATTGTCGTCTTGGTCTAATTTATTATGTCCACTACGATATAGATTACAGATATGATATACGTAATTGCAATGTAACACCGATAACTAAAGCCTCGTTATTATAATATAGATTATAGATATTATATTATACAACGTAAAATATTATTTTTACTATTATTATCTTATTACTATATTACAAAGTATTATCAATGTTAAATGTGATTTAAAAATGGAACAATATCTAAATAAGGATCCATAAGTCTTAAAACTAAACTGTCTATTTTAGAAGTTTGACCAATAACTAATACATAACTATACATAACTCATAGAACTTTATTCCATATCTGGCTTTTTTATTTTTTATATATTGCCTTAAACTAAGTCTGCCTCGATGCAAGAGAAAGTTGTTCGTTTGGAAAAAAAGCATTTTGAAAATGTTTGATAAGTTTATCAAACAATGGATTTATTTTTTTCATTGGTCCATCTAATATGACGTCTTCACCAATATACTCTACACTGAAGCAGTTTAGTAGTTGTTCAAATCTCCTTCCAGACATGACATGCTTTGCAATAGGATGGCAATACAAAGGATTATTTGAAAAAAAATCTCGAACTGAGGGAAACTTTACAGTTCCTAATAAAAGACATAAGCCAAAAAACTGTTTCATTTCCTCAATGTTCGTATTATTGAAATTAGATTTACGAGCATTTTTAGAATGAGGTCGATTTTTGTTTTTGCTATTTTCACCATAGTTATTTGTCGACTGGACAATGATATCATATATTTCTTTGGTTCAAAGTGTTTCGAAAATTTCAACAGGATTATTACGAGCTGTTTCTTGTACATTAATTTTAACCCCTGAACGAGAAGCATCAAAAGAAAAATCAGGTATATTTTCTAAAATGTCACACCACGAGTCTGTGTCAGATACTGGAAGTTAACTCAACTGAATTATCGTCGTCTGACAAATTGAACATTTGGGGCTGTTTAGGTTGCTGATTAGGTGGACAAAAGTTCGGGTCATTATCTGAATCGTCAAATATAGAAAAATCTGAATTGTAGTCACTTTCACTTACCTCAAGTAGGTGTTGTGCTCTTCGTCCTTCTTCCGAATCCATTACAAAACTGAATTACAAAACCAATTACAAAACTGCAGAGACTACGTCGTCACGAACGGTAAATGTTTACTTTAATTCAACTTGCTCTTTTATATGGTACCATTGAAAAAAACACTGCTATAGCAGTAGTGTCACTATTCGGTCGGTTTTTACAGTACTGCTATAGCAGTACTTTTTCGTGACTGTCCGTCAATGTGTTAAGCTTATGTCATGTGATTTACTTAATGAACTTTTGTATTTTATTTTTGTTGTTTGTTTTTAACGTTTTATGATTATGTAATAAAGAATCATTAAGTTTATTCATTCGAATAAATGTTTTTGTACGAATCAAACATTGTATCACTTCTGATGGTAAATTTGTTATTTTTTTTTTTAGTTTGGTTGATAAGTCTTTAATGCTATTTGGTTTATTTGTCAACACATCACCGTGGAGTTCTTTAAACAATTGTTCCAATTCATGGGCAGCATTTATTAATGTTGGTGATGGAATTCTAAGATTTCCTTTTGAGATGTGTTGAATCCATGATGTCTCCTGTATAATATTGAGGTCTTCTCCAGACTTCAGATATGGATATATCGATATGCTAAATATCCAGCAACGTATTCAAAGCATTCTTTTTCTATAACTCCAAATGGTGCTCCATTATCTATCTAAATAAATATAAATTTCATTTTTTTTTCACAAAATTTTAGAGGATGTGTATTCTATAACCTAATTTATATTTTATGTATTTACAGGCTACTAGACGGAAAAAATATTTTATTTAACTTACTATATAAGTGACAAGTTAATTTAATATTGGTGAAAATTGAGATCAAAACAAAGTATCAAATGAATCTGGGTAATTTGATTTGAATCTATATATTTTTAATTGTTTTATTTTAATTTTATTATACAAACTTACATTCTTTTCAAAGAGATCCAGTTTATTCATATCCACATTTTTAACTGTAGCTGAACCTTCAATACTCATTATATTTGCCAGTTCTTCATTTTGTGAATACTCTATTGCCTAAACATTAAACTATAAAGACACTCTTCACCTAAAATTAAGCTAGTTTCCAAGCCTTCTTCTGTATTTCTATTATACTGCAGTTGAATGTTTACCCAAAATTTACCACCTGAGACTAAAATATAAAATTTGAACAATAATTATGTATGAGGTACATATTGATGCGGACCTTTGGGGTGCCGCGTGGAGTGGTAACTGAAGGTGGCCAAAAAAAAAAGCAGGTTCAACAAAAAACAAAAAAAAAGAACACAACAAACGACGCACTGGTGCAGTTTAATTTTATTATTTGAGGTGTAAAAATCTTACAATAAATTGCGAAACGGTATCGGTGTTAACTATAGTAGTTATTGCTTTTCTCGCGAGGACGTGTGTGGGGGTCTGTGCGACTGTCCGGGTGGCTGAGAAAAAAACAAGTGAAGTCTTGACAATCCGGTTCACCGAACGGCCGGCCGACCGCGACGGTTCCTGGCGCGGGTGTCGCGCGCCGGCGTCGTCTGTCGTCGATTGGCGGTTTGATTGAGAAGCACAGCTTTCCGCATAAAAGGTTATTTGGATTCAAACAGCCATTACGCGGGACCGCGTCAATATTATGTAGAAATAATATTTAAAAAAATGTAACATACGCATATTTAAATTGCAACGGTGTAATTTTATTCATTGCTGCTCCACAAATTCCTTTCAGAAAGCTATACATGTTTTCAATTACATCCTGATTTAATTTCCGAGTCATTATAAAGGAAATATTATATTTGCATTTTAATTCATTCAGCAAGGCTTTTAATGATTTGTTAGTAATTATTACACCTAAAAAAAAAAAGTAGGTCATCGCTGGTCAGTCCACAGACATGTAGTATTACAGTATTCAATTTGAATGAAAAGATTGCATTCGATAAAAAACGATTCTGAGTGGACCAAAGAAAATGTATGAAAAATGACCTCTCTAAAGTACCATCTTGATACTATATATGGAAATCTAAGAACTTCTGGTAGAAACTTTGTTTACAAGATAAAAAAAATATACAACATTATAAAACCACTAGCTTTCTTGCTCCTCTCAGAATCTAAAACGACAGTTTTGATAGTTCTGGGAGTAATTTTGACTTATTAATAATTATTTGTGAATCTATACTCTTTTTTAAATGAGATCAGTACAAGATGGCCAACTTGTACTCAGTTTCGTTCCAAAGCTTTGGCCTCCAGATTGACTGAAGCCAATTTACTTTGCCCGGTACTGATCTCATTTTTAATAAATTATACCTTTCTGGAAGGTTAATAAACTTTTTTTGCCATGTATTCTCATTTCAGTTATAAAAGAAGTTATTCTGTCCAATAATTCATCTTGTATCTCTAAAGATAACCCATAACTGGATGCATTTTTTGTTAGTATTCAACAAGTCAAATCAGTCGTTGAATAGCTGGATCACTTCTGAAGCCTATAAATAATTACATAATATACTTGTTTTTATTTGTTGACGGCATAGGTAAATAATTTTACTTATGCATAATTAATGTTATATTTCTTATGTTTATAGTAGAAAATTATTTAGTTGACGATTTTGTTTTTACCTCTTTCCAGTTGTAATCAGTGATTATATTTTTATTTCCACAGAAACTTATAGCTTTGGCAACACTATTTGAAAATAATTGCACTGCCAATTTGACGCTTATCATAGATACACCTTCTACCATAATATGACGTTCAGATAGTTTATATGCAAGTCTGTAGTCATTATTATCATTGACTTTCAGCAATTCCTTTATAATATTTACACTAATGTATTTACCGTATATTCAAGTTTCGCCATAATCCAATTTTGGATGGACCCATATCACCAACAACTGCCACAACATTATATCCAATATTATGTAATTTGGCTATGATGTCATTTAATAATTCTACCGTCATCGGAGTATCAAAATTATAAAATAACGGTTGCTTCCATGGTGATATTAGTCCTGTTTAAAAAAGTTACTCTAGTATAGGGTGACCATAAAAATAAAATAAAAATACGGGACACTTTAGTTACTAAACTAAAAAAAAAAGGAAATTCTAATTTTAACTAAACATATTAATATAAAAAAAAAACAAATTAAATGAATGCTGTATAATAGTTTTTAAATACAAATAAAATATTAATAAGTATAATATGTACACTAAAGTCCAAAAAAAAATTATTTTGATGACGATGGCACGTAAATTTCTTCTTTTGATGTTTTTGTATACTTTTGTGCTGAACCGATTTCATCAAGTAACCTAGTTTCTTTTAATAGAATATTATAAAACTCATTACAAGATAAGTTTTTAAAGTGTGTTTTTACGATTATAATTGATTTGATAGTCTCAACCAAAAATCGATTTTTTTTATCTGTCCACAACAAATTAATGGTTGAAAAAATCGGTTCTACTGCAGTATTTGTACCAGGAATTGCCAAAGAATATTCTACTATTTTTGATATGTTAGTTGAATCAATGTTATGAGCTTTATCTAGTGTATTCAAATATTTCACACCACTTAACTTCTACTTTAGCGGATTTTTTTTGCCATTCATGAATTCGTGATTTAAAAATTTGTTCTATATGATTGAAATAAATTATCTTCATCTAATTTTATGTTAGAATTATTTCGGTTGTTTTCCATAAGAAATTTAATACATTTTTGAACATTTTCCCAAGTAGGACAGTTTATTAGTTGGACCCAGCGAAATATTTTCAACTGGTCAAAGTGGCAACCCCATGTTTCTACGTAAGATAAAAAAGTATTATAAAATAGATCAGTACTTTTTTTGAATGAGTTTTCATTATACATAGGTATTATTGTTTTTTAAATCATTTAAAAGCGATAAAATATTTGTTGTAAGGAAGTTTAGAATAGACATTATATTTGACAACAAACTTGTGGCGGATGGAATTGTACTTATTTAGTAGATGACGTCACACATCAATATAATAATATTAATAACATTTTGTACGTTATCGTTATATCATTAGTATTTATAATCGTCGGTTTAACGTTGTCGATAATGATGTGACATTATTAGTTCTCTATTTTCAACCCGCAGCAATTATAATAATTTATTGTTAAGACAAGAATCTAAAAATAATGCTGATAAGTATAGATTAGATGTTCTATTGAATATTGTGATACAAAAATATCGTAGAATAAAAAAAAAAAAAATTATAAAATTATAAATTAACAATAAAGAGAAAAACGGGATTAATACGGGACCTACTTGAAAATACGGGACAAAATGCGTCCCGTATAACTTTTGTCGGGACAACGGGACACAAAGTGGAAAAACGGGACAATCCCGTATAATACGGGACGTATGGTCACCCTACTCTAGTATTACATATTGCTTTAACTGTTGGCTAATTATATAGATACCTCGAAAAATAAGAGTCTGAACACATTTGTGTGGTCCAATCATTTGTTCATTTTTTTTGTCGTAACAAATTCTTTTTGTTACATAATATGTTTCATCAAACGAGATTACTCTTAATTTTTTATTGTCAGTTAGAGTTTCTCCTAAATTAATTTTCATACAAATTTATAAGATCAAATTGTTAATTTAGTTTTAATATGAAAATACCTTTTACTTTCATCAAAGGTAATACACTTGTTAAAACTCCAGGTTCTACTGAAAAAAGACTGGCCCATGTTCTTAGAGTTGATACGCCTGCATATTTTTAAGTTTTACATTCTTTATTCAAATTTCATAAATACCGATACACCTTCGGAGAAACATTTCTCAAAGATATTGCAGAAGCTATAAATAAAGCCGGGGTAAATTTATAAATTTTTTTGTTACCATTCAAAATAGCATCAATTTGTATACGTCGTGAATAATTTGGAAAATAAATAATATTAAAAGGGCACATTAAAAAGGCCGTCCATTTTTATTAAATTATTTTCAAGTTCTAGTTTTTGTAATTTGTTGATAAGAAATAATTTGTTTTAATTTAATTTGTACATTTTGAAGATTTTCACTATCTTTTTTATATTTATCAATAATATCCAGTAATCTAAAGTTTTATAAACAAATAACAAGTTAAAACTAAAGAAAAAAAAATAATAATAATAATGATCATCACATTATTAATACAACCATAATAAAATAAATTATTTTAATATGATCACAACTACACTCCGGCCGGAATAAGAACGTACCCGGGCGGCGGACCAAAACAAGTTTGTTGCGCGCAGATCATAGTTATGACTATAACTATATGTTTATAACTATGACAAGGTTGCGGACGGGAAACCGGTCGCCGCCTGCGCGACGAGGTACGTTCTTATTCCGTCCGGAGTATATAAACAATAATGTGTGTTTTCTTGTACAATATCTTTGTATAGTATTTTACCACATTTATATAAATTACAATATATTAGTATTAAAGTATTGTACTACAATTAAATTAATTACAATATCTTAGAATTAGAGTATTTTACAACAAATAAATTTATTATAATATAATGTATGATTACATAATCTTCTTGAGCGTATAAGATCCGCGAGGGGCGCTGACGGCACTCCGCGTTTCTTCCATGACAAATTGACGACCAATAACAATAATTCACGTGCGTTCGCCATTTCTCTCGCTTATCTCCCTTTTCGTTATCGACGATTGACGTGAATATTTTCGAATAATATTATTTTCCCGAGTTATTCCGTATTTCTATATATTACAAAAATTGTGATATTTCCGTGTGTAATATAATATGTAAAACGCAAAATTCAGAAACTGTTCAAGTCCTCGAGATTCAAAAATTCAAAAAACTGTTTTTTTCAATTTTTTTCTTTGCATTACTACGACATAATAATTGATTTTATAACACCGTTTTAAACCTATCTTCTAAAATGTTATGTTTGCTATATAAATTGTAAATATTATTTCAATAATTTGTGTTTCAAAAATTTTATCATTTCAATAATATTAAAAATATAAGTAGTTTGAATGCACGGATTAGATAGACATTTTTCATGAGTATTGCAGACTGCAGTACATTTAACTATTGTAGCTAAGAGTTTTAGTAGGAGCTTGGTGTATCGATTGTTTATGATAATGTCGTTACATACATAATAATGTAAGTAATAATCAGTAAACATGAAAAGACTACAATAAATTCAATACATTTCAATTTCTTAAAACATACATGTTATATAATATTATTATATTATACGTATATACTAATATATTGTATTACCAAGTTTAATTATTTCAATTCATATCTTATACCTGTACTAACCTTTACATTGGGTTACACATATTAATTTTTTGCAATATTTCAAACAAATTTCAAAACAAGAAAACTACATACACATATTATATGTTATAAAATTATAATAAATTGAATTTAAATTCCTCCAAAGGTGTAAAACTATGCTTAAAATATTGTAATATTTATCAACATTTTTATTATGTCGTTGGCATGCAAAAATGTATTATACATGATTTATACATATTATATTAATAAATACATAGGTATCATTTATATTCTAATTTTTTAAACTTTATTATATATATATTTATTTATTAAGGTGTTTAATGTTATGTATATTAAAATTTAAACTTTATTGTGTTTAAAATGTATTTAGTAAAAAATGTAGTAATTAATAAGTACATTTGGAAAATTACATTTTTTTTTCAACTTTATTCATTCTTTAGTGTAATTCACTATTACATGGACCTTAAATTTTACTAACTTATTGATTTTACCATGCTCTCTATGCACTGTTTTTAATTTATTTAATTATAAATGTGTTGTACTTATTACATTCCCTATCGGTGAACTGATTTTTATATGCTTATTAAGTCACATGTCATTGATATGCAGTTAAATATCATCATAATAATAACACATGTAACACATACGTTGAATATTTAAGCTGATAATATTTGAGATTGTTTTTATACACACATTACAACAGACATCCTTTGATACTGTAGGTAGTTCAACCACTCCTTGAGATGGCGGCACCAGGCGGTCAACTGGAAGCGGAAGTGGCAATCCCCGGTAACAACGGGATGGAGATAGAAGTTGTCGAAGTCCAAGTGGAAGATGTAATGATAGACCTAGCTGAAGAAGAAATACTACGAGAGGAAGTGGTACAAGATGACATTGAGTATGTGAATTTACTTCCTGCTGACGCAGAGGCAGAATTTGAATTCAGGGACGCACTTGACGTTTTACTACCAGACGTCAATGAAGAAGTTAGTAAATACATCTTATTAAAATTAAAATAAACATTTATACTTAACATTAAATTCTTAATAACAGTGCATTTTAATTGAAGAACGTACCGATTCCTCCTGTTGTACCGTGCGCCCTTCAGAGACCGTCCGGCTGGCATTCAACACGAACTTCCAGATCGGCATGACATAGGACCATTGAATCTTGTCTGCCGGCACAGTTGTTGCCCGCCATTTCTCCTGCGAGCGTACTTCAACGGGTCATTTTTCTACGTGTTGCAATAACGGTCAAATGGCTGTTACAGGAGACCGTGTTTTGGGTCCACCACCAGAGTTATTAATTCGTTTGTTGGTTGATGATTCGCAGGTAGCTAAACAATTTCGGAAAGAAATCCGCCGGTACAACAACACTCTGTCATTTGCTGCTTTCTCCACTGATCTGAGCGCAAGACGTTTGCCTGGTCAGGGACCAAGAGTATTCTCCGTTCACTGGCAAGTATATCTTAGGATTAGTAATGATGTTGTCAGAAATGAACTAATGCAACCAAGGCATTGTGAGTTGTATTTTATTGAATCCGTGGCAGCAAATCAGATTCGCATGGCACAACAGCGTGAACGACCACTATGGAGAACTTGCTTGCAGACTTAGACTGTTACGGCGAATCAATCCATTTGCGGTGACTTTAGAGTAATATATATTACTTTAAATTATTAACATATACATAATCTAGCAAAATGCATACATCACACTCATTAACAAACTTTATTTGGAATAAAATAAATATATTACTTCAAGTTGTAGTGTGTTGAACACACATTATATTAGTATAGGTAGGTATTGCACTTTTACGTATTTCTATATGATACAACGAATAACTTAGGATTAAACTCAAACAGCTCCTTATAATTTCATATCAACTATACTATAAATATATATATATATATATGTCAGAAGTATATAACGATATACATATATATTGATTTTACTTTTTCTGTGTACATTTCCATTACAGTGTGTATTGTACCCAAGCGACATTTTTACTTAATACTTCTATGCAAAGTTGTATTTCATAGTTTCCAGTATGTGTGCTTAGTAATATGTATTTAACAGTATCTGTACATTTCCGAATTACATAAGATATACTGTGCTGTAATATTTATCAGGTTGCACTTGCCTATAGATAACATTTATTCTTTATCCTTCTACTGTACACACATGTAGATATATCATGTGGCTTTAATAATAACACAATATTATTTTGTTACAGAAACATGCG
The DNA here is from genome assembly GCA_949089665.1 of Macrosiphum euphorbiae. NCBI lineage: Eukaryota > Metazoa > Arthropoda > Insecta > Hemiptera > Aphididae > Macrosiphum > Macrosiphum euphorbiae. The sequence continues at coordinate 53,598,819 of CARXXK010000002.1, forward strand.
ACAAGTATGGCATAGGGAACAAGATTCTGCTGCGGCCAATCCAATGTTGCAACCGAAAAGGGTGACCATGCACATCGTCGCCGACCCGAACAATGACCCACGGCGATACAATCAACCAGCTGCTCATGTGAACGAGGTAGCAGTTGTCTTTGTTGGAGAAGATGGTCTACCACCAGAAAACCTCGATCTGGTTATCTATGACTCGAACCAAGTTGCCCTTCTGGATCATATTAACCAACAGCTCCGCCTAGACAAAATCGATCCGGTCGGCCGCATGACAATTCTGCCTTCGACGTTTCTAGGTGGCCCTTGGTACATGAAACAATGTTACCACGACGCAATGTTCATTGGGCGTAAGTACGGAAATCCTGACTTATTCATAACATTTAAACATTGAACATTGTCCAACAGTCAACCGAAATCATTTTAAAGCTGCATCAATCTCAGTAATGTTACCTTAAGTGTTATTCCGTATATGTGATAGATGTTGTTGGTAAATTTTCTTTTCTTTAATATTCATATTATACAATATAATAATATTACATTTCATTTTGTGACTTATGAACCAATAATGCTGCTCAATTTAAAATGATTCAATTTTAATAACTATTATTAAATAATATTTATACAAATTTTGTTTTAATATTTTCCTTGGACACATAGTTGAGTAAGCTCATACAAAATAATAACAACATTTTGTTAACTAACATAACATTGCATACCACTTTAATACAACAATAATTAACTACACTCTACACTTATTAGATATATTTGTATGCAACGTCAACCTAATATTATTTAATGTAATCGAAAGCAAATATTCATTGTGAGGTAATCTCATCCCTATGATTTTTAGATGTATACATATAAATATATATTATTTTATTCCTGAATGTTTATGATATACGTTGATGTTGATTTCAGTTACATAAACTCACGGTACGTCAGTTCACCAGAAGCTGTTTGGAGGTTATTTTGGTATGAAATGCATAACAAGAGTCGTACGATGAATAGACTACCTGTCAACCTGGAAGACTATCACAACGTGTACTTTGGACCTGGACAGGTACTAGAGCGGGTGCAGAACGCGGCTCTGGCTAGAACCAACCTCACGGCATTCTTCGACCTCAACGCAACGAAGAGGCTAGACAGTACCTTTACCAAGAGATACCGGTACATTACACTTGGAACGCGTCTAGAAGAACGTGGACACGACGTCGAAGACAGATGACGTACGAGACGTTGACTCGAATGTACGTTGTCAACCCACTTGATCGCGATCGTTTCTACCTACGATTGCTACTCCTACATAAGAGGGGCCCACAGTGTTTCCTGGACATGAGAAAAGTATACGGGGTAGAGCATCCAACATACGCGGCTGCAGCCGTCGCGATGGGACTTGTGGAAGACGACCGAGCTATGTTGGCGTGCATGGCCGAATCAGCAACATTGGACACTCCAGTCCAGCTTCGTTACCTTTTTGTGACGATGCTTTTGCACTGCGAGATCACAAACCCGCTGGCGTTGTATCAAGCCAGCGAACCTCACATGTTGCAGGATTTCAATCACCGATTGAGGGACATTTACCTCGCGAGGTCTGCGTGTTAGGACGCAATCAACAGGATGCTTCGTGGTCACGGAAAGTCGCTTGTGGACTACGGTTTGCCACTACCGGACGTCACATTGCTAGAAGAAGACCCGGACGATGACATATTTGGTGCTATAGACGCGGCGGTGAGCCGGGCCGTACAATTGGACAATTTGAACGACGAACAACGGATAGTGTTCAATTGTGTGATGGTTGCCGTAGACGACAACAGAAACGTATCAAAACTTTTCTACATTGACGGTCCCGGAGGAACAGGTAAAACAACACTATACGGGTGCCTCATATGGTCGCTCCGCAACCAAGGGCGATCCGTGTAGTCCGTGGCTTTTACAGGAATAGCAGCGTCGCTCATGGACAGCGGCATGACAGTGCACTCGACGTTTGGATTGCCGTTCGGTACACTGAACGAAGATTTGATCATCACCTTGCAGTCGTTGCGTGCTCTGAGAATACGTGACGCAGCACCAATCGTCTTTGACGAAGCGCTTATGTCTCCGGGACTACAACTCACAGTGGTCAAAAGGTTGCTCCAAGAAATCATGGGTTCAGAATTGCCGTTCGGCGGTAAACCGGTACTGTTCGCTGGCGACTTCAGGCAGATTCTACCTGTCGTACGCAGGGGAACAAGGAGTGAAATCGTCAGGTCGTCTATCAAATACAACTCTTTGTGGCGCAACCTGGAACAGTTCAATTTGACGTGGAACATGCTCGCCGATAACGACGCTGACTTCGCAACAGGGTTGCTTCAGCTCGGGAGCGGCCAATTGCCAGCGGTCGACGGTGTTCAGGACACCGTTGAAATACCCCGGGAAATGGTATGTGAAGTCTCTAATTTGATTGATTTTGTTTTTCTGCAGCGAATGTCGTTGGCTAACATCAACGAGTTTGCTCGGAAAATAATTTTATGTCCCAGGAACGACGAATGCAGGGAGGTCAATAATACGGTTTTACAACGCATTGACGGAGTTCACCGAACATATACACGGCCATAGGCACTGTGGTGGTCGACGACCCCGACGAAGTGGCCAATTATCCGACAGAGTTTCTCAACACTTTGGAACCAAACAGACTCCCACTTATAACTTGACGCTAAAGGTCGTTTCTATTGTCATGTTGCTTAGGAACCTATATTCTAAGAGACGTCTTTGCAATGGTACACGGATGGTTGTTACTGAACTGCGACGTTATAACTTCAAAGCGAGGATGTTGTCTGGTGGTGCACAGGAAGATATAGTCATACCTGCGGTACCGCTCACGTCGAGTGGCGAAGACAACCTGCCCATTATAATGCGACGAGTGCAATTTCCAGTACGTTTGTCGTTTGCTATGACCATTACCAAGTCACAGTTACAAACGTTTGATAGAGTTGGATTGCTCCTGCCATCACCGGTGTTCACGCGCGGGCAACTGTATGTAGCGTTTTCCCGAGTGAGGGACTCTCAATCCATTAGAGTTGGTATGTACAGTGACTACCGTGGTAGATTCGTCACCAAGAACATTGTGTACAGAGAAGTTTTACAAGCGATATAACTGTACAATGAAGTCTACAAGAACTTAATGAACATCGAATCCGATCTGTGTGATCCAAGTCTGTGTGACACATGGTTTATAAGCAGTCGTAAGTACGACTCGAGGAGGAGAGAAAGTTCGACGACCTCCACGTGGTTCTCTCTGGATGCTGATTTTGTAATGAATACGTAACTGATGTCGAACATGCATTTAACCTGGCTGCGACTCGCACACTAGATGGTAAATTATTTAGATTTATTTATGTACTCAAAAATATATTAGCTCATATTTGTATGCATTTGTATTATTTCAGAAACATTATACTAGAAATGACTTTATCAATGCAGATGTAACAGCAATAGAATCATCATTGTACTAAGTACTAAGGCATAGAGTAAGTTTGACAACCTCTACGTGCTTCTCTCTTGATGCGGATTTTGTAATATATTTGTATCAAATGTCAAACATGCATATACATTGGCTACGTCTCACATTCTAGGTGGTAAATTGTTTAGAATTATGTATGTACTCTAAAAATATATCAGCAGATATATATATGCATTTGTATTATTTCAGAAACATTATACTAGAAATGACTTCATCATTGCAGGTGTAACAGAAACACAATAATAAGAATCATCATTGTACTAAGTACTAAGGCATAGAGTAAGTTTGACAACCTCTACGTGCTTCTCTCTTGATGCGGATTTTGTAATGTATTTGTATCAAATGCCAAACATGCATTTAAACTTGTTGCGACTCGCACACTATGTGGTAAATTATTTAGAATTACCAACTTGATTCAATACTTAAGCATGATCAATGGGAATGTGAAGACATTTTACCTCATCATGATTATAGCAAACCAGATCTATTGGATACTATTATATATTATGTCAGTGGTTACTTTTTAAGGAAATTTACAGATCCAAAATCCACTATGTTCAAGGTATGTTTAATGCGTAGAAACTCCTTGATAAACAATAACACATTTATATCAAGTCCCGAAGCAGCATTAACAAATTTTAAATCTAAGGGCAAATTAATACATCCAAATCATAATATGTTCATAATGTTTACATGTTTGTAAGAATATTTTTCAGCCAATGCAAATTCTGGTGATGTATTTGAAAAAAACTGTTGATTGTTTTCTTAACAAGTATGAAATAAAATTCCCCTGTGAATTGCATGGATTGGATATTGTAACAACTATAATAACATATTATATTCAAATGCGAATGCGGCAATATACAAAAATGATTTAAATTTCAAACCACAAAACATGCAGCAATTTAAAAAAAAAATCTAAATTGACCAAAACATAATTTAAAAAAATAAACATAATTTAAATTGTTATAAGTAAGGTATATAATATTATATTATATCACAATTATATTGTTTAATATAATATAATATATATATACATTTTGTTTCAATATTATAAGTACTACCTATAAATTTTTTTCTACATTTTAACAGTAATAACAATATTAACAACTCAAATATCTAATACCTACTAAATTAGTACTAATAAGTAATAATATATAATATAATTAATAAAATAATAGTACCTAATACCAGCTATTTCCTACACAATTTTCGAATTATTATTAAATTATTTTTTTTTTTATCATAATATAAATACTGATATGGCTCGCCCGGACTTATAGCGAACCTAGCGGATAACTCTCTAAATATTTACAAAGTTGGGACACGCTACTACTATCCTTTATATTATAGCGCCCTTAACAAATTTATTGAAACAGGGGAATAGGTGGAAATGGATGGATGTCGAACAACGCGCGTTTAAATCTATAAAAAAAACGCGCTAGTCACATCGCCGAAACTGTCCACACCCTATTACAGCAAAACGTTTTGTCTCCAAACCGATACAAGCGACATAGGAGCTGGTTCGGTACTTTTCCAACGGGGTGACAGACCGGAGGAAAGACGCATAATATCCTACGCAAGCAAAAAGTTTAGCGAGACAGACGAGGTACGCTGCGGGAGAACGCGAGTGCCTAGCAGTAATTTGGACAACGGATCAATTTCGACCATACCTGGATAGGTTAACCTAACCTAACCTGGAAATACGGATCTATCAATCTATCATTAATTATGCCACACCATACATTTATACCCCATCTAATTTGTTTATTACATTCATTAATCCAGTGGGGATTTGTATCGCTCCAATAGTGAGTATTTTAGTGGTTTACGGTTCCATTATTATGGAACCTTGCCTCATCAGTCCATAAAATTTTTTCCAAACTAGTGGGATCATCTTCTAACTCAGTGGTTCTTAACCTTTTTTAGTTCAGCGCCCCCTTTATCGTAATAACTTACTGCTAACGCACCCCCTCAAAATCAAAATGTCTTCTAATAAAGATATATATATATATTTATTCATCAGTATAACATTATTAACTAAAGTAAAAACTCTTATTTTTAGATAATAAAGGTTATATTTTTCACCACTTAACAAAAACATTTTACTTTACTATACAAAAAGAATTACTTAACTATGAAAAAAAAATTATAAAATATAAAAATTATACCGCCCCCTCAACGCCACCTTCAAAACTATCGCCCCCCATAGAGACCAAAATGCCCCCAAGGGGGCGGTAGCGCCCCCGTTAAGAACCACTGTTCTAACTGAACCATCATATGAGCAACAAAAGTAATACGACGTTCATAATCTGTTGGCTATAGTTGCTGAACACGAGTTGATAAGTAAGCATGGTGTTTATACTTTTTAGAAATTCTTTGAACAGCAGAATATGACAAATTTACATCTTCTAAAAATATAAAAAAATTATTGAAAATGTATATTATATTATATTATATTATTGTTTTTTAAAATTTATTTATTTTATAGGTTTACTTGCTACAATTCTTAATGATATATGCGGGCTTTCAATCAATTTGCATAATACTTCCAATGAATTATTATCAGTTGGTCACAGTATTTCGTCTTTTTTTTTTTTGCCATAAATGTACCTTTCATACTGAGTTGTTTATTAATTCTATAAAACATTGAATGACCTGGACACTGGCGATCAGCATAACGCTGCTGATACAACCTATAAATGCATATTATACTTATTTTTTTTCATTTTACTGTATTTAATTTTATAAGAAGTACATAATTTGTATGTAAAATATAAGTTTGAAAATCATAATGAAGTTTTTTTTATATTAACTTGGAAAATGAGTTGTCTATCTATTTGTATGTTGTAATTTTTAGATTTTGTTTTTAACTTACCTGATTTTTTATTCTTAAATTGTATAGTATAATCAAATATTGTTAATATCCATATTTTGTTGTAAACATTTACATTATAATGTATAATTGAACACTTAAGTGATTCAAGTTAATAAAAAAAAATAAAAAAAAAATGTTTAAGTTTATTTAATGAATAAATATACATATGTAAATTTGTTTAGCATGCAGCAGCTCTGGAATTTTTCCCAGATTCTATGAAACAAAGCAGCATATTAGTTTTTTCAAGATTAGTATACATATAAATATGATATGTATACTGAATTTGCATAAATGGATATCAAACGAGGGGTAAATCACTCTTGGAAATCGGTGTACAAGTATTGGGAAATCTTGGAAATCTCGTGGAAATCCCATGGAAATCCTATGGTAATCTTGGAAATCTCTTGGAAATCTATGGTAATCTTTGTGGTGTTAACACAGATAACTTTTATAGGTTAGATTCTAAACTAGAGTATCTAGAATTAGCATAGATAATAAAAAGAGAGATAATAGAAGAATATTCTATTTCCATGTGAACAACGGTTCTTATCAGGATTTCATAGGAGTCACCATTTTACGGTCCACATTGAGGTTATGTTAAAATCAAATAAATTGTTATCATGTGGAATCATATTTAAATAACAAAATATTATAGTAAACATTGATCATCGTTGATCATAATATTATCATAGAAAGATGTTAGATGATGCATATTGCCATATATTATATACGATGTATATAATATTGTTCTATACATAACATCAAATAATATTAAATTTACTCCATGGAGTTATAATAATAATCTCGATTGTCATGCTGATGCGGTCAAAAATTTAGTATACTGGTTAAGCTGTGAGTACCATTAATAAGGAAACGTTTGAAACAATTGAAGACTTTGCAAAATATGTATTACCGGATTTGATTGATCCAAGTGAGTATTCATTATATTATGGAATTTTCAAAAATAATATTCCGAAATTCCGTATTGTTGATGGTCATCGTCGACGAACATTAATGGTGGCTGAGTTTTATAAAAAAAAAATTTGAAAATGATGTGAAATGTGTACAACTAAAGAGGCAATCTGTGCAAGGTATCAGCAAAAATAAATCAAAAAAAACTTGCAGCAATTCCAATTTAAATCGAGGTTCTACGCAGAGTTCTACACAAAGTTCTAGTAATATTACATTATAAGATCAAAATTCCATTCAACTTGACTTGGGAGAAGAAAAATCATGTGTGGAATCTGCCATAAGAAAATGGTTCAGAAAAAGTTCAGATAATCAACTTCAAACATTGGCAAATGAAAACTTGGTAATATCTATTAGAGTACACGAAAACTTAAATGAAATTGAACCTGATGATAGTGATTTAATATGTGAATATATTGGCAATATTGATTGTGTTATTTGTAAAGTAAGAGTTACGGTTTGAAAATTAAAATATATGCATCGTTCAAAAGGTAGATGGGTACTGAGCAATTTTTATAGACATTTACTAACACACACTTTAAAAGATAAAATGAAAAAAACATCAACTCCATCAAATTAAAAACTAACATACTTTTTTGATGTTTCGTCTAAAAACAAAACATCAACTACAATAAATTTTGATTATAATTGTAGTAATTCATTTTATAGTAAATCACTAAAAATAATTGATGGTTCAATTAATGGAAATTTGCCTATTTTAATTCAACTTTTATTAAAATCAAGTTTGACTAATTCAAAACACATGGTAATAAATTTAATGAAACTGTTAAAAAATGTTCGTTATATTTATTTTTTATTGGTGGCCGACTGCTAAATGAAACTTTATGTAAAAACATGCCTAATTCATTACTTTCAATTCCTTGTCTTTTTAGATTTTTTGGTAAAACACAACAACTATGTGAAGGTCGTTTCAGGTTTATGGAGCTGCGAAAGTATTTAGATGACCGTAATTTTCCTGGTTAAGTGAAGATTCAACCAGGATAACTGGCCGAATTGAATATGATTCTGCATCTGATAAGCTTGTTGGATTTTTTTTACCCCTTAAGAATGGTTGTCCGCAATTAGATACATTTATAGTTACATCAGTAAAAAGTATATTAGATGCATTTAAGACTGCTACCAAATCAAAATATGCATATTGCATAATGGCTCAACCCTCACTACCTGAATCTCCTGCGTTTTGCGTAACTGTTTTTGGTACAGATAACCGTTCTTCTTACAAAGATGTTCTTAATCGTTGGGACCAAATGATTAATATGGCTAAAGAGCAACAAATACACATTTTAGGATTCTCAAGTGATGGTGATCCAAAATTACTTAAATCAATGTTATATCAGTGTATAAATCAAACACCTCAATGAAATTATTACTGGTTTAAATTTGGTTCTTCGCTAGGGTATGATTTTGAGTCTTATAAACAACAGATGTACAAGATACTACACATATAGCAACCAAATTAAGGACTAGACTACTAAAACCAAGTAAGAATTCTTCCATTAGGAAGATATGATGTTTCTGCATTACATTTAGTAACCTTAGTCAATAATTATTCAAAAGACAAACATTTTCTTACAAAGTTTGATCTTAACTGCGTGGATAAAATGAATTTTCGAGCAGCTGAAAAAATGTGTAGTGATGATGTTATAAATCTTTTGAAAACAATCCCTGATACAAATGGTACTGTTGCATACTTGCAAATAATGCAGTACACTATATCTGAATTTAACGATAAAAAAATTGACTATTCAAGAAAGAATTTATAAAATTTGGTTTGCTGTATTTTTTCTGAGAAATTGGAGAATGTGGATAACAAATCATAGTGATTCTTGCACAAATAATTTTCTTTCTACAAATGCGTACCATTGTATTGAACTAGATGCGCATGCTTTAATTCAAATAGTGAATACAGATAATACAAATAGTTTTTACAAATATGAACAAAAATCTTACATCTGACAAGTTTGTACCTTGGCTGTACAGCTCACAGCCATGTGAGCAACTGTTTAGAACCACAAGGTCTTTGACTTCAACTTTAAATACAGCTGTAAACTTCAGAATACAAGAAATTATGAATCGCATAAGACGCATTGAAACATTAAACGAAATTCCTAATGAACTAGAATGTACCTCAAACACCGACGACTTATCTCAAAATAAATCTTTTATTTTCCCCCGCAGTCATAAACAATCTCAATTTTCTTTATCAGTTAATAAACCTAATAATTTCAATGAATTATTAAATTTAAACAATATAGTTAAGATTCATTTTGTGGTTCTAAAAAATTACTGTAATCATCGGGTATTGAGACTAGAGATTCGTTTATTTCAGATTACCTTAGTTTTAATTCAATTGAAAAATTAGCAGAGCAAGATTTAAGTGACGAATAGAATAATGATAAGTATAATGATGATGAAAACAGCGATGAAATAAATGAAAATATTAGTAATCCTATTGATTTAAATCCTGATGAAATAGATAGGAATTAGATTATGTAGTATTTCATAAACTAGTAATATTGGTGAACATTTAAACGTAAAAGATTTTACTGAAAGTTTTAATAATGAAACTCAAGGTGCACTCAATAATAGTCCTTTCATACGCACAATTACAGAAAATAAAGAATCTATGATTATCAAAAAAAGTACACTGTTGGTTACTAGATATCCAAAAGGATTTAGTAAGCACGGATAGACTAAGAAGATTTATTCCTAATGTCACACACACAGACCAGAATTATCTGGTCACCCATTATGATTTAGAAAAAAATCTGGATATGAGTAATAAAGTTCATATTGGAGATTGGGTTGTAATGAGACTACCTGAAAGTTATGAAAATGCTACTGATATATTTTTCCTGATAATGATTTTAAAGGATATTTAATTGGTCGAATACTTTCATTTGGATACATTTAAAAAAAAAAAAAAAAAATGTAATCGAAATTATGCACTAGTGATGGAAGACACTGGAAATGATTTAGGATGCCATTGTACCTACTATATAATTCATAAAGATGGTAGTTTAAGTTATTTTGAACTAAATGGTTTTATTTATCTACACTTAAAATATTATACATTTTCAATTCAAAATCCTATTATAAAATGTATTGAAAATAAGCATACCCTAACAATTAATTCAGTGTATTGTCCAAAATTAAAAATAAGGTAGGTACTTGAGTTACAAACAAATTAATAATCTACTTCCAGCTCAGTCAGAAGATAACCAGTCCCATATTTCTTGGCCAACTTCCAGAAGTGACGATTCTGGTGATGAATCATCCAAAGAGGCACATAATATGAATCTACATGACAGTCCTGATACTGAATCTTTAGATTCTGATAATGATAATAATACAACAAATATGGTGATGGATGAAACAATTAATTTAACTGTTGAACAATATTTTATGATACAAACTGGTACATTGGACGGATAATTAGTGTAGGATTAAGAGCTGAACCACAAAATAAAAATTTCTATCAAATACATTTTAAAGTAGACTTAAATACCTATACATGCCCAAAAACTGCAGATATTCAAGATGTCAATAAAAAATTTATAATTTATGGGCCAATTAGTTTACAAGGATCTGGGCCATTCTTAATTAAACGTTCTGATCGCATGAGCATTTAAAATGAGTAATTAAAACATCTATAAACGTTAGTTATCTCTAATTATAATTATATTAGTAAGAAACAATGATACTAATAAACATATACTAGCTAGTTTAGCTTTAGACATTAGACAGTTTAAGTAACTAATTCAGTAGGTACCTAATTACGATTTACGTTGTTAATATAATTATTGCTCTTAACTGTATCGTAAATATTAAATATTGTTAAACATTTTTGAGTTTTTACTCACCCCCTTTCGTTTTTAAAACTCGAATTAGGTACACGACACATAAATAGTAATTGTCTAATATGATTAAAAATAAATAAAATTGACTATAGTAAACAAATTGTGAATATATTTCAAAATTCGAAGGGTTGGTCGGAAATTGGTCTGGCGGCGAATCGGTAGCGGCGAAATGTCATAGACCCATGTAACTCATTAATTTACATTAAATGTAAAACAAATTACAATTTTAAAATGCTCATAACTTGACTCAAAATTGAAATCTAAAAAAATATGCTTATTTGGTGCTTTCGATAACATTGTTACCTTTACATTTGCTATTTCACTATAAATTAAATGAAATCTTCTGAACATCAAATTTTGCCATGTAATGTGTTAATAACATGGACACTTAACACTGAAACTACTAAGAATCATTCTCTTAATAATTAACGTACCTACAAGTAAAGGTTACAGATGTTGTCAAATTTCAATAGAAATTATGTAAAATGTTAAGTTAATAGGATGTAAGAAATGTAACACACTTAGTTATAATTGTTCTATAAAGTAGTAAAAATAACTAATAAGTGTCCTTGATTAGATTTATTTTGTTATGCAACTTACCTTGACGAAACGAATTTTCAGTTCAACTTGTTATTAGTAAGTAAATATATCCACAGATACAGTGATGTAGTCCTAAAAAAATTCATGGGTACACGCCTTAATCATTGTAAAAATTAACTTGGGGGGATATGCCCCCAAACCCCCCAGTCCTCCACCATTATTTGAAACTCGTTCAATACTTCATCTATTTGTCTATATAATATACAATAGAACCTCATAAATTTTTATTGATATATTTTAAACACATAATCCATCAAAAAAAATGCATAACCATACATTTTCTTAAAATATAATTAACAAATTAATGAAACATGCCTATTATTATTTATTATTATAAAAATTTTTATATTATTCAAGACGTAATTCCCATAGTTTGTAATTTAGGTCTTGGTTTGGGTCTGTAGTGGTATATTAACTTTTCTTGACTTGTTGTCATCAGCATCTCTATGTGAGGTTACCTAACTTTCGATAGTTTTTTTTGAATACGGGTAATCAATGATCTAACATAGTACATCATGTGGGTTAACGGCTCGTTTCCTAGGTTTAGACTTCAGATCATAGGTAGGTAAACTTAAACCCAATCACTGATCGAGTTCACTTCTATATTTTTCTATGAACATTTTATTACTATATCTACTATTTATAATAAACAAATTACGCTTATCTTTTTTTTTTTATTGAATTATTGTTTGTAATTTATTATATTATATTACCCAATAATATTTCCTAAATACATTTTATTGACTAAGTATAATTGGGTAACGTTAATACGTATTTTTCATGGCCCGTGTACCCTCGAACCACGATTTTCGTTAAGGGTATACGCATTAATCTAAAATTGGGAGGTGAGTACACGCTGTGTACCCGAGGTACCCCACTACATCACTGCCCAGATATATAAAAAACTTCGTTTCAAAAATATACTGTATTATTTTTATATAATATCTGTGATTTATCATGTTATGAAGAACTTTATAGTTTATATACAACTTTATAAATTATAACATTAACTTCAACTTATTAATCTTTATCATCATGGATCTAATCTAATAATCTATGTTGACAAGTGATAAAAGTACAACCCGCGTGATAAGCATAAACACGAGTTCGTGACTTCAATAATATCCGACATTAACCGAACTTGGGATAATTCGACCACTCTGACAAAATAGATAGGTATATCAGCAACTTTGTGATACGCACGAGACGTTCCACCCCTCTTCACCTCGTATAATCGTGTTCTCAGCTTCTCATTGGTCGATATTTTATACGCGGTTTTGTATACTATATTATAGTGTCACATTAGTATAGTTCAGTGCGCCTATGCCCTGTGCATTTGTCAGTTTTTAAATTAAATACTGAAGAATAACGAACTAAATGTAATTGTAATTTATTTAAATTTTTATATTATTCTTGGTAAGTACATATTTTTGTCAGTTGGTAAATTTTCGTTTTTTAATTTTTTCTTCCTTTTTTGAATGATGTGTACTTGATTGTTCATTATTCAAATTATTTAGACGAATATATGTTCGTGTTCGTATCAGGCATAAAATAACTTCATCAGGTATGTTTAAATTCTGAATTTTGGGTGCAACTATTTTGTATACATTTTTAAAAACTTGTGGTTTTTTAGATAAAGTGTCCCCGTGAAAATTGTTGAAATCTCTTTCCAATTGTAAGACTGCTTTAAAAAGATTTTCGGATAGAATTTTTAAATTGCCTTTGGATAAATGATTTGTCCAGTTAAGCTGTGGTTGTGAGTTATGTGGAGCAGTTAAAGAAGGTATTTATTATAGAAGCGATTTGGCTACATAGCCCGAAACATTCAGCACACCCTTCTTCTACCATTTGGAATGGTGGTTCTCCAGTATCCAGCTAAAACAGTTAAGAAATGAATCATTTATATTATTTGTAATACATTTTAATTAATAGATACCTCAAATTGATTAAGAAGATCAAAATTCAGGTCAGCTTCAGAAATATGGATAGTTTCAACAGTTGATGTATCATTGGAAATATCTGAGTCAGCTACAGTTAATTGCAACTCATTCATGATTTGGCCAGTCAAGCACTCTCTTTCATCCAGTAAACTGACTTCATGGCTATTTTCAGTATTGGTATTTTCTGTGAAAACTGCATCAGAATGTTTACCACCGTAAACTGAAATAAAATGTAATTATTCTTTAGATACTTAATTTATTACATTTTATTAGTAGTTTAATAAGTCTTACCAATATTTAAAATCCAAAACAGTCAAGTCATTATTGGCATTTCTGAGCATACCTTTCAAGAAGCTGTACAAGTTCTCTAACTCATCTTGGTCCAGTTTTCTGGTTAAAATATAACTTGGCCCATATGTTTCTTCAATGTCAATAAATACATTTTTCAAAGAAGTATTACTCAAAATTATTCCTAGGTAATTAAAATTAATCTAAATTAAAATCGAATTAAATTATTTCAGTTGATTATTTATTTCTATAAAATTGTATTTTTTATATTTTATGCAATATTATAGGTAGGTAGCTAACCTTTTTGAAATGGTAACAACGATGTTTTACCATGAACTCGCATACTATTGATAAACTCGTTCATTCTATCTAATAAATCATTTTGAGATGATTTATTGAGCCCATAACTTGCAGTGCCATTGTCGTACTTGTGCTGGGTATTCATCAAGTCAAACCAATCATTAATTAACTGTACTACTTGTGACGTATATTGATACAAATAGTATTGGTGATTAACTTACCTATGTACATCGAATTTTGCGGTTTGTGGATCAACCCAAGCAGGTTAACATTTAAGTATTAAATAAAGTATAATAATAAAAACTTAAAATTAAAATAAACATAACATTGCTTGCCTCTTTCCAGTTAAATGAATCTAAAAGATTTTTTTCTCCACAAAAAGATAAGGCTTTAGCTACAGTATTTGACAGTAATTGAGCATTAAGTTTTACTCTCATTCGACCTGTACTGTCAAGTGTCTTTCAGTGAGTTTATAAGCCAATTTATAATCATGTCCTGAACTTAATTGTAAAAGAGAATGAAAAATATTTTTCCCAATAAACTTTCCGTTGGAAAATACTCATCCACTGAAAGAAATATTTATGATTGATAATTAATCCTTTTTTTGTTTAGAATAGTTACCTACTGGTCAAGTACATGATTTCTAATCAATTTAAGCAGATGTACATCGGCAAACACGTGAACATTTTTCTTTGTTACAGGATGTAAAAAAGAAGTTTGGTGTATTTTCACATTTAAAGATTTCCTCAATGCCATATTGGTAGGACCCATGTCACTAACCACATGGCAACCACATTAAAACCAATTGCATGTAAACATTCTATTATTTTATGTAGGAACTCCTTAGTTATTTTTGTATCGTAATCATAAAATATAGGCTGTTTCCAGTTACTTACTAAGCTTTTTTTTTTTCAAAAAATTAAAGTTGATTATTAATTAGTTTAGTATTTTTAGTACTTTAAATTAATACTATACCTCAAGCCATAACAGTTTGAACACATTTGTGTGGCCCAATTACCTGTTCATTTTTTTTTTCAAAACAAATCCGTTTTGAAACATATGTTTCATCAAAACTAATAACTGTTAGTTTATCATTTGTGTTCATTAATTCTCCCGGTGTAAAAATAAAATAAAAATAAAGGCCTGTAAAAATACTTTATAAATTATTTTAAAATATACCTTTGGATCTCATAAGATATAATACAGATGAAAGGATTGCAACATCAAGATTAAAAGTTGAGGCCCAAGTTCGTAATGTTGATAAACCTTTTGAAAAGTGATTAAGTGATAGTTAGTGAAAAAGAGTTTCAAAATAAAATGAGTAAACAATTTTCGAAAATTTATTTTAACTAACCAGGCAATGGGAAATTTTTTTTTTAACCTTAAGTAACGATAAGCTTTTGGAGAAATACTTCTCAAAGTAATAGCCGAAGATATATCCTCTGGTGTCCATTTATAAACTTTAGCTTTAGGATGAAGCATTAAACTAATTTGAGTTGGTGAAAATAACTTTGATAAAATTTCTTTAAACCGGCTTTCGAAACGGTCATTTTCTAACTCAGTAAATACTTTGTACCATTGTATTTTATATTCCTCATTACATAGTTTTTTTTTTAACTATCATTATCCAATAAAATTTTTTCAAATGATTTTTAACATCAATTAACTCTTGTTTTAATCTACACAATTGAATAACCATAGAAAAGGTTTAATGTTATAACAATAAATAAAATTAAATGCCAATATTATTCAAACACATAGAACATATATTTTCTCAAAGTTACACAAACATATAATAAAGATCCTTGTGAGTTGTGGTATCTACTTAAATACATACTTATACATAAGACTATTGAAAAAATATATACATATACAATATACAAACATGAGCATTTTGCAAATATAAACATTTATTATAATAACTAATCTCAAAATTACAAAAATACAATAATTTACTTAAGATCCTAGTGTTATCTACATACACTCAAAAATATACAATGATACCTATATAAGACTCTTAAAACAAAAGTCATATACACTACTGACACAAATTAACATTTACTGAATATAATAATATCTTGGTTTTTAATTAACTGAAGATTAAAATAGTTTTGATTTTAAATTAAATTTAATCCGAGTTTAAGTAATCTGGGTTTTATTAACTAAAGATTTATTTACTACCAATTGAAGTTAGTAACTCGTTAATATAAGAACGAGCCTAACTTCATATTAGTATATTGTTTTCTGTTATAATTTTAATCTTACAGATTTTTGCACATGATTTATGCATAATGTTACTTCTTGGTGACGAATTTGTCAAATGTCAATATTTAATATTTTCAATATAAAATACTTATTACGTAGTGTAGCAGTGTATAATAATATAATATAACTAGCTCTAAGTGTAACTCGGGGCCCCGTCGGACTCGCTGGGAGTAGGTACCGATTTTGGAGACAATGAATTATAAAAGTCGCAAAGGTTGTAAGACGAAAGTTTAGGATTTGTGATAAGGATTAGTGATATGGATTGGAGATAAGGCTAGACGCTTTGGCGGGAATGTTAAAAGTTTGAGCGTCTAGCAATCCGTCACAAACGTTGTAAATGGATAGGCTGGATACGATGTCCAAGATCACCGATATAGAGTATACCTGCACATAGAGTGGTATGTGCCGTAGCATGACCGGTGCCTTATCTTATGTAAAAAGTGTAAAGTCGAAAACCGTGTTGGAGTTTCTAGCAAGTCAGTCATCTCAAGTTAAAATCTATTAACTTTCAAGTTAGCCACTTAGGTAGGCAATCCGACTTCGTCGGATCGCGGACAAATGGACAATGTGCTACAGCAAATCAGGTAGGCAATCCACCTGCGGTGGATTGCAGACCCGACGTCAAGCGGCTATAAGTCAAAACCCTATCACACAACTTACGAAATAATTTACGAAAAATTCAAACTATATACAATATACATACAAACAAATATGATATGTATTTATTGTGTGATATAATATAACAATGAACATTCTGAGAAATGTGCTATTATAATTCCTAAAAAAAATTTATAATAGGTAGATAGTTAGATACTATTATATTAACCAATACAATACATATAAACATGTACCTATAGTGTATATACATATATTAATTTAAAAAAAAAATGCAAAAACCTGCATGTTAAAGTGTCTATCAAGTCAATCATCACCGTTTAAGACGAAACTAAAATGAGCAAGCCGTCTATCACCTACATGTAGTAGGTATATCACATTGAGTGGTATGTGCCTTCGCATGTCCGGTGCCTTTTCTTATGTAAAAAGTGTAAAGTCGAAAACCATGTTGGAGTGTCTAGCAAGTCAGTCATCTCAAGTCAAAATCAAATTAACTTTCAAGTTAGCCACCTAGGTAGGCAATCCGAAATAAAATACAAACTATATTTATATAACAATCATGGACATTTTAAAAAATATGCAATTATAATAATTCCTAATAAAACAAATATAACGTGTACCTATTTAAATATATTATGTTCCTGTATTATTATAATATTATTATTTAATTTATATGAAAAATATAGTGAAAAAAAAAGCAAAAAAAGAGTTCCGGGCGGCCGTGTAAACAATATGGCAATGACGTTACTATTTTCGTTTATTAAAAAGGTCATATTGTAGTTTTCGTGTTCATAAAATTTGTTTTGTAACTTAACTATTTTTATTTGTTCTTTAACTAATTTAGTTTGCGGTGCGTTATGCGTTTGTTCTATATTAAAATTAAATTTTCTAATGCATTCCAGATTACATATTCCCAGTGCCGCAACTAGAGATAAAAGGGCCCAGGTGCGAGTCAAATTTTGGGGCCCCCTATTTCAACCTTTTTACAAAATTGAATAGCACCAAAAGCGCAATTAAGGGTGGGCTTAAAACCCACTGGTAACAAAAAAACCCCGAAAATAATAAAGACATTTCGTTTCACATCAGGGGGCTAAATCTTTTTATTTTGGCTTTCCTTACAATGCCTATACATAGTGCATACCAAGTACAAATTTTAAAAAGCAAAACTATTTTTATCACTTTATTTTAAATAATTTTACTTACAAAAATAGTCAAATAATTTATGCATAGGCCTCCATTCGAAATGTAAGCCTAAAACCATATGTGTTTTCATCTCAGTTGATATTTTTTAATTTTTAAGTATAAATTAAACATAACATTATGTACCTTAATACAGTTTATTACAATAGCATTCGTATTATAATTTATAATACAAATTTGAAAGAATAAAATTATATTTTATTATATTATTCACTAACTGGAATAGAAAAGAGTACAAATATTATCATTTTAGAAAATTCTTTTTCCTAGCTTTATTATGAGCAAAATCGTTGATTATTTTTTCAATATTTAATTCTTTTGTTTTCTTTTTTTCTATGTTCAGTACAGCTATGTGTGATAAACGTTCTTGGCTAACAGAATTCCTTTAGTAATTTTTTATAAGTTTTAATTTAGAAAAAGAGCGTTCTGCCGAAACTACAGTCATTGATAGTGTTAAAAATATAATGCATGCAGTCATAATGTCACTATAGACTGAACAAAGATCATTTTCTAAAAAAAAAATCACTAAGATCTCTTATAGTCTTCAACTTCATATTTTTTAAATTTACTTTAAGTGATAAAAGTTGTCTAGGGAAATCAGAACTTATATCGTTTTGATAAAACTGAACAAAGTCATATGCAGTTTTTATCAATTCTGATTCTTCAGAATCTAGTATCATAGAAGGAGTTAAAAATTCAAAATTATTGTGTTCTGTCTTCATTCCTTCAAACCTTCCTTGTAATTGTGACAACGCAGTATCAATAATAGGTAAGAACACTGACACCCGAAAGTTGTCTTCAGTTATATCAATTCTTCTATCCTCATCGAAAAATTTCAATTCTCATCATGTGTTGTAAATTGGAATATTAGTTTAAAATCTTAAATCTTTTATGTCTGAAAAGGGCCCCCTAATTACAATGATAGGGCCCTTTTGGGGGTGCCATGCACCCCCAGCACCCCCGCTAATTGCGGCACTGCATATTCCGTATATTAATTTGGCTGCTTTTGTTAACATGCCTAATGTACTTCTTTTAGATACTGTGTGTTCTATTGTAGGAGCTCGTGTGGATGTCAGGAATTGAAGTAGTTAGTTAGGCGGCACAAAACACGAGACTCAATTAATATGAATAATAACTCTTTAATAATTATACTTCGAAAAATAATAACAACTTTAATATAACAACTTTAATATAAAGACAAGTTAGTGCCCGTGAGCGTGTGCAGTCCGGACACACTCCGGCAGACACACGCACGGCAACACACACCAAAAGACTAAGGTCTAAGACATACTAGACGTCGCTTCGGCGGCACGAGTAGGTGGACAGTGTTGTCACTTATCACTACAGCTCGGCCAAACCTGACGTTTGGATCGTCCTCGATCCGTATAATACAATACAAAAATAAAAAAAAAATACAATATAATAGATTAAGTATAATATTATGTATACAATGAAAATTGAAAATAAAATATGAACAATAAAATTTAAATAATGATAGAAATAAGAGAACACTTCCTAAAGCACCTGGTAGGTGATAATGCTTAAAAATACAAAATACATTTTTTTTTTTTTAAATACTTAATTACTTACAAAATCAATCAGATAAAATTAATACTGTTTAACCCAATGTTTAATGTCTCTCGCAGCGACAACTGTATTCAGAGGTATTTGGGTTACCTGGTGCCCTTCAATATCAGAAACAATATATCGGTCATGAGGGAGGACTTTATCTATTTTATATGGACCTTTGAATTTAGGCAATAATTTTTTGCAAATATTCGGTGTAGTATCAACATTTTTAATCATGATATATTCGCCAACAGAATACTGCGTGGCCGGTCGTTTAGTCGAATCATAGTAAGCTTTATTATTTAGTTGTCCTACACGTATGTTTTCCTGAGCATTCTGCCTAATTTTATCAAAATTACGTTGATCATTTTCAGATTCATTAAGCGCTTGTAAGTATAATCTAACATAATCTGTTGGCTCTCCTATTTGATCAATACCAAATAACAATTTACTAGGTGTATTCTGTATCGATCTAACAAACGTATTATTTACAGCGAACTGTATTTGATACAAATACTCATTCCAATTTTGACTATGCTCGTGCATAAGTTTCGATAACATCACCGTTAAACCCCTGTTGTATCTTTCCACCTGTCCGTTTGCCGACGGCGTACCTACTGCTGTTTTAATATGTTTAATTTCATAACGTTCGCAAAACTCTTTAAACACATCCGAACGAAAGCATGATCCACGGTCCGATATTATTTTTATAGGTTTACTATAGTGTAAAAAGTATTGTGTTAATCGTAAACATGATTCTTTAGCGGCAACTGTGCGGACTGGATACAAATTCAAAAATTTACTAAACGCGTCAACCACAACCAAAATGTGTCTGAAACGCCCAAAAGTTTGATTTAACGGACCATAATGGTCAACATGAATTGTCTGAAATGGTTTGTCTCCCTTGTCAATTAAATTTAATAACCCTTCGTCTTTACCGTTTTTAGGCGAAAATATAATACACTTGAGACAATTGCTTATGTATGTCTTAACGTGATCACTCATTTTCGGAAACCAGTAAATTTGTTTGATTAACTCAAGTGTTTTAGTTGTTCCTACATGGCACATGTCATCATGACACGAACGTATTACTTGGTCACGCATGCTAGACGGTACGTAAAACAGTAACCTATCGTTATTTTTTTGATATACCAACCCATTACGTAACTCAAACAGCGGGTGTTCTGATTGTTCCAGATCTCCGGAAATAGATCTAATTTCGGGGTCGGTTTGTTGTTTATTAGCCAGGGATTGATTAAACGTACAACCTTCTATTACTAAAATATGGTTACAGCGACTTAACGCGTCAACGTGCTGCATCTGCGACCCGGATCTATGCTCTATCTCGTATAAAAAATTTTGTAAAAACATGGCCCACCTAGCGATTCGAGGGTTTATGTCTTTTTTTTGTAGTGTCAGTGCAACGCTATTACAATCTGTTATTATTTTAAATTGTATACCTTGTAAATATACGCGGAACCGTTTAATAGAATTTATAATGGCTAACATTTCTAGTTCATAACTATGGTATCGCGATTCGGACTCAGTAGTCCTATGACTATAATAAAAAATCGAGTGGAATTGATTATCGGGTTGCTTTTTTAATAAAATGGAGCCATATCCGTGGCTACTAGCATCACAGTGGAGCTCTGTTATTGCATTGGGATTATATACATATAGCTAACAATGGTTGTTCCCCGAGTTTCAATTTAATGGAATCGAACGACCTCATTTGTTCCTCTCCGAACTCGTACGGAATATTTTTTTTTAGTAAATTATAAAGTGGTTTGGCAATAATTGCAAAGTTCGGGATGAAACGTCGAAAATATGATGATAAACCAATGAAACTCTGTAGTTCTTTATTATTTTGTGGTACAGGATAGTTTTCAATAATCGAAACGTTTTTTGGATTTGGCTTAATACCGTATTGGTTTACACAGTACCCTAGGTAGAGTACCTCACGTTTCAAAAATTTACTCTTGTCTAGGCGGATCTCTAACTGTCTATTTTTCATTACCTTTAACACTCTCGATAGGAGCTCTAGATGCTCTTCAACGGTTTCCGTGGCTAACATAATGTCGTCGAAGTATACTACAACTTCATTTTTGCGAATAAATTCGTCAAAAACATTTTGTATAAAACGACTAAAACATGCTGGTCCATTGGCTAACCCAAAAGGCATTTTTAAAAATTCGAACTGTCCTAACGGTGTCGTAAAAGATGTAAATTTAATAGAGTCATTAGCGACATATACATGGTGGAACCCATCCTTTAGATCTAAGCATGTAAAATATTTTTTTCCGCGCAATAAATCTAAATTGTCGTCTATTAACGGCAGTGGATATCGGTCTTTTATTACGTATTTATTTAGTTCGCGGTATTCAACACACATTCTTAACTCTCCGTTTTTTTTCTTTACCAGGACTATGGGGCTACTATATTCGGAACTACTTCGCCGAATAATACCTTTATTCAACATATTATCTAACATTTTTTGTAGACAGTGTTTTTCAAAAAAAGACAAGCGCCGGGGGCGAAAATAAAACTGTTTGTCATTTTTTAGTATAATGCGTATTTCTGGACGATAATTGTCAGTCGTACTAATGACACTTTCGTGATTAACATAGGACTCGTCATATATTTTTTTAATTTTTGTTTTAATATCATCCGACAGAGTATCCTCAATATTCAAACTAATGTCAGCATCATCGCTATTATGATCAGTGTAATTAACAGATAAAATTTCAGCAAATGGTATATTATCAATTTTTTTAAAGCTTACTTCAAAACGACCATCCGACACATTCAAATTTACTCTAGGGTGAGATAAAAATTACGACCCAATAGGCAATCATTCCTCATGGCATTGCTAGGCACCACGTGAAAACATATATTAATCGGGGCATCAAGGTCGGCATGGAAAATATCCGCATCAAATTGATCTACAATGTTTAATTTAGAACCATTAATACCTACTAAATCCGATTTTGGAGGCATGATCCCAGACACGAATGGGACAACTGTCGATTTAATGAGACTAACCGGGCTACCCGTATCTACTAAAGTTTGTGCATCGATAGACTCACCATTGGGGAACTTAATGCTAACATCTAACATAGATGGGGGTACAATATGTGTGGGGGACCGTTCTAAAACAGAAACATGCTCACCACCGTTGTTGTCTTGACGCTCACCTTGGCGACTTGGACAGTACCGCGCTGAATGACCCGTTGATTTACAGCTATGACAGGTTCTCGTTGGACACGAAGACGCCAGATGTCCGATTTTTCCACAGCTATAACACGTGACATTCGACATATCCCTTGTTGGCTTACTTCTTGAATCAATAGTGGAACGTTGTACCGTATTTCGATCTTTATCGCGATTGTCAGAACTGGCTTTTCGATTGCCGGTATGACTTTGAGTTGTCTTCACAGGCTCGGTCGATCGAATTCGACTGGTCCTGGCATTTCTCAGATTATTGTAAGAATTTATATCAGCCAATAATTCGTCTTCACTTAAATGTGTGCGCGCTATCAAATAGTTACATAAATCGTGAGAATAAACACCTTCAACTATCTGTTGTTTAGTCTCGTTAAATGGCAGCGAAATTTCACGGCAGAGGCGCGCTTTGTGGTGAAAATATTCTATCACGCACTCACCCTTGGCTTGAACGCGGTTTGACATAATTCTTATACGATCAACTGTGCACGACTCGTTTCCCACAAATGTATTATTAAACTGGTCGACAAAACTTCCCCAACTTGAAAATGTACGACCAATGTACCAATTTTGGGACGGACCATCCAATTTTGTACGTACTATTTCTAATTTAAAACTGTCTGGCCAATTATGCAATTTTGCTACACCTTCGACTGATTTCAACCATGCTCTCGCATCTGTATTGGATTCAAGACCAGAAAAAATATTAATCGAATTATTAAAATCTGGCATGACGTAATAGCCGTTGTTGGAGGTTGACCGCGCTTGTATGTTATCGTTGTTTATGTTGTTATTGTCTTCATTACGCAATATCCGCGATAACAACAATCGGTTCTGCTCTATCAGCGCTGACAATGCATTTTGCATTCCACTATCACTGGCGGTGGTTACACTCCCGGACGGTTGGTTAGAACTTTGTGGTAACATGCTTGTTGTTGGCTGCGTATTTAGCTGCTCCGTAGACTGTACTGGTGGCTGCACTGTAGCCTGCGATCCGCTTCTTAAACGGCTAGATGACCAACCCTCGTGGTTACCGACATCATCCTGACCCGTTTGACCGTCGGCCATCTTGACTGAACTAATTAAGTTACGCAAAACAAAATATGCGTTACAACCCAGAACTACACAACGACTAATTCCACAATTATGTCAATACACAATATTTCTTTGAGGGCTGCTGGATAGAATCGCACTTCTGAACTGTAGGAGCTCGTGTGGATGTCAGGAATTGAAGTAGTTAGTTAAGCGGGACAAAACACGAGACTCAATTAATATGAATAATAACTCTTTAATAATTATACTTCGAAAAATAATAACAACTTTAATATAACAACTTTAATATAAAGACAAGTTAGTGCCCGTGAGCGTGTGCAGTCCGGACACACTCCGGCAGACACACGCACGGCAACACACACCAAAAGACTAAGGTCTAAGACATACTAGACGTCGCTTCGGCGGCACGAGTAGGTGGACAGTGTTGTCACTTATCACTACACTATAGAGTCTAATACTAGTTCCTTCTTTTTTCGTAAATCGTTTACTATGCTACTAGCTGTTTGCATTAAATTGTTACAATTGGTATCAACATTATTTTTGATACTTTCACATATTATTTCGGTTTTGTTCATAACATCGTCAATATAAATAAATCTTTCTTTGTATTTAGCAAAATTAATATACGCGGTTAAGTCCCATTGAGATGTGATAAGTTTCAATGGTCCCCGATTTTCGTTGTATAGACCGGAATGTTGTGTTAATTGTTCGTCGGTGTATCGAAATCGTCCCGACGTGAATGGTATAGTTAGTAGTATAAGTCTGAAAACCGTTTCAGCTTATTAGTCAAGGTAATTTTATGTAGGTAAATGTATTAGATTTAAAATTAACCTATTTCTATATATATATAAGTGCAAATTAAAATAATAATATGAATAATCTTATTCCCAAATCCCAAATAGAAAAAATGCATAATTGCTATAATAAAAAAACTATAATTTTTTTTTTTTTTTTTTTTTTTTTTTATTGAACTTAAGCCCGGCGACTAAGGCCATTAGCTGTTGTAGGGGTTATGAACTGTGGTAGAGGGGTAATGTTGGTATGGTAGGTTGTTTTTTACGATTGTTTACGGTTGTTACGGTAGGTAGCAAACACGTGTATGCGTGGCAAGGTTTTAACTACTATGAACCCCGGGTGGTCACCCATCCGGGAGCTAGTAGCTGTGGCCGTTACTTACTCCCAGTCGCATTCCGCGACTGGTAGCAGCCAACGCGCCACGCCAAGCCACAAAAAACTATAATTGTAAAATAATAAAATAATAATATTCCGTCACCCTATATAATGTTTACTTTTATAAGTAATAATAATAATATAATAATAATAAATTTGTACTTTAACATCCGATTGTGTTTTTGATTAAAATCGTGGAATTCTAATTGTAATTTACGGAATAAACAACGGGTCCATAGAATAATATTAAAAGAATTTGGTAGGAAAAATGTATAATAAGTAGATAAGTTAAGAAAAATGAATTTGTAATAATTTATTCGGTATCGTCATCGTCGTAATAACGTTTTACGTTATTTTTATGTATACGATACTCGCGATTTCCTTTTTTAATCGTAATATTTTCACTGTCGTGTACTAAGAGTACCTCAAAAGGTCCTTGCCAATTTAAGCTAAGTGCATTTTTCTTATTGTGCTCTTTGATAAGAACTTTGTCACCTACATGTAAATCAATGACATTTAGGGTCCTATCGTAATAATTTTTGTTTGCCTCTTTTTTCTTTATTAAGTTATCTCGAGCGATTTTATGTGCCTCTTGCATAATTCGTTTAAGATCGAATACATAATTGTCGTAATTATATTGTGGCGCGGGATTTTTATCGAACGCTGATGGAATATTTGGTTTCCTTCCGAATACTAGTTCGTAAGGCGTAAAATCAGTAGAAGTATGTACTGTTGTATTATAACAAAAAGTAGCGTAACACAATAATCTATCCCAATTACTGTCTTTGTCTACGAAGCTACGTAAATAAGTTTTTAATGTTTTATGAGAACGTTCTAGAAAAGCGTTGCTTTGTGGATGCCACGGTGTAGTTTTAGATTTTTTTATGTCCAACAGTTTACACATGCTTTTGAATACATCGGATAAAAAATTAGTTTCAGTCAGTCAAAATTGACTCGGGTATACCGTATAATATACAAACGAAACATTCTACGAACGCCTGAGCTACCGTTTGTGCATCTGTGGCGGATAACGCTATTGCTAGCGAGAAACGACTTAGTTCGTCTTGTAGAGTTAAAATATACATGTTTCCTGTCAGTGTTTTCGGTAAGGGTCCTACTATATCTAGGCAAACCCTTTCGAATGGTTTAACTACCATGCTAGTAATTAACATTGGTTGCTTCGTTTTTACGTGCGATTTATTTTTCTGACATAATTCGCAATGTTTAATATAATATTTTACGTCTTTTTTCATGTGACGAAAGTTATAATTAAGTTTTAATCTTTTTACGGTACGTGATACTCCAGAATGTCCACCCAATGGTGAATTGTGGTGTTCATAAATGATTTGTTGTTTTTCTTCTGACGTTAATTGCTGACCTACATATATTTTTACTACGATGTCGGTTGCTTTGAAAATGTGTCGAAACATCGTGCGAATACGCGGATAACCGGTTAGTGAGGTAGGTCCGTCTAATTTATTGGTAGAGAATGCATTTATTTTATTCGACATGCAAAATGTTTTTATATCGTTTATAGCTAAGTAAATGACCTCGGCGTTAAGTGGTGTTGTATGAGTTGGCTTTAGACCATAAAATACGAGTAAATTCGGTTCACTGTCGATAGTATAAAACTTGTTTGTATCCGAAAACTGGATTTTGTTTAAATCTATGTTTTTTATTACTTCACGCACTGCCGGGTTTGTTATAATTTTATCCTCAGGAATCATTATTATTACGTTTTCTCTTTCTATGGCCTTGGCTAGGTCATCGTCGACTTCTATGATTTTCGAATTAAATATGGGTTTGCTTTCCGCAGCTCGGACCGCGTCGAAGTCGGTGGTCATACTAGTTGGACCGGGTTGGATCATACGAATTCGTGACAGGCAATCTGCGTTCGAGTGTTCGGGTCCGGCCCTGTACGTAATATCATAATCGTAATCGGCTAGTTGTAAGCGCCAGCGCATTAACTGCGATGACGCGTCCTTAATACCAAACAGGTATGTTAACGGTCTGTGATCGGTTATAATATTAAAATGTCGACCGTATAAATATGGCCGGAAATATTTCACGGCCCAGACGATGGCTAATAATTCTTTTTGAATAACGCTATAGTTACACTCGGCTTTATTTAATGTTCTACTCGCATAAGCGATAGGCTGATCATTAGGGACTTCCCCTTGTGATAAGACTGCTCCTATTGCATATTGGCTTGCGTCTGTCATTAAGTTGAACTTTCCCGCTTCCCAGTCCGGATAGACCAGTAATGGTGGGTTCATTAAAGTTTTTTTCAGTTCTTCAAAACTATGTTCGCAATTATCAGTCCATTCGAATGGTAGGTATGTCTTTTTTAAGGGGATTGGAAGCGGCGATTTATTAAGGGGTTGTGTATAGGCAATTTCATTATTTATACGCGTTACGCAGTGTGTATGTGTTAGTAGTAAATTATCATTAGTGTGTGTGAATTCGTTCGGGATTGCTCGTACAACGTCGGTATTTGTCGTGGCTATGGTAAACGATCGCTGCACACCGTGTTCTTATCTACACACGCTGTATGGATGTTATTCTTATAATTTATTGTTATATATATATATATATAGTGAATTACTCGTCACATTATTTATTTTTGTATACTCACGTAATGCTATTCAACAGTCGCGGGCCGTGGATGTGTACTATTGACAAACGATATGCCTAAAGCAGCGAGAAACCGTAAATACGCCGCGTTACGAAAACTATTTTATTTAGAAAAATACAAGATAAGTACATTGAACTGTTTATTGGAGATTGTCCACAGCATTTTCTTTATGATAGTAATAAAAACATTATAAAATAAAATAAATGATAACTATTAGGTACTAAAAAAGTATAAGAATACAATTTGACATGATGAATATGGCAAAATATGACTTGAAATTTACATAATACTATAAATATACCTATACAGAATATAAATGGTCAAAAACTAAATAGTATAATACCTACTGCAAGTGCAATGTATTAAAATTGTTTGTCATTTTCGTCAATAAGTTGAACATTTTAATAATTATATTATATTAATAATATTATATTATAAATATATTATATTAAGTTGCGGAAAAATTATTTCTGGTACCATATGACCAAGGTAAAATTCTGACAAAGGCATTTCCATATTGTTCAACCAAAATAAATCATCCCGTTCAATTTTATCAACACACATACCTGTGTAACACATATAGGTATATTTCTTATAAATGTCAAAAATATTTATAAAATTAAAATTATGTGATAAATTTACCTTTTGGAGTCCAAACCACAAAATAACAATATTTTTTTTGGGTTATATGGAGTTGACCCTGTATTTGATAAAAATAATCGTGATTTTTTTTTAATACCAACTTTTCATTTTTTTTCCCAAATATTTTATTTTTTTTTCCTCATAAGCATTTTCGGGTGTGTAGTCTCTAATCGAAAAAGGACATTTAATTTCGATTATACAATCGTCGCCAACAAGTCCGTCTGGAGATGCAGCCAAGTAAGGGAGTGCTGGATCAACAAATAATCCGGCAGAATGAACCTTGAAGTTGTGTAAAGCTTCGAATGCTATTTTAGCTACGGGTTCGAATTGTATACCATAACTGTTGCAGAATGTATATTGTATATAGATTATAGATTATTAAATAAATTGTATTTGTTACAGTACAAAATAGTCAAATTTTACCTGGTAGCAGTTGTTCCATGGAAATAATTAGACTTATACAAAATAGAAATAATTGTATTTTTTCTATTTGTGCTTTTACGTAGCTTACACACTTTGCCAAAATTAGAAGCAGTCAGTCTGTACGATCGTTCTTTTTTCCATTCTTCACATTGTGATTGTTCAATAGTTCGGCGTTCCAATTGAATAATATCATCCTGACTAAGCCTAAGTCGTGATAAGAATAATAACTTTTGCTCCTCCATTTCTTCACGAGCAATCAGTAGTGGCTTACATCCTAAATCTTCATTTACAGCACCATAGTCTTCGTCTGGTCCAGCTATTAATTTTCTCTGGATTCGAGGTCTGTATAAAACATAATTAATATCGTATACACTATACACTACACTTGTATGCCATGCGTAGTACTAAATCTATGACTATAATATACGAATGTGTTAAAAATATTCAATATAGGTACTTTGATTGAAGCGATTTCCTTAATTGTTTCTGTCGTTGACTTTTTATGTGTTTTGATATAAAGTCTTTCGTAAATATTCCTGGACTTCTGTCTGTGACTTTTTTATGGAAGTGACGTAAATATTGTGGTCCAAAATTATAGGAGGACACTGCAGTATGACATCGAGTACTATAAGAACCTAAACATACATTTATAAAAATTAAATAAATAAAAATTAGTCCTAACCTCACCACTTATACCTTTGAATGAAAAATTTATCCTTTTACCACCTACATATTTTGCAACGATACTATTGTAAGACTCTACTACATTATTATTGACATGGTATATTAAACTATCTGAATGATACGCTACTAAATTTACGGCTGCCATAATATCATTCCAAATTCCGCATATTTGCATTTCTGGAACTAGGTTAAACTCAGATTCCTTTTTCCTTTTACAAAAATACCTAATCAATCAATAAATCATTTATTATTATAAAAATGTTACTTATGATAAATAAATGATTAGTATGTTATTCTTACTCATCACATTCATCATGAAACCCAAATATATGATAAGGTCCATTAGTAATATCATTTTTTAAACATTTTGCTTTTGCGTCATTAGAAGTTGCCATATTTTTTCTGAACTCTATAGCCTTGGTTACAGAGTATCTATTTTTATTTCAAATAGTTCAAATGTCACTCTTTATCCAATGTAAATTAATTGTAGTAATAAATTAATATAAAATACTCAATAATTCTCACCGTAATCTTAGCAAGTTTTCTTTTAATTTTGTTCTTATGAATCCTGGAACAACAGTACCCGAAGAACTTTTTCTTTTTGTAGACATATCTTTTAAACGATTCGAGTAATTGCGTAATATGTGATTGGTACACTCAATTTTTTTTACAATCACGTCATTACCATACGGTTTTGCTAAATTAATTTTTTTCATAACACTACTATCCCCATCCCCTATTAAATGACTATAAATTAAATTATTTGATTGTAAACTCTGTTTAAACCCTTCAACAATTATGTCAGCTTTCATGGCCGTAGACGTTCCACTCCAATTTTTATAACAAATATGTTCTCCTGGTACCTTTTGGATAACATCTGCTTTATGACATACTGAACAATATTTATTTCTTACTCCTATATATAACACTTTTTTAGTCCTATAACAAACAATACATCCCTGAAATATATAAGATAATGATTGCATAATCATGACCATAATTTGTGTACCATATATTTTAAATAAATTATTTACTAACAACACCAGACAGAGCATTATAATTTGATCTATAGGACCTCTTAGACCATGCGCCATCGGCAACTACAGTGATCATAGGAACACCGTTCTTATTTACATCCCCGTGTTCTATAGCTAATCTAGCTTCTTCTTTAGTTCCTTCCAAGGCAACGCTCTCAGTGTATGAACTAACTTTTTCATGACATTTTTGATATAGTGGGTTACTCATACATGGCATATTTAAAATAGCTGAAAATTGCTGTAATTGTGAATATCCTTGACCGGTATTTACAGCTGATGATACAACTGCCATATTTATTGTTAAAAGTCCGTTGGTATCTAATGATGGTTCAGTAGAGATAATCTCATTTTTATTACACATGTTGCAAATAAAAATAAATTCACTGTAAAAACCATATCTTTTTTCTTTTTTTAAACTTAAATTAAGGAACGTACAGTCAAAACCCTCGTGTTTGATTTTCGAGATTTTATCAAACATAAATTTTATATCAACGATTCGTCTTCCTTCAATTACATATGTTCTAAATTAAATACATTAAAAATAATTATTGTAAACATAACTAATAACAATTATTAATTAAGTATGTTTTACTCTTCCATATCTCCATCATGATGAATTAAATTTTTTTGCTGCCTGCTGGAAATTGATGTCGATGGTAATTTT
The DNA here is from genome assembly GCA_949089665.1 of Macrosiphum euphorbiae. Lineage (NCBI taxonomy): Eukaryota > Metazoa > Arthropoda > Insecta > Hemiptera > Aphididae > Macrosiphum > Macrosiphum euphorbiae. The sequence goes on from CARXXK010000002.1 coordinate 53,630,359, forward strand.
TCCTATGGAAATAACATATACCTATTTTAGATTTTGAGTGGAGTAAAGAAGCTAATGGTTTTATAATGTTGTTAATTTTCAAGAAATTTGACCCTACGAAATTTTTTTTTCGAAATTTAAAAAAAAAATGGAAAAAACCGAAAATTTCTTAGGCCTACGATTAGCACAAAACTTGTCAAATTATTTTTTAATTTTTTAAATGTATATAAGATGGTTATCTTAACAATTGGTAAAATTTTCAAATGTCTGCGATTATTTATTTTTGAATTACATCAAAATAAGGAATTCGTGCACGGAAAAAACGGGGGAACACCCAATGTCTAATTTCAATAGCTCATACAAATTTAGTTTAACTTTCCGGTAAAAATGTTTTTTGTTAGAAAGGTAGAAAAAGTTATGGAAAATGTCATGTTAAATTTTCAAATCTTAGATTCAAACCAAAATTGTTTTATGAATTTATAGATAAACAAAAACTGCGAGATTTCGTAATTTTTACGTATTTTTTCAAATTTCTAACTTTAGACGCTAATAAAAAACAATCAAACATTTACGCTCATTTTTTTTTTTAATTTTCACTAAAAACAAGTTATGAAGAATCTTGTATTACATTTTTAAGTTTTTTGACCTAGCGAAAAAATTTTTATCGACGTTAGCAAAAAAAAAAAAATGAAAAAACCCGAAAATTTGGTTAGGTTATAAATTTGGTAAATTTTGATAATTTTTGTACGTCGCCATAGTAGCACCCTATGGAACTCCTCACTTCCACTTGTGTGTAAAGGTACCAATAAGAAAATTTAGATTTCGATTTTTATTTGTTTTTTTATTTATTTATTGTCAATAAAAAATGTTTTGAAAATTGAATATAATATAAGATACCTTATAAGTTGTTATAGTAGCAGTTGAAAATACTATTTAATTTTTGGATAAGAAAATGTAATACAAGATTCCTCATAAGTTTGCCTAATTTTATTAAAAAAAAAATGTCTACCAAGGAAGTTAAATTAAATTTTTATGAGCATTTTTAAATTCATATTTTTACAACATTGGATATTCACAAGATTTTTTATATAGCGATTTTCTTATTTTGATGTAACTCAAAAACGAATAACTGTAAATACACGAACATTTTACTAATTGTTTATAATTTATACTTATTATCATTTTCTATACACCATACAATTTGTATACAGCAGAGCGAGTAGTGACTTCCACTATCATCGTACACCCATACATTTATTTATGCAGCGTATGTATAATAAACATATTTTAAACAGTTTGAATACAAAAAACAATTGCTTCTATAATATATTATTATAATGAAAATTAAAACTTACCGTAATGCAATTGGAATTCAAACGCCATTTCAATAGCGCATTAACATTGCCCTTGTGTTTTTTCATTTTTGATAACGATAACTTTTTTTTTTTAGAATTACCCATAGTATTTTATTTATTTTTCAAAATATTTTATAAAGAAAACGGAATCATCAATTAGTTCAATGTAACTGTACACTTCACTGTAACTATACACAGGCACACAGCAAATGTGGTAATAATATTATCAAACGTCAGAAAATATAATAATCAATATTATAATATTATCCAGTATCTATTTTACTTTGGAAAATTGTCGATACTATCTATAAATAATTAACATTTGACAGTAACGCGCCGGAATCGTCTAGTTTGTACACTTTCGCACGCGCACGCACATGTCACAGCAAAACTGCTACTGTTTAAAACAGAACGCATAGCTAATTTCCAACGTACCGATTAATCTAGTGAAGCGATAAGAATTCTGAAAACAGATTTGAATTTGTCGTCAAGTCTTCTTGAGATCGACTTTCCCACATTTTTGATTTTTTGATTTAACCTTCTCCAAAAATTTAAATATGTCAATTTTTTAATTACTCTTTTGAATATATCGTTTTTTAGGATTTTTGGAGGATAATATCAAAAATGTGGAAAAGTCGATTTCAAGTAGACTTGACGACGAATTCAAATCTGTTTTCAGAATTCTTATCGCTTCACTAGATTAATCGGTACGTTGGAAATAGAACACGTCTATAATCCTATGTTGCACGTGTGTTAGACAAAGACAGAAAATCGCCGCTTCCAATCCCCTTAAGTAAGTAAGTTAATGGTTTTGCGATTTTCGCAAAGTTATCGACGAAACGTCTATAATAGTTTAGTAATCCCAAAAATGATTTAATATCTTTTGCGTTTTTTGGTCGAGGATATTCTCTGATACATTTTAATTTATTTGGGTCCGGGGAAACTCCTGTCTCGTTTATTACGTGTCCTAAGTACAATATTTCTTTCCGTAAGAAAGAACATTTATTAGGCTGTAATTTGAGTTTGTGTACGCGCAACCGATTGAATACCTGTTCTAATTTCTTTTGGTGGTCCTTTAAACTGGATCCATGTACTACAATATCGTCAAGATATGCAGTGCACATTTCCTCAAGGCCCATAAGTACAGATTTCATTGCGCGTGTGAACGTAGCTGGAGCTGAGCTCAGCCCGAAGGGCATGCGTAAAAATTCGTAGTGACCGGATTTCGTAGAAAAAGCTGTTTTATGTGTGTCAGCCGGGTCTATATGTATTTGATGATAACCGGACGCCAAATCTAATGTACTGAAATATTTGGATGATCCTAGAGATTCTAATATTTCTAGTAAATTTGGGAGGCCATAAGCTTCGTTCTCGGTTACTTCGTTAAGTTTTCTGAAATCTACGCATACTCGTAATTTGGGTTTCCCTGTCGGATCTAAATTTTTCTTCTTCACTACTACTAGTGGAAAATTAAAAGGTGATTTAGAATTGCGTATAATATTGTTATGTTTCATTTCTTTAATTTGTTTTTCGATTTCATCTTGGTACGCCCAAGGTAAACGATACGGTCGTATATTAATGGGTTTCGTGCAACGCGGCGTGTTTATAGTGTGTGTCACGATTTCCGTGGCGCTTAAATAGTCGCCCGGAAGGTAAAACAGGTCCGCGTAATTACAGCATAGTTCAAGGATACTTTCGCTTTCCTCTTTATTTAAATCGTCGGTCTTAATTTCGCGTTTGATCTGTGTTATACGATCGGTTTATTTTTCATCTACGAACGATGCAGTTAATACATTTTCGGTATACGGCTCCCACTCGATATGTTGCGTGGTAAGCTCGTCTATTACAAAAGGTTCTTCCGAAATATTTATTACGTTACTATTAATGTTATTTTTATTGACCGGACTTATGCTGTTCGCGATTATCACGTTTTCGTTTACGTCTTGTTTTTTAATAGTAATATTCTCGTGACTTATATTTTCGTCGTTTTTTATAAGTAGTACACAATTGCTACGCGGCGGTAGTATAATTTCTTTGAAACCAGTTTTTTCGGGTATCGTTAATAAATTTCGGCTATAGTCCATTATGACTTTGTTTTGTTTCAAAAAGTTACGCCCGATGATGCCTGACTCGTTTATTGGAAAATCGTTATTTTTCCCGTGAGTTTTTTCTGAATTAAAACGTCTATTAATGTGTTGGAGGTCCTGTTCCTCCTCAATAGGCTTGCTCGAGAGATGATACGGCGCGTGCTCGTAAAAATGACCTAATTGCTGGTTTCGCCCCGTTAACAAATGCAGTAAGTGCCCCTACTTTATGCGATGAAGCTACAGCTGCGGCTGCTGCTGGTTCTAGTCCTAATGTTAATGCTCCTACCAATTCGTGATAACATTTTTCGGTTCGACCGGCAAAACTACGTACGTCCTCGTCGGATCGTTGTCGACTATTACTAAATTGCGATTGCAAGTAATTAATCGAATGCGGTGCCCCAAAAACGTTTCTAAGGTGATTTTTAAGCTCTGACCAGTTTTCAAATTTTCGGTAACGAGTGGCCTGGTATGCGTCTCCCTTTAATTTAAATAATATATTGTGAAATACTACGGTTACAAGATTTTCATGGATATTTTCCATTACATAGTTACATTCGGTTATATATGAGGCTAGTTCTACCTCGGAACCCCCGCTAAAGTTAGGTATGCCGCGCAAGGCGGAGTCAATCCCTAATGTTACGCTCATGACTGTCGTTTGTAAAGTTTGCGGGTTATATTTAACTACTGCCCAACACCTTGGACTCTCAGACATATACTATATAATTGTTTAAAATGACAACTTACAGTGCAAAATTCATTGTATTCTTGTCTGGTCCTAACTGCTTGCGTGCTGACGGCTCTGTGGACTCGTCGTTGATGCTCCGCTTGGCTAGTTGAGTGAAGTTGGAATGTTGATTGAAGTTGGTGGCTTGGCTCGGCTTGCTTCCTTCCTAGGTAACAGCAGCGTGAATAAACTCGAGGTCCGCTGATGTACTCGACTCCAGGTTGGTTGCTGGAATTCTTCCTTCAGGTGACCCCACACCTGACACCAAAAACGTGTAGTGATCCCTCACTAACGCTTATATTTTGAGTTTGACGACGTTGATGATTGAGTAGGAGGAAAGGTTGCAGAGTTACAAGTTACAACGTTATAATTTAAGTAATTTATTTTAAAGTTAATAATAATATAATGGTATTACATTTGAATATAGAAATTTGAGGACAGAGCGATAAGCGTCTGCCCGAGAGATTAGTGGTTAATACTAAGTACTTACAAGTATGTACGTCGTACTAGCACTGAACTAATTCTAATTTAGATACAGACGGAGACTCGTATATATACAAAGTCTCCCTAGGTTATTAGGTACACGGTAGAGACTCGGAGGTGGATCAAAGGAATACCGGCGGTATGAAAGGTACCGGCGTAAATGTTAAAAGTTGTCGAATAAACCTTGAGTTGTGAACTGGTTTATTTGGCAATATGTATTATTAGAAATCGTTATGCGATTTTTAAATATGTAATAAACCTCAGGGCGTGGTATAGTCGTTGATCAATATATCATATAGTGCAAAGTCCTTATGATGTATAATTATAGGAAAGCGACTCTGTCGGTTTACTACATTTGTCTCAATCGGAGTAATTATATTTTATTTTAAATTAATATTATTTTTTAAATTTATAAATCAAAACTTCATTATTTATTTTAGTGATTTAAGTGTATCATCGCATGTATTAAATGTAAAAATATACGTACCTATGTGGTAACAGTATAACATAAAATAATATATATTCAATTAATTAACCTACTAAAATATAATATTTAGATATTTAGGTAATACTAGTTTAGGTTACAGTTATATATTAGATATTATTTACTGTATTGAATACATTTTTTACGAAGTAAGTATTTAATAATGCAATAAATATAAGCCGCGTATAGGTACGCTCGAATATTAAAAATATTACGGCGGTAATGCGGTATAATATACGTGTATGCATTTCATATTTACGTGATCCGCCACAGACGAAGGTTGATAAAATAATAAACATCGCTCCCGAATGAGCAAAATTGTCGGCCAGCCGCCGACTGTGAGTAGTGGGCGCGGCTTAAGCGTCGCGTGCTTGCGGATCGCGAAAACACCTAACAGCGCGTTCTCTCGGTCGTTGTATACGTTTCGCTTTCGGTGTGGCGTCCTCTTAAGCCGTGCGTCTACGGAGCGACGTAAACCGATATATTCGATGTACATCGATGTAATCGCATATAATTCGCTTGTAATACGCGAATCTCCCATATAGGTATATATTTAACGGGGCGTGTGAAAAGCGTTTTTCGTTAATAATTATTAAATCATAGGGAAAAATTAAATTATACACGTATATACATGTAACCGCCATGTAACGATAATCAAACCATTTTCTCCTGCTTCTAGACGTCTACAAATTGAAGAATTGAAAAATACAGTTGAATCATGTGACGATCCAGGCCAACGAGCTACTATATCTTGGATCATTAATTTATCATCAGAAATAGTCTGAAAATTTATAGAAAAAAAGTTTTTTCTATTTCTGTAGTTTTCTGCGTTTTCTCCACCTGGTGATGATATTTTGATGTGTGTGCAGTCCATAGCACCAATGCATCGTGGAAATTTTGCTTTCAAATAAAATCTATTCTGGACATCAGAAATTTCATTAGCATTACTAGGCATTTTAATAAACTGTGGTCTGAGCCTTGCTAAAGCGATATTCATTTTTTTTATTATATTTGATGCAGTTGAGTAATGTATTCCAAATAATTCGCCAACATCTATTAAATATGCGTCTGAGGCATAAAACCTTAGTGTTAATAAAAGTTGTTGCTCTGCTGTGACAGCACGATTTCTGTATAGATAATAAAAGTATACAATTTGAATTAAAAATTGAGGAACATAAGAAACATTTTAAAGCTGTATGTAAGATTACAGAAAAATATTTAAAAGTTGATAATTAAGTACAAACTTATTCTATTTCCTATCAGAAAAAATGCTGTTGAAGAAAATCAAAGCATTTTTGACAGACACAAAATAAAATAAATAAAAACATGCATCATTGTAAAATTGATACATTCATTGCTCCGCTAAGAATCTAAAAATTATATTTTAATCAAGGGGCATAGCTTTAAAATCCCCCCCCCTCCATTCAATGACTGACGCTCACTCCCCTGTGATGCTAAGGAGACTACAGCAATATAGCATTCTCGACATTTTGTTAATACCTGTTATTTTTGTTTTACCTATGTGTAACAGTTGTTACTTCTTGTTGAACCATTTCTAATACAATTTTAAATGTATTTTTACTTAGACGGAATCTGGCAAAAAAGTCTTGATCGTCCCATTTATTCAAATGATCTATTCTTGTTGACAATAAATACGGTCTTCGACGTTTGTTCAAACATTGGTTCATATAACCCAAAAATTCTATTTCTTCATCAGTACTACTGTCACTACTACTCCTGCTACATAAATAAGTCATCTTAAGTACCTTTTAAATTAAATGGTAGGTACTTACATTCAAATAATTAACAATTACAAAGATACCTACAAGTCAACGAATAAAAAAATCTTTGAAATTAAAAGTAAAATCAAACAAAATGTAATCACATACCAAAATAAATAAGATTACTGATAATATTTCAGCTAAAATCTATAGTTAAACTCTTTAACTGGCCAAATATCTCGGATTAATTAATTTGCAGTTAAACTTTGGTTAAAATATTAATCAAGTATTAATAAAATCACATTTCTACTTTAACTGAGGATTAATCTTAACTGGAGATTAATAAAATGGCCCTAAAAGCTATTACGTTGTAAACTTATTTTAAATATTTTATTGTTAATACTTTTTACTATTATTTATACTAAATTAGTAATTTAGTCCTGAATTTATAAATACCTAATATATTATATTCATGATTAATTATATTATGTCTATATTAAAAATCTATATATTAATCTATCTATATTTAATAATTGTTTTAGAATACATTAAACAATTTAAGCATGCAGTTGTTAATAATCATTTTCAAGAAGTTACAAACACAATAGTGAAGGGATGAATGGTACCTAAACATCATTACAAAATATTACCTCATTATTGATTCACTTTTGTCATTATTGTCTAATAATTTAACTCCTAAGTCATTATCAGTTGAGGTTGAACTGAATAACCTAACAAGACATGACTTTGGTTTTGACTGTACCACGTCAAAACCAGGTAAAATTTCTCTGAAAAATAAATATATGTATGTATCACATTGCCATGGGTCAAAGAAATTTAGTAGAAAACCAAAAATCAAGTTGATATTAACAATGTATAGTATATTTTTCATACACAGAAAAAACTCCAGCTCCAGTTTTTATTGGAGATACATTTGGTGTGAAAGATCTTCTCGTAGGCATGTCATTATAATCCAAACCATAAGAACTAATTAATAAGAATACATATAATGATATAATACATATAGATCTGTATTTTCATACTTTATTTTTTAATATAAATTTTACTTCAGTGGAATTGCTTCTGCCTTTAAATTACGAGCATTCCTTTGTACTCCTTTAGAAAAATCGTAAAGATAAGAAGCAAAGTGAAGTGAGCAAACTACGGCTATAATTTAAATTACAAGTAATATGATATGTAATTTCAATAATTAGTAAAAAATAATTCTGAAATCAAACGAAACAAATTGATACCTGAATCAAAATTGATTGGTTTAGGGTTAAATCCTGCCTGAGCTTGAAGCTGCCAAAATGCCTATATTGTTCATCTTTTGGGAACCTATGAAGTGTGGGTTGCTTCAAACCTTTGTTTTTCCTACTACCACTCAAACAATTAACAAATTCACAAACTGGCATTTTGGAAGTTGTTAACAATATATTTAAAATAAATAGTCTGGACACTAAAAAAATCTTAATCTAAAACTATAAAACTAAATCTAAAAGTCTTATATAAATCCAATAATATTACAAATTAATAATTATAATACATTTTATTTTTTATCTTTTTGTGTTTACTTTATTGAATTATCAATCCTAATGGCTAATATTTATCATGTTATCAACATTCAATCAAATGCTGTCATGCTGAGAACCACGATTTAAGATAGACTGGTTGCGCATCGACGTATGTTAAGCTTACTGACCAAGTGACTATGCAATGTACTAACCACGGTTTAAGATAGACTGGTTGCGCATCGACGTATGTTAAGCTTACTGACCAAGTGACTATGCAATGTACTAACATAAACTGACTGACAGTAAGTGCCATCTAGAGTTGACGCCTATAAGTTTTACTAAATCGTGCTAAAACAGTAATTTTATTTTGCAATGATTTTAATTATGACTATTGTTAACTTATTTTTAATCTCTCTAGGTATCTCAAACCTCAATATTATTCACTGAGTGTCTGTTCCACTTTAGGTCTTTGCACATTGTCAAATATTTACTATTCTACGAACTACAATATTAACGTTGTTTAATTTTATTACATACTAACTAGGTACATATTTACAACACATTTTTATAGGAAATCTTTTTAAAATAAATCAAGCAAATAAATTCGTTATATATTATATTATTTTAATTAGATACCTAAATAGTAAATTACAACTAACACAAAAAGAATAAACATGACATATGCAATTTAAATTAGTTGGATAAGTAAGTGATTAAGAATTTATAATAATAATACTTGTGAAATACTGACATCTTAAAAATATATTTAATTAATTAATCCTCTAATATCAAGAAATAATAATACCAATCTAAAAGTTAAACTTCTAATTTACAAAACCCTCCTGAAACCTATTTTGACTTATGGCATACAGCTCTGGGGTTCAGCAAAAAAATCCAATACCAATAAAATACAAGTATTCTAAAACCTAGCTCTTCGACGACTCTCCAATGCACCACTGTACGTTTCAAACCCAACATTACATAATGATTTTCAAATGAAAACCATCAACGAAGAAGCCAAATTCTTTTACTCGTGCTTCCGTAAGCGACTCCTATCCCACCAAAATCCTCTTATTAAAAACCTCTCCTCTCTCAGGAAATCCAAGGCGCAGGCTAAAAAGGAAATGGTGTCGTGACCTCCTACAACTCCCAATTTAAAATATATATATTATATGTATACATACAATTCAAATCATCAGCCAATCACCAAATATATATATAAATAATTCATAACCGCTAGATCGCGTTATGTGCCAGTAAGTTTTTGTAAGCGCTTTCTCATGCCACTTTTTTTCGTTCGACGCGCAACCAGTCTATCTTAAACCGTGCTGAGAACTACAATTATATACAAAGTGCATAAAGTAGTGGGGATGCGCACTGCCGACCATAATATGAATTTTGCTGTCATACCTATTTATTTTGTCATGCCGTCCACCAAAGTCGGTGAGCTGACGCGGCTCGGTGCGGTCAGCGGTGCCGACATTGAAAAGTCGCCGAACCATCCGAGCGCGGCGACTCGCCGTCCCGCGCAACGCCGGATCTATCCACATCCTATAATATAGGAAAATATAATCGGTCTCTTTAGTTAACTTAATCATTATGACTTTCGATAAAAATGTCTTAAATGTAGGTATGGAAGCTTAATTCGCGACATAAATTTGAATTCAATAATATAATATAATTGTATACATAAAACGATTCTGAGCGGAGACGGTTTGTCAGTGGTTTTATATTATATTTATTTTTTATTGTTATTACCTATTATTAATACAGACACCGTATAATACGGTATTATATATTTAGTATTATTATTAACAAATCTTTACTCTTTAAAATATTAGTATAGATTACATAATATATTATAATATACATATACAAGATTACCTAATGAAAAACAATTTTTGGTGTAATTACTTATTGTTATTAAATAATATTGAAACCATAAAAATAAAACTAGTTTTAAATATGAAATATAAAAAAAATAAAATTATTAATTAATTAAAAATATTTTATATTAGGTATATTTATATTATTACTAGCTGCCCGTGTGCCTCGATTCCGGGCGTTGTGGAAGCCGCCTCCGGCGCCTTCGAGGTGGTCGAGTGAAAATCGTTTCACGGGAAATTCGAAAAGAAATTAAACCGTACCAAAAACTGTGACTTGGAGTGTAGAGTGGTCTTTGCTCGTCTGGTGTAATACCGTGCCCCGCTGTATGCCCGGTTCTGTTTTGTTGTTTGTATAAGAAATTAGAAATTGCGAATATTGGTAATCGAATGTCCAGCCATCAATCATCGCTCTATGCAAATCTATGAGTTATAGGGCATGTGTGTATGGTGGATTGGATACATGACCCGTCGCATGCCCTGTTCTTTTGTGCGTGCAAAAAGGAGAAATGCTTAACGAAAACGGTAATTGTGTGTCTAGCTTTCAGTCCTCAACCGGTACAAATTTGTGCGTTTACTGGGCATACCTCCTAACGTCGATAGTCTGATATTGTATTATTGTAGGAGAAAATGTTAAAGCCGAATGTCAATTGAATAAAATAATCTAATCATACCTCATTATGTTTATTACATACGAAAGACATTGCTAAGCAATACAAATTCAAACATACAATATAGTGTAGTTTAATGATGTTTCTGAAATAATACAAATGCATACAAATATCTGCTAATATATTTTTGAGTACATAAATAATTATAAATAACTAGCTGATCCCGTGCACTTCGTTGCCCCGTTAAATGTATCAATTCTATATGTCTCAAAGTTTGTTCAATTCGTTAATATTCGGTGTATGCGGTGTTCAAAATTAATCTTAACTTTTCCGTTGCCCCGAATAAAAATTCTGATTCGCAACAGTAATCTACCTGCGATAGATCGCGGACCCTGTGCTGTTTGTACGTAAGTGTATGATTTAACTCTAAAGTATCAAAGTTATACCAAGTTTATCGTTTTTACTTAATTTCGCCTAAGATGGATTATTATAATCATTTTATACAAAATCCTATCCTAACCTAACCGTACTAAAATCCGATGAAAAAAAAAACAAATTTAACCCTTAGTAAATTAACCTATCTTCTTCCCAGACGTCTAATCTACCCACAAACATTAATATATATATATATATATAACTATATAAATACACGGACTATAACTATACAGACTCTGGAACTACTTATCAGATCTTTTTGTATTTATTATATATATATATATATATACGTATATTGACAAAAAATAATGATACAAATCAAGAACATGCCCGATTAACCAATAGCAACCAATATATTATACACCGGTGGATTTTCCTAACATTTTTTTTTTCATACAAACCTTATCCATGAAATACTCTTTCGCTTAAAAAAAAATCAAGAAGATATAAAAGGAGCTCCAGAGATAAGTAGTACAGAGATTTTCATTTCACATTTTTATAGTTAGATATTAGATTACAATTTATATTTAAAAAGTAAAGCAAATAGTTTTTTTTTTATTTTTATTATTGTAATAGCTTAAAAACCCATGGCAACCATTTATAAACAAAAATGTCCATCGGAAATCTCAAAATTCCCGTTTGAGCACCTCCCGGGGTTGGTCCTCTCCCTTTTTAAATTAGCCTATCTTTTAAGTTTGACCAAATTACACGCGGTGTAAAAAATTTCATCAAAATCGGTTAAGTGGTTTAGGAGTCCATTGAGGACAAACATTGTGACACGAGATTTATATATATTAAGATTTACCATCTAGTGTGCGAGTCGAACCCAGGTTAAATGCATGTTCGACATCAGTTACGTATTCATTACAAAATCCGCATCCAGAGAGAACCACGTGGAGGTCGTCGAACTTTCTCTCCTCCTCGAGTCGTATTTACGACTGCTTCTAATCCATGTGTCACACAGACTTGTATCACACAGATCCATTTGATCACACAGATCAGATTTGATGTTCATTAAGTTCTTGTAGACTTCATTGTACAATTATATCGCTTGTAGAACTTCTCTGTACAGAGTTTCTTGGTCGGAAACGACTCCACACAGCGTGGATTCCGTAGATTCCGCCTCCTCGTGCATGTCCCGGATGTGCCGCGAAACCGACTGCTTGGCAGAGGTCCACAGCTTCACCCGGAACTTCGCCGAGCAGCGTAAGTGCGGGCAATTGAGGGTCGTGGGCAACGGAAACCAAAAAGTAAGGAGGAGCCCTTCGAGCGTGGGCTGCCGGCGACGCACAGGGGTCTCGCCTTCTCCAGAGCTGCCACCATCGGACACTGAGTCACTATCCGACTCGTGTCGGTCTAGTAGCTGCTCCGGGTCAGGGCGGTCAGATGGGCCGGCCACCTGGCTATTGCCAGCGTGGGCGGCCATCGGACCCTACCGAGGGGTCGTACCTGCGACGCACCAGGTACGCCGGGACGTCGGAAAAACAAAACACACCACCAGAAAAGAACACGCGTTAGCACGGTGACGACCAGACTGCTCCAATAGGCGGCGTTCAGCTGGTCGAAGTAGAACTCACAATGACACGGATTGGTGACCAGGCTGCTAAAAAGGGCGGCGTTCAGCTGGTCGCAGTAGAATTCACAATGACACGGAATGAGACTGCTCCAAAAGCCGGCGTTCGGCTGGTCGACATAGAACTCACAGCACACAGAACAGCTGGGCCAAAAAACGGACACCAGCCGAGCCTGCGTGATCCAAAAGGCGGCGGCAGCAGGCTGTTGTAAAAATCACGGTACACACAACAGCTGGTCCAAAAGGCGGGCTCCAGCCGGGCCTAGTTGACTGTAGTAAGATGTAGTATCGAAGTAGAAAAAATCACACAACACTTACTCCAGCAGCTCTCAAACGCAGCGTACTGCAGGACGATGACGTTAAATAAAAAAAAAAAAAAACAAAGAATTTAGTCAATTTAGAAGTCACAAATTTAAAATATACATAAAAAAAAAGAGCACTCAGACTTGCAAGGAGATGGTGGTTTATACATTATGTGCACGCGAGCGACGGGGTTGGGATGCACCATGCATCAGATAATGTTTAAAGTGGATCTCGCCACTGGAACGTGTCCACATCGCGTGCACGTACTGGTACCTATTTGTTGGATAATCGAAAGGCTAGTTTTTTACTATAGCCGTGTTCGCCTACGTTTTTTACGGATAAACTCCGAGCTATGTCAGGTTACACAGCCAAACGACAGCTGGCCCAGCGCAAATGCGGTGGACCTGGTCAGGGGAGGGAGCTACAAAGTCACAAACATAGGCGAGTACGACACAAACAAGCCGAACAAAACCAATCACCAAACAAATACCAATACGCAACAAATATACAAATACCAAGCCAAACTCTAGGCTCAAAATCTCGAGGCCTGAACGAAAAAAGAATCTAAAGTGTATGTTAGGCGGGATCAAATTCCTAACAACTTGTGGACTGGAGTTATCACGAGAGGATATGCTCGCAGTTAAGCTGGTGAGAACAGATTTATTAAAGTATAAATGCTTAAAAAAATCACAACAATGGGGAACCTACAAAAAAAAGAAATCGTGACAGGGGGATGGGAAACATAATTTAACACCATTATGTTTGAATAATATCTAAAATATATTTCTCAACTGTATTAATCAGTTATCAATTTTACTTTAAATTATCAAATATACTTCTTTAGTTTTTTTCCAATTTTGAAAAGGTTTTACAACAAAATACCCTAATTTTTGTGATCCAACTCCACCACAAGAAGCAAAAACAACACAATGTTTACAAAAAGCACCACTAAGTTTTGCAGAATAGCATAGCCAAGGAAAAGTTTTAAGCCATTTGCCCTGAATTTAAGTCCTCTCTACTTGTTTTCTTCTAATAATGGAAAGTTGTAGTCATCTGGTGGAGTCCACATACTGGTTAACACCTGTATTAAGATATACCTACTTAACTAATGTGTTCATCATGATTGTAAAACATACTTACTAAATTTTTTTCATCATTCAATAAACTACGGTTAGTAAAAAAAGCAATATCATAAGCATTATGCAAGCTGACTAAACTATTTTGCTGTTTGAGCTAGAAAATTAAAATCAGTAAAATAAATAAGAATTCTATATTAATTTATAAAATAAACTAACCTTTTGTTCATTTGTGGTGAATGTTCCACAATCAACTTTATTACTAAGGCTACAACAATTTACATCAGGCTCAGACAATTTATTTTTGTCTACTTCAACCATACCATCAGCTTGTATACTTTCTACATCAGAACTTGTAGGAGGAACAAACTTTTTTTTTGAAAAAAAATTCAATATACTACTTGAATTATTTGGTTTCATTTTGAACAAAAATTAAATTATAAGTCAGTCATCATACTCGTCAATCCACTATGCAAATCGCTAAAATCAATTTATAATCATTGAAAAATATGTTATCACTTGTATAATCGACGGTATCGTGAGACTAATTATTTATTGTTTACATCAAATATCAATATAACATTAGATTACAAATATTACTGTCTGTAACCGTGGTCTGTAATCTGTTATCTGTATACCAGTAATTGCATATCATTCATTTATTTAATTTTTTTATCAGTTAATCGTGAAAATCCATTTCACCTAAAAAAAAGGTCATGGGGGATCCATCCCCCATCCACACCCCCTGAGAACGACCATGATCACACACCCATACGTGACCACATGGTAATACTATATATTGCTGTTCACTTTCAGCTAGAGACACTACCAAGCATGTCATACACAAGTTTCTGTTGTCTGGCAGTTGAGGTACATTTGACGAATCTGGAGGGTTCATAATTGGAGGTGAACCTGGTGCATCATTAAACGGTAGATTCAGATCCAATTGCAAGTTATTATTTTCCACTGGCTGTGGATTAATAACATTGGGAATGTGATCTGGTACTGGAACTGCATCTGCTGGAACATTGTGGTCTGATTCAGCATCAACATCAGCATCGTTCAAAGCCCAGGTTTGCAGCCTTAATTCATAAGCTGCGCTGGTATACGAACAACTCAGAAGCAATTGCCATATGGATATTTGTCCTAATTGGTATTGCTCTGTAGCATATTTTATCCTGTGAGAGTTATCCAAAAACTTGTTTCTCACATGCCTAGTGGGACACAAGTGGTTAAAAATTTATTGATTAACCAAATGGTAACTGGTACTCAAAGTAGTTAAAGTGCCTATTTAAAAATTACAAAATAAAATAGGTATTATCTTTTTGGTATTAATTATTAAGTAACTTGGTACATTTATGATTATAATTTGAGACTCATTATATTAGGTTTTACAACGAGTGTAATTAAGTAACTATGAAAAGATTTTTTTTTCATTTAAGAAGATTTAATTTAAGTTTATAATTATATATAAATACAACCTCTCATAAAAATATATTCATTTTAATGAAGTAATTTTAATTTCAATTTAATTTTAATATAGTAATTTGATCCATAGTTCCAAAACCTTGAGTCTACTATATATTTATACCTTTAAGTTCTAATACAACTTGATGTAATTTTGTTGTATTGTACTTACGCATACATTACTTAGGTACCGAGAAATATCCATTAGCTTGGATGCGCAACAGAGCACTTTAATCTTAAGGTGTTATGGAAGCTCTCAATGTTATTATTTGTCCGACGAGGCAGTCCATGAACCGACACAACTTGTGGACCAATATTTCTTAACCAATAACTCAAAAGAAAAATGTCAATTATGTTATTGGGGTACATGTTTATATTTAAATGTCTAATACCTGATAGCTAAAATACAATATAATTTGTATTTTAATACTGTTAATAACTAACAGTATTTATTAACAGTTATTTAAAATGTTCTAGGTTTTAAGTCAAATACCTTTCATAATAACTTAGCAATCTCTCCAAGTTGACATCATGATTTCGTGCAAATGCTCTAATTAATAAAAATGCGTTCTCCATATCTCTAGCTGGCAAGGGACATAAGGAGTTTCAATACTTTACGGGCATTATCGTTAGTATTAAGATGATGTAAGTATCCTAAACTGTTCATTTTTCTCCATACAGCCTTCAAAATTATACAAAATCATTAATAAGTATGCTATATAATATCATTAATTGTATTTGTTTAATTATTTATTTTTACCTGGTTATGATTAAACCAGCAGCCAGCGTAACGAGCTTCTGGAAATGATGAAATCAAAACATCCCTCAGAGCCACCTTATAGTCAGTTATAATGACTTCAACCGTTAAGTTTGGTAAAAGATTATCTTTTACAAATCGCATAACACTGTTGTATGAATTCCGTGACTTACTTTCCATAAGAATATAGATAATAGGTGGACTGCAAATATTTAAATGAGAATTTAAAAAAAAAAAAAATCTTATTGTATGTTACAACTATTTAAATTGGTGCCTATTACCACAAGTATTTTAAATTTGAATTTGTATATTAAATAAAATAATAAAACATATTATTAATATCTTACATGGTTTTCGATCATACAATGTATGGTTTGTAATTGGTATCCCATGTTTCTAGGTACAACCTTGAAAGTGGCATCCGCATGTAACTCTGACACACCATTTTGCAGAACATTAACAATTAAATTCACACATCCAAAAATGATGCTACTTATTCCATCAACATCTCTAACACATCCTCTAAAAAAGGAGTGTCGCAACAAGAAACCGATTTAGCTGGCCATTGTCAAATAGAGTTTCCAAATCTGACAGTGAGTTAGGCAATCTAGGCAAATGATCTTCTTCGGGCATGTCGCATTAAAGATTCGGCTGTTGACCATAGGAAGAAACCTGCTGTCAACCACATGTCTAATAAAATATTAAATTCGGATATCAATTTTTGATAGGACTCTAAAAGATATTCTTTAGGTTATAAAACTCCTTACTTTCTAGATTCCTCAACATATAAATTCCTTAACGAGATATTCTCAGTAGATGCCTTTGTTTTCAAAATTTCACCAAAATTATGAATCAGTTGCTGAAAGTTATTTCCCTCACTAACATGGCCCTCATGTGATTTTATTTTGGGATCATTTGTTGAGGATTTAAATTATTTTCCTCGTCGTAATACATACCCCAGTCTACATCATGTATTGCTTCATCAATTGGTTCGGGTGAATTATTTGAAATGCATATATTATGGAGAACTACGCATGCATTAATAATTTTAGATGCTTTTGTTGGATGATAATGTAGTATTATAAATAAATACTTTTTAAATATTACCTACCATCATTAAAAGTACTTTTTTTTTCATACCTATTTGAAATATATATTTATTTAATGTTGACCTTTTTTTTCCCAGGATAATCTTGTAGATTTGACTAGTCATAGTTAAATATATTTTCAGGTGGTATAGTATCTACAACATTTTCTAGATTTTAAAAAATATTTAGCTATTGTAGTTGGTGATACTTCTGCACGAACTCTGGAAATGTTTGTTGCAATTCGTTGTCCTATCACCGAATGTCTTTTTAATAAACTACGAGCCCAATCATTTCCTGGTAGAATATTATTTCCAAATTTGCTTATAACAACTCCCACGTATATTTTACATTAAAATGTTTATTTAGATCAAATAATTAATTGATAATTACCTCACATCAATTAACGATAAGGAAAAACCCCAATCACCACATTTCATCACTGCACTTAGTATACTTTTCTCTTCATCTTCACTAAACACTGTCTGACATGTTTACCATGAGAACGGTTATATAATGTACCATAAGGTATACTATAACGTTTGCTAGCAGCCAACACTGATAGTTCGCCATTAACTATGGTCTCCAAGGCATCTTCTATTGTGGAATCTGCATAACTCCCATATGGTCTGACCCAAGTTTTTACCGAAATCGCATTTTGAGTAGTCCATTAGTGCGTTAAATTAATGATCGGGTTTTAGTAAACCATTTATTGTATCTCCCTTCTGGAGTATCGGGGTCAGGATTATTTAATGGGGTCATCATCCATGGCCTAAATGCATATTCAGAGTCCCCTAGGTACAAGAGACAAATATTGATCATATTATGAAAAAAAGTTGACGAACTTCTCAGGCAGCCAGGCAGGTGCTCGGGTACTAGGTTTAGGTATTAGGTATTAGGTATTAGGTTTAGGTATTAGGTAATATCGTATAAGGGGTAATAAGGGGTTTAGGTAATTTGAGTCCGAGATATGTTTGGTACATTTTGGAAGAGGTAAATTGAGTCCCGGGAAAAAAATGGTAGTAAGTAAATATTATTTATATAAGGATATAATATTGTGGCGAACCAGTGCCTTCACCACATACTCCCTCCCCATGTCGGTCGCGCTCCCTGTGTTGGCAACACCGCTCGGCCCTCCGCGTCGTTCGCGACCCCGAAGTGTCGGGTGGCTGCCAACGGTCTCTCGCCCCGTAACCGTCAACCGACGTACACGACACCGTCAAGTAAAACACCGCCGAAAACTAACGCACGTGTCCGCGTTTCGTCGTCCCGTCTCTAAACCACGTCAGCACGCCCGCAAGCACGCCGCCGCTACCACTGGTACGCTCACGGCACCCCGAGGCACGACTTTGCTTAAACCCTACGACGACATCGCGCTCCACGACGCCGCACCCGAGCGCCGCCGACGTTTTCGCCACTGGCTAACCGAACCTGTAAATTTACGTCCGACTTGTAATAAATATTCATCTACTCGAAAACCTTCTCCGAGCGTATTTATTTCATACCCCTTTGTATGTTGGCCGCGTAAGTTGCATGAACCTTCATTTAAAACCTACCCGCGCCACAATATTTAGATTTATATAAATTAATTAAAAAAATTATTATCGTTAAAAATTATCATTATTATTATATATAATATATAATATACAAAAAAAGCAGCTTCCGGCGTGGCTATACAGCTGGACATATACCCTTTCACACGCATCTATGAATGAGTAGATTTATTTATATACTATTATATATTAAAAGGGTATAAAATACAATAGTAAAAAAAAGAAAAATTCCAAAATAATAATGATATGTATCATATTATTATAATAAATTGCAGCTCACTAAAGTGCGTATATAATTTTAATAATAACATCTAATACTATAAAATGAAGAACAGCTGACTGATAATATAGAGTACCAATGGAAAGGAAAACGCCGGCTATAGCGAACCCGTGGCGTAAAAAATGAAGCACCAGTCCGTTTCCCCAGCCCGCCGGCCATGTCCCGTCGATTCCTTATAGCGCGACCAATCGCGTACCTTCGCAGTGGCGGCGGTCGGTTTTAAAACGTTTTTCGTTATCACCTCTTTTCCTATCATTTCGCCGATTTTCGGAAAATTAGCTGTTTTTACACGATATCTTTTCGCCCTTTTATATACTTAATTCGAAGGAACCGGTGTAGGGTTTATGTTCGTGCAATGTCGATCAATAAATACACTCCCGACCGGACTTTTTTGCCGATTTTTTCCTTTTCTCCCACCGTTTCGTCTATTCGCACCCGTTTGTGCCCGAATCGTGTAGTCGACGTCTTTTTAAAGCCGTTTATATGCGCTTTTCCCCCGAAATCGGTTCGTTCACCTCGCAATCGCGTTTAGAAATTACCGTACGCGTATATATACATGTATATACGGGTATGTATATACGGGTATAATTCAATTTTTCCCTATGATTTAATAATTATTAACGGAAAACGCTTTTCACACGCCCCGTTAAATATATATATATATATGAGATGCGAGTATTACAAGCAAATTATATGCGATTACATCGATGATCATCGAATATATCGGTTTACGGCGCTCCGTAAACCGATAACACTACCGGAACCACACTACATAGGCGCGTTGAATTACGTATGCCGGTATTGTAGGGCCCGCCACTTTAAGTGCGAGGAAACAAGCCCGAATAATTTTTCTACATGCTGCAACAACGGTCTGATGGCCGTTTCAGGACCGCGTGTGTTGACACCTGCACCGTATTTACTACAGAGGTTGTTGGTTGAAGATTCGGTGGAAGGTAGACACTATCGAAATAACATCCGCCGGTACAACAACACTTTGGCATTTGCTGCATTCTCCACCGCCTTCAACACACGGCGCTTGCCAGGTCGGGGACCGAATGTGTTTACTGTTCATGGGCAGGGATATTGGACGATAAGTAATGACTTGATCGGGAACGAACCTATCCAACGCAGATTCTGCCAGCTGTATTTCGTCGAATCTGGCGAGGCAAACCGGATTCGTAGGGAGCAGCAGCAACTACTGCCTGCCGCACAACGTCTATTGCCAAATGTGCTCGAAGACTTAGACGGCCTGCTACGGGGCATCAATCCATTCTCACAGGCTTTCGAGTAATATATTTAATTAATTTTACTGAACAATCCACATTTCCATTACGCTACACCACAGACAAACCATGTTAACATTGATTCATAACATTGAAATATTTAGTTAGCTAGCGAGTACACATGTCACTATTCCAATTTCCAATTGTAATAATTAATTACACTATTTCATTAGCTTTATGTTAGTGTATATTTACCTGCCTACTTACACTATTAATTTATACATATTTTATTTTGCTTGCATTCATACATTTTAAATTAGTTACAAAGTAGCTTACTTTAATGAGTAATAACTAGAAAAACATAAATTCTTATTCGTAATCACAACACATTATTGCCTAAATATTATATTAACAACGTTCGGTCACAAATTAAAAGTTTATTTTATTTTGTTCATATTCAGTTACGGATGTAGATTTATTTCTCTTACAAGTATTAAGATACTTGGTAGGTATATGGAAAATTCTATACATACACTGCTATACTTCAATGTATGACACAACGTTGGTGCTATACACTACACTATTGCATTGTCACAACTCATTTTTAACTCATCACTAACTTACAACCAATCTTACTCTCTCATGCCACACTTACTTTATACTTACCATAGGCACTACACTTAACATAAAGTATAACTTATTTAAATTGCGTTACTGCTGTCTACGATTGTCATTAAATATTGGTTTTTTTCTATTTCATTTATACCTATGCTTACATTTCTATACATTATTTTCTCCTTTCTGTGGATACACTCCTGTGGACAAAACTCAACTTCTACTTGAATATTTCTCATTTCATTTCAAATGAACACAAACACACGTGACTAGAGTTAGAATTAATGA
The DNA here is from genome assembly GCA_949089665.1 of Macrosiphum euphorbiae. Taxonomy (NCBI): domain Eukaryota; kingdom Metazoa; phylum Arthropoda; class Insecta; order Hemiptera; family Aphididae; genus Macrosiphum; species Macrosiphum euphorbiae. Next base: position 53,651,855 of record CARXXK010000002.1, read on the forward strand.
TTTCAATTACTTTTGTTTGTGTTCCTTATGTACTTTAATACACTTCAATTCAATGTATCTAAACAAAACATTTGGTATCATACATTGTAATACATTTTGCATTATGCTATTCTCTGTCATTTTTTTACACTACCACATCACTCTTTGTTGATATTATGTGTGAGGATTAATTAAATAGGACTCTGACGTTGACATTTCTGAGAACATTAACAATACACATATATATGCGTTACAAACATGTACCTATTACACAACGATTAATAAATTTCAATTTTGTACAATAAATCCTAAGACCGTGTTACTTCAATACAGAACCATGCGAGAAGTGTGGGCTAGAGAAAACGCTCCCGACAGGGATCCTCAGTTGCTTCCAAGGAGGGTGAGAATGCATTTCGTCGCCGACGGAAATGTGGACAGGAGGCGATACAACCCACCGCCTGAAACGGTCAACGAAGTCGCAGTAGTGTTTGTCGGTGATGACGGTCAACCGCCAACAGACGTCGATCTGGTGATCCACGACCGGAATCCAATTGACCCGCAACATCGCCGACTACAGACCATACCAGCCGGCTCTTCAAACGCGGATCCAATGCTGTATCCCCTACTCTTCCCATGAGGAGAGCTGGGTTGGCATCAACGTTTGCTACAAGAGGGCCCTCGCCGAACCCCTGTTCGCAATCGGAACAGTATCAGGGAGTATACTTGCTATCGTCTTGCTATTCGTTACAATGGCAACAACGACACAATCCACGATGCTATGAGTTTATTACATAATGGTCGATATCTGTTGCAACAGTTTGTGGGTGATCATTACGTTAGAATGGAAGCGAACAACTTAATGTACATTAGATATCATCAAGCTGAGCTTTTCGCAGAATCGTATCAGGGACTTGTGGATCACATCAACCAACAGCTCCAAATTGACGCACCCGTGGCGGGCGTCGGCCGTAGGATGATTTTGCCATCGTCGTTTACAGGTGGTCCCCGTTTCATGAAACAGTGTTATCATGACGCGATGGCCATTGTGAGTAAGTGTGGAAAGCCTAATCTTTTTATTACGTTTACGTGTAATCCTAGCTGGCCAGAGATCACACAGAACCTACCGAGATGGGCCACGGCAACCGACAGACCGGACCTGGTGTCCAGAGTGTTCAACGCGAAACTCAAGCAGCTGATGCGCGACATAACGGTGAACAATATATTTGGTAATGTCGATGCATATGTTTATACTGTCGAGTTTCAGAAACGAGGACTGCCGCACGCCCACATACTGATCATTCTGAGTGAGGGTAGCAAGTTGCTAACTGCCGACGACGTCGACAATGTAGTGTGCGCCTTCTTGCCAGACCCGGTGACTGCTCCGCGTCTATTCGATTGTGTGACGAGACACATGATCCACGGGCCGTGTGGCACGCTGAACCCAAACAGCCCATGCATGGTGGACAACAGTTGTTCAAAGAAGTTTCCAAAAGAATACAGCGAAGAGACTGTATACATTTCTGACGGTGGTTACCCAAAGTACTATCGGCCAAACAACGGACCTGTGGCCAGGGTCAGAAATCAACAGGTCAGCAACGAGTTTGTCGTGCCTTACAATCCGTACCTTTTAGCAAAATACGATGCACACATTAATGTTGAGGTATGCTCTACTGTGAAGAGTGTTCAGTATTTGTATAAATATGTATATAAAGGGCACGGTGCTGCGAAAAGAAAAAGGAAAGAAAAAAAAAAAGCAAAGCGGTGCTGCGACCATGGAATTATGGAACGGAAATGAAATAGACAGGTATGTTATCAAAATGCATTTTTCCATAAGTTAACACATTATATTCTTTCAACTATTATAGCATTAATTGTAAATTTCTTTTTGTTTTTCTGGCCTCACTGTGACCTCCTAACCTAACGTACATTGCACTTGCAGCTTATGTAAACTTAAATTATTGTACATAAACACAACATAGAACAGCAGAGTATAAACTACTGGTGTTCATTAATTTAGAGTTGTTGTTGAATATATAACTTTATATTAGCTTAAAACAACTGCCCACTTAATGCATGATTTCTATTATTTGAAATTTCACTACAGTAGTATCAGCATGGCCAGTTGACAACTGTGTAACACAATCATCATTCATATAATAATATGTACTCCTCAATCAATAACTGAAATCATTTTCAATTATTTTTCATTATTTCAATTCGCTTAACTAAATATAATACTCAATCATCTCACATCTCATCTTAATAGTAAAGACATTTTAGGAAAGCTGTTCAGCATAATATAAATTATTGAAATCGGTACTTTGTACATTAGAAATTTCATATATACATATATTATTCATTTGTTTCATTTGACAAGCATTTCTCTGTTCACACTACAATGACCTAACACTACAGTATGTTATTAAGAAATTAATTACAGCATATTATTAATTAACATTTATAAATTATTATAGACATAAATTAGATTTTTGAAAGCCATTTACCACTTTTTAGACTAAGTCTTAATGTCTTAACTTATGTACATAGAATATAATTAAAATGCAAAAAACAATATTTTATCGTATTCTTCTTCATTAACACTAAAATAGTGTTACACTATACTTTGACATAATTACGTTTATTATATATACATCACAAACAATAGTATTACGACATTTTACTCATGACAATATTTTATATATGTAAAATAATGAGATTTTAAATAACTATTGATTTCTTTTTGTACAACTTTATGTTACTTAACTTTATGTTCTAAATATTTTTGATACATACATACATAAATGTTGTTTTCAGTTACATAAATTCGAGGTACGTCAGCCCACCGGAAGCCGTCTGGAGGTTGTTTGCGTATAAACTACACGACAACAGTCACACGGTAGTTAGACTTCCGGTTCACCTAGAAAACTACCATAACGTGTACTTTGCGCGTGGACGGGAACTACAGGAGGTACAAAACAACGCCCTACCTCGAACAAAACTCACGGCGTTCTTCGCGCTCAACGAGAGAAGCGTTGATGCAAGACAGTATCTGTTCCACGAGATACCGATACATTACACTTGGCAAGTATCGTCAAAAGAGTGGAGACTGCGGCGAATACGGGCACCTTGCGAGACGTTGGCTCGGATGTACGTCGTCAACCCACTGGATAGAGACCGTTTTCATCTACGTCTACTACTCTTGCACAGAAGAGGCCCGCGGTCTTTCCAAGACTTGAAGACGGTAAACTGGGTCGTGCATGCCACATACGCAGCCACCGCCATTGCGTTGGGATTGTTGGAAGACGACGAAGGGTGGCGGGCGTGTATGACAGAATCATCGGCGTTGGACATAGCCACTCAACTGCGTTATCTATACGTCACGATACTATTGTTTTTCCATCCCGCGGACCCCGCGGATCTGTACCGACGGTTTGAAGTCAACATGATGGAAGACTTCAATCGGCGCTTCCAAAACGTAGACCGTGCGAGGGCGGCGTGTCTCAAAGCAATCGGAGACCTACTTCGTGCACGCGGAAAATCACTCGACGACTACGATCTACCCAATCCAGACGACGATCTACTGGGACCAGATCAAAACGATCCAATGCTCGGTGCAATAGATGCGGCCGTTGCCTGGCAACAACGATTGCGCGACTTGAATGACGAACAGCGAACGGTATACGATCGAGTGATGGCGGCCGTCGACGACAACCGCAACGTCCAGAAAATGTTCTATGTCGACGGGCCGGGAGGCACGGGAAAAACGACGCTATACGGATGCCTAATATCGTCGCTTCGTAACAGACAACGAACGGCGTTGAGCGTGGCATACACCGGGATCGCCGCATCCCTCATGGAGGGCGGCATGACTGTGCACTCGACTTTCGGATTGCCATTGGGAACGCTGACCGAACAGTCTACTTCGAGCATCAAGTTGCAGTCTTTGCGAGCGCAAAGGATACGCGAAGCTTCGCTGATTGTCTGGGACGAAGCGCCCATGTCCCCGGGCCTACAATTCACAGTGGTCGATCGCTTGCTCAAGGACATCATGCAATCGGCACTACCGTTTGGTGGTAAACCAATACTGTTAGCTGGCGACTTCAGGCAGATATTGCCCGTCGTTCGCCGGGGGAACAGGAGCTCCATCGTCATGTCCTCCATCAAACGCCACTCATTGTGGAGAGAGTTTGAACAGTTTCGGCTGACAAGGAACATGCGCGCCAACAACGACGCCGACTTCGCTGCTTGGCTACTTCAGCTTGGTAACGGTCAACTGCCGACGGTCTATGGTATTCCGGATACTGTCGAAATCCCACCGCAACTGGTTTGCAACGTTGTGGATTTGACCGATTTCGTCTATCCGCAGCAAATGTCGTTGGACAACGTCGACGAGTTCGCTCGGAGAATCATACTGTGTCCCCGCAACGAGGAATGCCACCAAATAAATTCCACAGTGCTACGACGCGTCACGGGCGCCGAAAAGACATACTCCTCCATGGACACAGTGGTGATCAACAACGCCGACGAAGCGGTAAACTACCAGACAGAGTTCCTTAACGCTCTGCATCCGAACGGACTACCGCCGCACAAGTTGACGCTCAAGGTTGGTTCGATCGTAATGTTGCTGAGAAACATTGATACGAACCGACAACTGTGCAACGGGACGAGGTTGGTGGTCACCGAACTGCGGCCACACAACTTCAAGGCGAGGAGGTTGTCCGGCTCCGGCGACCCTCAGGACGACATAATTATACCTGCCATTTCAATGATTTCCGGTGAGGAAGACAATTTGCCTTTTCGAATGAAGCGGATACAATTCCCAGTACGGTTGTCGTTTGCCATGACAATCAACAAATCTCAGGGTCAAACGTTTGACCGAGTCGGTTTGCTCCTGCCGTCTCCCGTCTTCAGCCACGGGCAGCTGTACGTTGCGTTTTCAAGAGTGAGGGACGCGCAATCCGTCAGAGTCGGCATGTACTGCGATGGAAATGGTCGATTCGTCACCAAGAATATTGTGTACCCAGAAGTCCTCTGATGCGATTACAGGTAGTTATATAATCAATAGAACTATACAATGTTCACCCGAGGGGTCTATGGGATCCCCCCGGGGTCTTTGTGAGCCCCCCCGGGGTCTTTGTGATCCCCCCGGGGTCTTTGTGATCCCCCCGGGGTCTTTGTGATCCCCCCGGGGTCTTTGTGATCCCCCCGGGGTCTTTGGGATCCCCCCAGGGTCTATGTGACTCTTTGCGGAGAGAAAGTTTGACAACCTCCACGTGGTCTCTCTGGATGCGATTACACTCAACGGTGTATTCGTAACTAATGTCAAACGTTTGGTTAAAATTAAGAAATATAAAAATAACTGGGATGCTTAGTGCCTAGATTTTTGTATGTATTATTCTACACAACACACGTACAGAGTTGTATGTATTCAACCAGTTATTGTTATATCATAGTCATAGACCATAGAATATCATAAAATTGCCATTGGATTTTTCATTTAAAGATACACCTAATTATAATCAAAATATCTATTAATTTATTTACACTTGCACTACCACAGCAATACTATATACTAAGATTTGTAACAATTCCTTTCTATATAATAATTTAATTTGTATTCATTTGTTATTTTCTATATATATATATAAATAAACAATACACTGATACGTTATATATCTGTATCAATAACTTATATATACCATTCTATATATTTGTAATGTAATTGTAATATGTTTTTTATATGTTATGTAAGTTTTTATGAACAACTTTAAAACCCTATTCAACATGTAATAAATCATTTAATTATTTTATTATATAAATTTGTACTATTACAACAACTAATTAGTTGTTAATTTATTTACTCTCAGACATGGCACTAGAATTGTTTTCCACAGGGTGGCAGAGTGGTGCAAATATTTTTTTTTTAAATGAGCTAAGGTTTTTTCAACAGATACGGAGGTTATTTTATTTTTAAATAAAAATAATAAAAAGTAATAATAATATACCTATGATGTATATTATAGTACACACGTTTTTATATTGTATGCTCTAAAAGTCTAAACAGATAATATTTACAAACTTTTCAATAGTTAAAAATGTTTTAAGAATAATGTATAATATTTTCTATGTGTCTTGTGGAAGAAAATGTTTAATCACACAGTTGGCTTAAATTTCAAAACATATTTCATTGACATTGTAGTAAATTATTTCCTTAGTAGACAAATTAATAAATTCAATTTATTCCTCAATTTTGTTTAGTAGTGACAAATATATTAAATAAATAATTGATATTTTAAACAACCTGTTTATGCACCATATAGTAAATGATTGAAAATGTTGTTAAACAAAAAAAGTAAGTTCAGTTTGTATTATTTTTTTTTTTTTGTATACATTATACACTGCAAGCATAATGTGTTGTTTGTATTTAACTACCAACTAAATAAAATACCTCTTAATTTATAAATTTTGTATACAATGCTATGAGTATTTTTTAAAGTAATAATTCTATTAATCAGATTTAGGTCCATTATTATTGTTTTCTTTTTCTTATTTTTAATAAAAAGAGAGCAAAAATGTTCACATAGCTTTCTACCACTTATTTTTACATTCTACTGTAGTGTGTTTTCATAACTTTGTTACCAGAAACACTTCATCGCAATGTTCTTAAGAACAATATCACCAATACCAAATTACATAATACACATTTCAAAATTCACCATTTAAGTTTAAGTACAGATATATTACACATTATGTTATTGTGTCTGTGTATAATCTGTTATACCTCTGATACAGGGAACAAACTATTACATATTAAAAGAACAAGACAAAAATTTGAAAAAAAAAAAATTTTATTCATCTGCATCTGAAAACCGTAAAATACAAGTTAAAAAACCTATGTAACAAACCATGAAATTCAATGAATATTGTCCAACTGAAACTTACTGTGTATTGACACCTCTCTGCTCCCCTACAATTTATAAAATTGTTATTGTCATGATTAGTTTATTCACAAGCAACTATTCATAGGCGGAAATTGGGGGGGCTTGAGGGGGCTTAGCCCCTCAAAACGTACAAACAGAAAAATTAGCCCCCTCAAAAATAATATAAGTAAAATATAGACTTTCAATTAAATATTGTTGCAATGCAAATAAAAAAAAAAAAATTGGAAAAAATATCTGGTGTGTTCGTATTTCTGTTCAATTACCAAAGCTCATAGCATAATAAGATTTAAAGTAGATAAATCACAGCCAGTTTAATCTGGTGTTATGGTTCCACCACAGAATATTAGTATAATATATTATGTTATTATGTAATTTTCATTTTAAAGAAATTATAATATATTATGTTATTATGTAATTGTCATTTTAAAGAAAAGGTTTTCAACTGATAGTCTTCAATCTTCAAATGGCTGAAGCTGTAGACAATTTCATCAAATTAGATTTTAAAAGAGTGATTTTTTATAAGGTTAATATAAGGTAATTTTAGTTTAAAAACTTGCTATCAAAATCGAATATTACTGAATTAATAAATAATATGACATGTGGGTTCAAAATAGAATTTTTATAATTTATTTATTTTATATATTGTAAGTTATTCTTATTATGCTATTACTATATGAACGATAATTGTTTATTGTCAAGAGCTATTGGATGTAAAAACTAAAAAGTATAAGTGTTCAATCAGAAATGTACGTTGTGAAAAACTATATACATTTTTCAACTGGCAAAAGCTGTAATACTTCAAAAGATTTTACTTCAGTAGGTAGGTACTTCCTAATGATTTATATATCCAAACATATATAATCTTATGCCAGTTTCACTTACTTTCCCCATAATTTCATCTACATGTGATTATGTGAATATAGTTTTTCGGCAATGAGAAGAATGAAAACATGGTTGAGGTCATCTATATTGCAAAATAGATTCAACAATTTAGGTATCATTAGTATAGAAAAGATATTTCCGAAACAATTGATAGAGAAATCATACTGGTCCATTTGCAAAAAAATAGATATATTATTTTAAAATAAATATTTTAATATACCTGATAACTAGATATCAAGGTTGTTACTGTAAATTAATATTTAATAATTTTGTTTTTCTTTAAAATTTGTATAACTTATGTTATCTTTCTTATATATTTAAAGTTAAAATTCAAGTATATGAACGAGTAAATGTTTGACACTTATAGTATGTTTAAAATAAATCATGCTTAGTTTTGGATGGTGTTTACAGCAATATTATATTTTCAAGTGCTAAGAAAGGCGTTGATATGCAGTAAAGTATTTTTTAAATATTAGCCCCCTCTAAAATTATGGCAAATTTCCGCCTATGCAACTATTAGAAATGTATATTAATGTACTTACTTCAGAGTTAACTGTCACCATGGACATGTCCTTTGTGACTATGTCCATGGTGCTGTCGGTTACTTCCCCTGTTTGGGGTGTCGCTGTCGGCGGGGTTGGTGTCTGCGGTGGTGGTGGTGGTAGTGGCGGTGGTGGTGGTCCCTTCCCACGGCGGGTAGTAGTGTCTAAAAAAATTATAAAAGTTAATAATAGAATACGCAATAAGTGATCGTGATACAACATAACACACACTCACCCGGACAATCGACAATCAGGTGCCCTGTTTTACGACACCTGTAGCACCCTGAAACACAAATTAGGCGATACACCTTTTAGTATTAGTTACTCTAAAATTTGTATTTTGTATACATCTACTTACTTCTTTTATCTTTTTGTTTTTATAAACGCTTCCGGACCCTGCCGGAAGCGTTCCCCATCCCGCCGTGCTCGCGGCGGTGGTATACAGGTGCATTATACACCTGTATACCACTCGCGCTATAGTTGTTAATTTGTTTGGTTACTTTCATTCTAAAAATAAACAATGACACCAATTAATATTAAAATTAGTCATTTTTGCTGACACTATGCCACTGTTGTGTCGTGACGGGTTGGCCATGTACAACTAATTATCAAAATGTCACGAGGCGGTTTTCGAACATTAGTAATGAGTTAACGAATACAATTTTGCAAAAAAAACAAAATCAGACACGTGGCCAACAGTAATCAATAATCATAGAGTATTAGCATTGATTATCGATAGTGTGCTGTTAGTTCTACAGTAAATAAATTAATTTATCATTGGACTTAATACTAAGGAGATTATCTATGTTCCCTCAATCGACTTTTTACGATATTTAAATTTTTAAGCGAGTTATGACAGTTGTGTCAAATAGGATAAGACAATGATGCACAGATAATAGCTAATAGGTCAATTCACTCAATCACAACAAACAGCACACTATTTACAGTGGTAAAATAAAAATGCATTAAAAGGTAGTTTGAACATAAATCATATTTCACCCGCAGAAATAAAACATAATATAATGAAAAAAAAAATATATATATAGGTAATTATAAAAAAGTTACGGGAAGGTTAGTGAATATTGGTAGTGAATTAACCAACACAATTATACACAAATTAGACATGTGCCAAAAACAAAATCAGAACACATGACGTACAGTAATCATAGAATATTAGGTATAGTTAATTCAACAAAAGCTTGAGTTTTCAAACACATAATATCCTACAGACATGCTGCGATCCAGTTAAGAAGATACCCGCATAATATTATGTTGTCTCCGTCTTACACATGTAAGATATAGTTAATTTTCGTTCGACGGTTTCAATAGTGTGCTATATATTAGTTTTACGGTGAACTCAACTATTAGTATTATTAATTGAAAATTGAAAACTAATATAAGAAGATAATCTGTGTCCTCTCGATCGATTTTTTACGACATTTTAATTTTTAAACGAACTATGTGTATGTGTAATGCAAAATATAAAATAATAATAATGCACAGATATAATTTCCTAAAATATTTATAAAAATTATAAAAACCAATTACAAACAGCGCACTATTTAATCTGGTCAACTAAAATTTACTACGGAATACGATTTCCATTCATTCAAATGCACACGTGCCCATAGTCATACATTCAGACCTCATAAACAATTAAACGAAATTGTATTGTATAAAGAGGTGTTTAAATATTGATCGAGATACAATTAAATATTTTCTATAAGTATTAAAAAGTGTTTGAGCATAAATAATTTTACTCTACCAAGTTAAACTAACATGAAAAAAAACACCGGGACACAAGGCCAGTATAAGAAGGTACCTACAATAAGGAATTAAATACGTTTACTTACTCGAACGGCGTCCAAATGTCAAATGAAATATGTCCGGCGTTCGTCACCGATCATACATCCTGTCCGCAAAAAATGGATTTCCCATCACTCCATTAAATTAGATGGGACATCGGTCGTATCGACAATTACACGATAACGCGAAAGCTTCGTGTGAGAGAGATCGATAGTGACTACAGGTAGACAAACAGAGACCGTCACGATACACGAGCCTTAGATATCATCATTATTGGTCATTACACACCGTTCGACCGAATTATACGTTTTTACGCTGACATAATTTTTCCCTTCAGAAATTATTATGTTAACAATATCATACCTATGAATACACGAATAGACATACTAATTTTTTAACGTATACGGAAGGTATAACCGCGTATGATCCATATTATATTTTTTGACGATGGCTGTAACATTTAAACTATTACTGTGACATTTAAACTAAAGTACCTATCTGCAATACATACCTGATATACCGTTGAAAATTGTACTCGATCGACGACCTCGGAGTACCTACCTGGGCGACTTCGATGAACGTACATCGAATATTACATGAGGCATCCACTTGCTAGACACTCCAACACGATTTTAAACTTGACATTTTGCTCCACAAACAAAAAAGGCACCGGACATGCAACGGAAAACGGCACTGACACAGAAAGTTCAAAAATTTAAACATTCCCGCCAAACCACCAAGCGCTATCACTAATCATTATCAGCCATACATAAACATAGATATTAAAGAATGGATAGGCCATTTGTCGTTATCACATACTCGACTACATCATTAACATTCTACTACGACCACAGTTAGTTGTAGAACTACGACAAAGTCGGATTGTTCATCATTCATATAGGTAGATGGTAGTCGAGTTTCACTTATAGGCTATAGCCGTTTAATGTATGTAATACTTGCCCACCTGATTTTCTGTTGTACAAATAGGTGGACAACTTCAAAGTTAATCGATTTTCACTTCAGAAATCAGGTTACTGACTTGCTAGACACTCCAACACGGTTTTCGGCTTTACATTTTTTACATTTAAACATATTTACACATAGTAGCTACGGAAAAGCACCGGGACATATACGTTGGGGAATCGTATCATTGTATTGCTGACTTTCATGGATCATGGGAGATTTCTAGACATTAAAACTCGACTTTTAAACTTTCCCGCCTTCGAAACGCGACCGCCAAAGAGCCAGAGAGTCTTATCACAAATTCCTAACACCAAATCACCTTCGACTACCAACCTATCACCTTCATTATAATTCGACTATGTCTCCAAAATAAGGTACTCAATTACAAGTAACACTGGGGGGTCCGGGGGTCAGGCCGGATCAAAAAACCCAGCCCGAGGCGAAACGACAAAGATGTATCACCGCCCACACAGTCTTTCCGCCGTAGGCGGGATGACAAACGCCAGAATCTAGTATTATATATTATAATCTATATTCAACATAATATATTATATTATTATATTATATATTAAGTGGTATGACCACTTATTTTATAATAAAACTATTTATAACAGATATGTTACAGTTTTATGAAATATTCATATACTATTTACATAAATGATATGTAAAAGTATATGTATCAGAAACATCTATGATTTGTTACATAAACATAACAATTATTCCTATTCTAAATGTAACATTATATAACATTGTTATGTGACATTTGTTAGGTAAAAGCGGACATAGAAATTTAAACGAAATGTAGCAGACACATAAATGATATGTATAAAAACATATCAGTTATGTGATTCATAAAAGTAAGTTACGATACAGTTACAAAAATGAAATGAAATTGTGTTGTTAGGGAATAATGAATCCTATATACAAAAGAAGCCAACAAACAAGGCGTCTTTTTAATAGGGTATAAACCTAATCACAATATATTATTTAAAAACATGTTTTTACTCCTCATATATATTTTAAATTATGTTCATATAGATAAAAAGTTTGACAATTGAGATAGATAATTTAATTAACAAGTACAAAACTTTGAAAATTGAAAAGATTGAAGAAATTGTAAAAGATCTTTCACCTAAACAAAAAGAAGCTGTTAGAACAATTTTTAAAGCTTCATCTTTAAAATCTCAAAAAGGAATGAGATATTCTAATGACTGGGTATATGAATGTATACTCATGAAGATTAAAGGACCAGTGTTGAGCCAGAATAGTTCATACGAATATTGTAGTCGACTACTCCGACTCGCATAACTAGTCTCGAGGATGTGTGACCAAATGATTGAGTATAATACAACGATAATATAATATAATAATGAGTCTATTAATCGATATAAATGCCAATAAAATAATAAACAAATAAAGGGCGCCCAATAATATAATAACATGAATAAACAAATGAATAATATGATCAATTGATCAATACACAAAACAATAATTTAACATACGATAAGATAGAAATGATAACAGCATCGATCACCCGGCATATTAGACCTATTAACTAATGGACAGCGCTTAGAGAGAGAAACCAGGGGACGAGATATGAAAGAGAAAGAACTATGCGTTTGGGAATATCATGGAGGACCATTTACATTAGTTTTTTCATCCATACGTATTATTATATAGTCTATAGTTAGTGTGCCGGTCAAACAAAAAAAAATTGTTACAAAACATTGTATGGTTGTGTCGTAGTTTCACTACAATTAATTTTAGATTCTGAGCAGAGTTATGCCGTTCTTTCAGAGATGTGCCATATGCATAGGTGAAAATAGGTGCTAAACCCCTCCGAATTCCAATACATGTTATAGCATGCTATAGCCCCCCCAGGAAAAACTGAAATTGCGTCTATGGCGTTTTGCACTACGAAATTTTAAAAGTTAAAATTGCACCTAGTACCTACCACCTAGGCATAGGTGTAAACAAATTGATTAAAAATCTGGGGGGCTAGAAATATCAAAAAATAAGTATTAATATAATTTGTTATACTTACGAGGTCAAGTTAGGAAATAGGTACTTTGAAATATTTCCATTTTTTTTTTAGCTTCTTATGTAATCATAAAAACAAATTTTGAAATTTGATTTTGCTTTATAAATATCGTAAAATAAAATTTTTATCATTTTTTAAACTTCAAATTTTGACAATTTTTATCAAAATCAACGACATTTTAAAATTATTTCGTAGTTCAAATTTATAAAATGTTTGTTCATTTTTTTTTAGTTAAGTATTAATGGTAATTATGTTTTTGTAATTCATAAATATTATTCGTGGGTACCTACTAGAAACTTTTGAAGTACCTATATCAGTGGCGTCCGTAGGGGCGGGGGGGGGGGGGGGGGGGGGGGCTAACGGGTTGAAGCCGAAGAATCGTTTTTTATATACAATGATTTTATACGATTAAATTCAAATTTAACACAGTGGCCGCCTTTTTATTTTTATTTCGTTCGTCGTCGATGTTGATTGTTGTATTGTATTTGGTTAATACTTAATGGTTATTAATTATTATTCTATATTATTTTCGTACTTCGTATTATAATAATAATATTCTTGTTCTCGCTCAACTTTAAACACAAAATGGTTAACAAATGCTGTGTCTATGGCTGTAAGTCAAGAGCTGGTCAAAATATCAGGTTTCACAGGTATTTTAATAAATTTAATTTATAAATAAAAATTAACATGAATAATGGTCCTTACTATTTTTCAGATTTCCTAAAGGAGATATTGGTAATAAGAGGATTTCGTATTTAAGACAGTTTAATCCATCATTTGAAAAGAAAGTTAGTTCAAATGTATGTGGTCTTCATTTTGATCCAGATTTGGATTATGAAATTTCAAGGACCACTGATCGTAAGACTAGTGTTTTAAAAAAAAATTCCGTGCCTAGTATAATTAATCCAACTTTGATTGATTATACTTACTTGGATTACCCAAGTAAGTTAAAACATAAATATAACTTATTTTCTCATATAATATTAATTATTATACAGGCACGGATCCAGAGCAAAGATCTGGGGGGCGGCAACAATTTTTTTACAACACAAATACAATTATAATAAAATATTATTCTTTATTCTTAATTTAAAAATGTTGTCATAATAGTAGGTAGGTATATGTAATCAATGTGATAAATTATTGATTATTTAATATATAAAGCGACAATGTGAAAAGAAGCTTAGATTTTGTTTATTTGTTATTTGATATATAATATTTATATTTATAAAAAAATATGTCTGGGGGGTCTGGACTCTGGGCCACTAGCCCCCCCCCCCCTGGATCCGTCACTGTCATTAAAAGATAATTTGTTATTAGTTATTACTTATTTACTATAGCTGCACGTACGGCACTGTTTAATGAGTCAATTGTTTCTGATGACAATGAAGAAACTGAAATTATTACATTGTCATCTGATGATGTTAATTCTGAACCATTATTGAATCCCATGTCTAGTATGATTACCAAATTTATCTTTTTCTTAAAATGTGAGTAACATGATTTTGTTTGATGATTTCTGCTATTTTGATTTCAGTTGTAGCAAAACCGAATTCAAATGTTGTTTCACCTCTTTCATTGTCACAAAGTATAAATACAGTTAAAGAAAAATTAAACTTGGATCACCCAAGTAAGTTAAAATATAAATGTAACTTATTTTCTCGTATTATATTAATTATTAAAAGATAATTGGTTACTACTTATTTACTTTAGCTGCTCGTAGGACACTGTTGAATGAGTCAATTGTTTCTGATGACAATGAAGAAACTGAAATTATTACATTGTCATCTGATGATGTTAATTCTGAACCATTATTCACTCCCATGTCTAGTATGATTACCAAATTTATCTTTTTCTTAAAATGTGAGTAATATGATTTTGTTTGATGATTTCTGCTATTTTGATTTCAGTTGTAGCAAAACCAAATTCAAATGTTGTTTCACCTTCATCAGTACCTCAAGGTACTAATATTGTAATTTCTCCATCATTGTCACAAAGTACTAGTACAGTTGAGAAAAAATTAAACTCAAAACCGTAAGTTCTACAAAACCATTAAATAAAGTCGCAGAATAACCGTATTATCATTATTCATTACCATTATCAAAATATTTTTGTGACTGTAATAATTATACTAAAACTTATGATTTCAATAATATAATGTTTATTTTAATTTACAAACAAAAGAGAACAATTTTCAAGACTGTCAAACATAAACTTAAACTATTGTTAATTTTATTATCAGGTCGAGAAAAAGAAAATGTTTTATGGGAGATTTTCAATCAACTGATGATATTGAGAGCCCAAACAGCAGATTGAAGTACTGGATTGCTTCACAAACGACCACAAGTAATCAGAGAAAGCGAATTAAGTACTTACATAAGCAAACGGCAGACTTAAAAAACGAATCCAGACACTAGAAAACTTAGTAGATCATCTGAAACATGACAAAAAACTCATATCGGATAACTGCTACACTGTTCTGAAGGTAAAAATATTTATAAGTATCTATTGCTTTACCTTAGCGTATGATGTAGTAAAATTTAGTTTGCTTATGCTTTGGCTTTGGTATAATATTTAGGAAACGTTGTCAAGTAGTCAGCACGAAATGATTTTGAAACAGCTGAACCAACTCTCGGGTAAAACAATAACGCCAGAATTGCGATCATTTGCGCTCACTCTTCATTTTTATTCGCCTAATGCTTATAATTATGTACAAAAAAATTTTAATAAATGTTTGCCACATCCTAGCACTATTCGAAAATGGTACTCTGTAATTGATGGATCGCCTGGAATAACTGCAGAATCATTGGATGCAATAAAAGTCAAAGTTGAGGAGATGAAAAACAAAAATTTAAATCTAGTTTGCGGCGTAATTATGGACGAAATGTCCATAAGAAGTGGAATTCATTTTAATGGTCAGCGTCCTCAAGGGGGTATTAGTGTTGGACACAAGATAAATGATTCCGATGCCATGATTGAAGCTACAGAAGCTCTTTTTTTTTGGTTGTTGCTTTGAATTCCCACTGGAAGATCCCAGTTGGTTATTTTTTGATTCATGGACTAACTGCAGAAGAAAAGGCTAACTTACTCAAAACAATATTAATTAATATACATGATACAGGTGCAATTGTAAAAACACTGACATTTGATGGAGCTGCTTCTAATATTTCTATGGCCAGACATTTAGGGGCAGATCTTTATAGTAGTACACCATGGTTTTCACATCCATCGACCAATGAAGAAATTTGCATATTTTTGGACCCGGCTCACATGGTAAAACTGATCAGAAATACCCTTGGTGATTATGGTGTATTATATGATGCCAATGATAACCCTATTGAATGGAAGTACATAAAAGAATTAGTGAAGCTACAAGAAGATGAGGGAGTTCATTTAGCCACTAAAGTTAGAAGCAGGCATATTAATTACAAAAAGGAAATAATGAAGGTTTGCTTAGCTACGCAAGTGTTCAGCAATAGTGTTGCTGATGCTCTTTTTTATTGTAAATTTAAAAAAATTGCAAATTTTGATAACTGTGAATCCACAATAACATTTTGTAAGAATATAAATAATATATTTGATTTTTTAAATACCAGGAACTTTTTGAGCAAACTTCAATATAAGAGATCTCTTTATTTAGAACATCACGAAGACATAAAACAATTTATTAGTTCATCTATAGTATACTTAAATACAATAAAGGATAGAAATCATTCATCTATATTAACATCTCCACGGAAAACTGGATTTAATGGGCTTATTGTGTGTCTTAGAAGTATAGGCAGGTTGTTTGATAATGTAGTTAAGACCGGACAGTTAAGTTTTATCCTTTCTTATAAAATCTCTTAAGACCATATAGAGATTCTATTTTCGGCTATAAGATCAAAAGGAGGCTTTAATAACAACCCGACAGCTTCACAGTTTGAAGCTGCCTATAAAAGATTATTGGTACGCAGTGAACTATCTATTTCTGAAAATGCAAACTGTTCAGTCCTAGATAATACTAATATTCTTCATGTTTCAAGTAGTAAGAAGAAAAAAGTAGAAAACTTTCAGGATATACTTTGTGTTGAAGAGAGAGATAATATCAATGAAGATGATCAACATAATGAAACAGAAGACATAAATGTTTATAAAAAAGATGTCATTGAGCATATATCAGGATTTGTGATCAAACAATTAAAACTAACAATTAATTGTCCAACATGTTGTAATGCTCTTGAAGATTGGTACAACTAAAAGCCATACACTGATCGACATCAAAAATCGAGGAGGACTCATAAAACCATCAATTGATGTAATTCAAATTTGTAAATTAACTGAAAAAACATTTGTATCAAGAATTAATCAAGTGCCAAAACATTTAGGAGATCCAATCAATTATTTAATAGTTAAAACAATGTCTAATATTAATATAAAAAAATTGTTTAATTGTTTAAATGAACATATTTTATCTCAGTCCCCAATAAACAACCATGTTCTACAAATTATAAAAAAATATATTGTCATTAGACTACACCACCACAATAAAGAGCTAAGCCAGCCGAAACTTAGAATTAGATCACACCTAACAAAAGTCATACTATTTAAACACCAGTAAAATAATGTTATTGTTTTATATTTATTATGTTATATTATTTATTATTTATATCTTCAGAATATCATTATTTATATTTTATATATTATTATGTATATATGTATTATAACTTATGTCTTATATAATATTTTACTACATTATAATATGTAGGATATATTAAGCATAATATTATTATTTATATTATTATTTATATTTTATATATTATTAAATATATATATATATATGTATTAAGTATAATTTATATTATATTTTACTACATTATAATATGTAGGATATATTAAACATTATATTATTATTAATATTAGGTATACCTATTATATTTCAATTAAAAAAGTGGTCTACATTATATTATAAGTTTGAGTTAATAAAGTTGATTATGATGTAATACAAATACTTGCCAATGATTTTACTGTAAATAGTTGTAACACAAAAACTAGATCTGATGAAATAAATATTACTTTATAATGAGAGTGTAGCTTTATGACCTATAAAAGTATAAACTTGGTTAGCTTTTAACTTATTACAACATTTTGTTGACCAGTCACCAGTGTAATTACTAATAACTAATTAGTAATTAATAATAACTAATAAGTAAGTACTACCATAATTAAGTATTGTAATTTATAATTTAATTAATAATTAATAAATGTAATAATTATATTACTATTATAATTTAATACAATTTATAATATATTGCTTGTAGACAGCTGATTTCCTTGTCATTTTATATATTAGGATTTTGATATTTATTTACATTTTACAATCATGATAATACCAAAGTCCGAACAATATTGATAATACGCATGGCTGAAAAAACATAATGCAAATAGTCCTCCATGATATGCCCAAAAGCATAGTTCTCTCTCTCTCACTCTATAACGTCTCCATGAACTATAGGCAGGGGGTGTAGTAGGCGC